>VZRM01015740.1:92106-332312 GCA_013397955.1 Grantiella picta
AAAAAAGTAAAGAAATAAGATAGGCAAGAGAATAAAATAAAAGATAATACAAGACAAAAGAACAAGGAAAATAATGTTAAAAAATGAAAGAAAAAAACATAATCATGAGCCATAACCAGGGAAAACTTTTCAACTGGCTTACATTTCAATTGGCTTAAAGAATCTGGCAGAGGTTTTTTTGGGGAGAGAATACCTTTTTAAATTGTCCTTTTTTATATTGTTTAGCTGTATTTTTTTAACTAATAAGGTACTTACTTCTGAAAATCTTTCCTTGCTTTAAAAATTCAGCATCTCTGTATTGGGTTTGTTTAAATATTTTCAAGTGGCTAGATATTTCTGCTAATCCACCTGCAGCTATGGAAAATAATACTATGTTATTGATTGATTAACAAAGTCTATATAAAATGTTACTAGTTGGTTTCTAATTGTCCCATGGTGGGTAGCATAGTAATGATTCTTTTCACTTGTATTATGGAGTATATTAATCAGTTGTAATGGCTTTGCTGCATTCCAGAATGTGTTCAAATGCAAGTCATTAAAATACTATTTTCAATTCTGGACATTAACTGCTGTGTTACCAAGCTCACTTTTTGTGTTGTGATCAGGTCACAGACAGAAAATAAGTAAAGAACTGTCCTTGAAATGCAAAAATAGTGGATTCCTACCTTTCTGTTCCTGATCACTCATTAATCATTTGGACCACTGAAACAAAGAGCATTCACCAAGATCATTTAAGAATTGAGAGAATCTAAAATAAAGACACCTTTACAAAATCCGGAATGAATAATGACCTCAAGCACTTTGTGAAAACTTGTGAGATATGCTAACATTAAAATCCAAGATGCTGGCACTTATGAAATTAGGTCTTCCCACTTTGAAGACACAGGACACCAGAAATAATGATGACTTCAGACCAATTAAACCAAGAGGTTATTCCAGCCTCAGTCATCTCTGCAAAGCCCTACAGCTTCGTGCCAGAGTCAGAAATCTGACCACAATACAGACCTGAGCACAGACTTGTGCCCCTCTTTGAAATCTAATGCAGCCCTCCAGCTACAGATGTCTTCTCCCACTCCTGGCAGTCTGCATCACCTGGAAGCTGGGAGGAAACAACCATGGCAGTAAAATAAAGCTCCAGGGCCTGGCAAAAGTCAGGAAGAATGGTCCAGCTGCCATCAGGTGTCAGTGCTGCAATATTTCTGTGTGTCACGGTACATTTATGTAACACTATCTGACATGCTAAAACACTGACAGTGAAATTCTTAGAATATTAAATTAATTACAATTTTAATAATGTTGCTGTTATTATTATTTCTTCCTAAGAAGGGAGCTATAGAAAAGTACCATTAAGAAGTTCTTGCCAGAATCTTGAAATTTGCTGCTACATTATACCTATGCATCCCTGACATTATGCAGTTTTCTGCTGGATTAGGTTTGGATCCTGTGCTGTTCATCTGAATTCCATTTTTGCTTTTAGTCTGTGACACCACTTAGAAACCACTTTCATAGGTCACAGATCTCAGAAACCAGAAAGCTGGCATCAAGGTTGTGAGGTTTTTTTAAGCAAAAATCAAACCAAGTGTTTAGTTTTTTTAATCAAGTCAAAAACTGCTAGCAGCTTTTCTTCCTTTGCTGTGCTCTCTCTTTCCATATTTACAGCACTCCATGGTCTGCTGAATAAGAGAATATGCTGCAACAAATCTCAGCTGTAAACATGTCTTCTTCTTAGGGCTGGTTGGGACATATTGGTTGCTGGCACAATTTTATCTGTCTTTCCCTGCTCTCTTCCTCCTTCATTTAAATATTATCGTAAATGGATATAAATAAAAGCGGAAATCTCTTGTTATACCTTATTATGTTGTTAGCAGTGACAAACATCAATTTTCTTAGAGCATTCAACATGCTTCCTTTTAGCACCTTTCCTAGAAGTTTTTCTGAAATAAGATGGCTTCCTTTACTCTCATGGAAACTTTGGAGTTTTAGATCTTACTGCACTTGTCTAACTGTCTTTTTTTCAGAGTGTTTTGTTGTTTAAATTGTGCATATATATCTATTTCTAGAAATACTACATTAGTAACATTACACAGGTATCAGTAAGGTATTATACCTTACTTTGCAAGTAGCTTATTGCAATGTCTGATATCAAACCAAGTGCTTGTGCCTTTTCTGCTGAGCAGGAACTGAGTGAGGGTAAGATCTGTCAGATTCCTTAGCTCTGAGTAATTCCTGCAGAAGCGACCACACAGCAGATGCTGTCCCTGTACGTGCTCACTGAATGGGAAAAGCAACCTGGCATCAATCCTCAGTGACTAAAGATTGGTGCTAGTTACACAGCAAGAAATTTTCAGGTGGTAAAAATCTCTGGCAAAAAAAATAGTGTTTATTCTGGAACAAAATAGCCAAGCATATAAAAAAGAGAAAGGCTCATTTGTCACGTCTCTATTTATTGACATCTTGTGTCAAGTCAAAACCAGGAGAATTTCTTGCACTGACAAGTGAGTAATGACAGTATACAGCAATCTTGATGCCAGGGGGAGGAGAAAAACTGAGAAACCAGACCTAACAAAAAACTCCCCAGTCTGACAACTAAAGGCATGCACAGGGATCTGGAAGCTTTAAATATTCTCTTGGAAGTTCTAGGCTTTTTCTCTTACACTAGCTGAGCTACAGAGCCAACAAGACTGCTTATTCTGCTCTGATTCTTAAATGTCACCTGTTGGTAGAATTTATCTAGAAATTAAACCGGAAAAAACCTGAAAAATCCAAAAAGCAAACAAAATCACTGAATCTCCTATCTCCTTCTGTCTTCTAACTGTAAAATGGAAAACTAATTTCATAAGTGCAAACACTCAGTAACTTTGAAAACAGCATGATCTTATCACTTCATCCCATGCTGAGCTCAAAGTCATGAAGTTTTGTCTGGATTTTTATATGAGGCAATTTGAATCTTTCTCCCTATTCTATATAGACAATATTCATGACAACAATTTTAAATAACATCCAGAAACCAAAAATTGAATTCATAAAATATCTGAGTATCTACATGACAAACTCTAGACAAAGTTCTTCTCTTATGTAGAATGTGTGCAAGTAGGCCTTGAAAATTGCTCATTTTTCACCTCTGTGTTTTGATTTTGCCTATTATGTGATAGAGAAATTTAAAGTGTAAAACTTTAAATTAGTTTTTTCATATATTTACAGGAAATTGTAAGTCAAACAGTTTCAAAATTAAAATAATCTACTTGTCTGGGTCATAATTTTTTTAAATTTTCAGTCAATTTCATCTGACCAACTAAATGTAAAAGAAATTAATTCTTTTGTCATATCTTTTGTCCCCCTGCTTTTGCAACACTAGCAAAAGTAATCTTGCTAAGTCTATAAAATAAATTTATAGAGAAACATATATATTGCTTGAGTCTTAACCCAAAATCCTGCTTTTTTTTACATTGTATTATTCTTCTCCAGTGCCTATGCTGTATAGAGAGCTATTGGTATGATTTGTATTTATTCTGGGCATGTATTCCCACTTGAAAGAATGCCTACAAGGAATTCTTAAGCCATGCAGAAGGCACCGATTAAATCTCATCAGTACTGCTGAGTTCAAAAGCAAGGATCTCCATGTGTGTTTTCTGTTGTCTAGTCTCAGGCTGCTTCAGAAATATTTTCATAATTTTACATTCTGTTCTGGTCTCATGTAACTTTCACAGGAAACTGATTTAGAAAACTCCATCTCAGAAGATAGAAAATTGACATATAGATGTCCTTATTGATATTATTTTTTGTAGGGATTAAAAAAAAAAAGGGGCAAGAAAATTACATAACATGCAAAGTATTATAATGGAGTAGTTTAAATTGTAGGTGGATCTGCAACTCTTTCCCCTTCATTAAAAGAATTTTAATGAAGCTTAGAGTAGGTTATTATTCAAAATTCTGAGAAAACTGACTATGCTAAATTAATCAGTTTACTTCTAACATGTAATTGCCATTCTTTTAATTATGAAATGAAAAAAAACTATGAAAAGTCAACCTTAAAACTTTTCATAGTTGCCTTTATATTGACACTTCTTTATATTTCAATTCCTTCATATTTATATTGATACTTATCCTATTTGTAATGATTATGAAGTTCAAGACTTTTACCTCTGCATTCAAATGAAAGTAAAATATTGTTTTGTCACCTTTTCTGTTCTTCTGTTTTTTCCTTTTTTAATATTTCTGAATCCTATGTGTTATTTAATTATGCTGGACCGTCTAAGGGCTGTCATGCTCCTTACAAATCTCTGAATAAGGTAACTGAAGTGTTACAAAAAACAGCTCTGCAATTTCAACATGTGCTATATTTCCCACCTTAAGAATTTTATTACAAAGGTCAGTACTGAATAAATAACTTGCAGAAATAAGGTGTTAATAGAAGTGCACATGACTGCAGCAGGTCAGTCAAATTTAAATCTGTGGAAAATCTGAGGGAGAGTAATGATAGTTTGAAGGACAGATAAGGGAGTTATTTTTAGTGTTACTCTTGTAAGTCTGAAATCATTCTTTTTTCTCAAATCTCAGTGTCTAACCCATGCTAATAAGCAAAATCTTTCATAATGACAAATCTGAATATTAAGAGAAAATTAGATATAAATAATAGATGGATTCTGCTGTATGCAAACACTGCAAATTGCTAGATGCATGGTTTCCCAGAGTAAAGATAATTATTTTCTGAATTTTGGATTTAGAGAAATTGAACATTTTTTGTTTCCTAGATAAAAAAACATAGAAGATCATAGCCAGTTTTGATGATCAGTGTGTGGTCCAGAAGTGGAGTATTGAAGCAAAATATTTGCCTGTGTCTATACTTCATGGACACTACCTTTTGATATCTTTGCATACTACGACTGAGAAATGAAAGACATAATTAATAGTTTGAAATACCATGAGAAAATATATTTTTTATGACTAAAATTCTGAAGTAAAGAATGAACATTCTTTGGTGATGTAAAAGAAAAATAGAATGCAAAGAATAAGCTCCCCACAGAAATAAAATCACTATTTATTTAAAAAAAAATTAAGAACTTAACAGACTGATTGTGTAAAATTAAAATTTAAATTTGAAGTATATAATCTGTATGTCCACATATCTATGTATATGCAAATAATAACTGGTCAGTAATTTTCTGGTTTCGGATGATGTGTTAGGTGTAAAAACATTTGTATTTACACAAGATACCAAAAAAACATTTTAAAAATCGATTGGAAATAGACATTATTTCACAAAATACAAATACAAAATACATTCTAAACACAATCAATCTGATTGAGCACTGCAAACACCAAACACAGTGGCCTGAACTGTAACTTAATACTTCTCCTGGTAGTTTTACTCTTAGTCAGTTATTATATCAGCTTCCATCTATAAATACCTGCTCTTAACTGTACATAAATGCCATTTAGCTCAAGGAATCCACAAAAACAGACAGGCACAAACTGTATGCTAGGGTCCATTGCAGCTGCTGCGATATAGGGCCTTCTCTGGGGTAATTGCATCAGCTGCCTTGTGGCACACAACAATTTTAGGAGAAGTAAAGTACAAGTGTGAGCAAAACTGCAGCAGCTCAGTGACATTTCCAGAGTTGATGGGAAAGCTCACCAGCTTGATGTCAGGACATCTCCACAAAAACAGTACTCATTCATTAGTTACAGATTTCTGATCCATTTTTATGGACTTAGGAGAGTGATTGCAAGCTGACTGAAGTTTTTGGATCACCACTTGGAATAGAGTTTTGCAAAGGAAGCCAATCCTCATCCAGCTAATGAAGCAATCTGAATGGCAGGTCACTTGTTCGATGACTAGAAAAGACCTCTTTTATGACTGGAAACAACCTTCCAGTAGCTGAAGACTGCCAAGCAGAGAGCTGGAGAGCAACTTTTTATGATGATTTGTAGTGATAGGAAAAGGAGTAATGGCTTCAACCTGGAAGAGAATAGGTTTAGATTAGATATCGTTGACTGCAAGGATGATGAGTTACTGGAAGAGGTTGCCCAGAGAAGTTGTGCATGTCCCATCCCTGGAAGTGTTTGAGGCCAGGTTGGATGGGGCCCTGAGCAACCTGATCTAGTGGAAGGTGTCCCTGCCCATGGCAGAGGAGTTGGAACTCAATGATCTTTAAGGTCCCTCACAACCCAAACCATTCTGGGACTCTAGGATTCTAGGAATACTCTATATTGAAAATGCTGAGATATGTTAAAATGAAGGCATTTATATATGTGATTAAGAGTTAGTGGGGGAAAAACCTCACTGTAATTGAAATATAATCAGATACTCTCTGTTATATCTGAAGAGTTACTCTAAAAAGTTTAGCAGGAACCACTTAAACAAGGATATTTTGTAAGTATATGATTTGCAGGAAAATTACAAACGCTTGAACATTTTCAAAGAGTAAAAAATCTTTAGAATATCTACTAATTTATTCTGCTTACATAGTACCTGTCTAGAAAATGTGTATGCAAAAGTATATCTCAGAGGTACCTTGCATATTTGAGAAGAAAATGTATTACGCTTAATATTTACATAAAATATCTTAAATTACATCCTCTCCATTCAGTTCACAGGCAGATAATTATATTTCCCAAAATCCTTATGTAATATCATTCTTGCTTGTTATTTGAGTAGGATAGCATGCTGTCCACACTTGTAATTGATGATGACAGTCATGAGACAGTGCTATATTTGATTTATATTATCATTGAACTTGAAGATTTAGCTTGAATCTCCTGTCCAGTTTTTATAATCTTCTTTTAAGTGTTGAGCAATTGGATATTGAACCCCTTAAAACGATGACAACTGTGTGACTCTAAAAACCTTTAAGATTAGCATGTTGGATGAGTAAAAGAAGGATGTCAGGGACTCAAATTTCAAAGAGAAAGAATACAAAACTTAGTATGTTAGTTTACCTTTGGGCAGTGGTCAAAACTGAGTTTTTTCAGCCCTTGGTGTAATTAATGACCTTTTGTATTAATTTTTTAGAAATAAGTGAATGACTCATTGGGGATTTACATTGGTCTTTGAGCAGTGTCATGACAGAAGTATTCTCTTTCAGAGGATCAGGCAGAACACCTGACAGAACAGCTAAACTCTAACTGAAAGCAATATATTTCAATCATCTCTTTTAGAAACAGTTTCTTCTACTGCACTCAGCAATTATCACAGTTTGGAAAAAAATATTCAAGTCCTTTGAAAAAATGACTCATCAGGAACTTGTCAGTTCATGTTAAAATATTTCGAATACATATAGGGCACATATTGATATCTTGGTATCAATCTCTCACAAATACCTCCTTAATGTCCAACTAGTTATGCAGATGAGAAAGGCAGTAATTATTAAAAATCTAACAATTTAGTCATAAAAAAAAGTTTTTTAAATCTTTCAAAGGTTCCTTGCTGAAAAGTCTTCAAGAATTTATAATAACATCAATTAACAATAAAGATACTTATGAATAAATAACTGTCCACATAAAAGAAACAAAGATCAGAAAAAACCTTCAGAGTATTCAGTCAGTGTTTTTGTGTAAAATATATCAGCAGACTATCAAAAATTCTGTAGTGAAAACTGATGTTTATAATAAACACCTTTGTGGTCCAGAATAAGTTGAGAATGCTGAAATCTAAATATTTTCTAATGATGAAAAAATACATGAAACAATACAATTTTTAGTATTAAAAAAAATCCTAAATAAACTCTGCATACACAAGAATGTTATTAAAACTATCTCACGATACTACTGGCACCTAAAAATCAACACCAGCTAATGAAAAGAAACACATATGAAAAACCTTTAAAATTTTTGGCTATAGACACAGACAGATAGCAGAGACCTAATTCAATTACTGAGGCACAGAAAATATGTTTTGGAGTTATTCTGCATAAGTCATTAAAAAAAAACTACTGCTGAGAGCTACAGTAATAATGATAAAGAATGCTAGGAATGTTTTGGAAGGAACTTGCAAAATGCCACTAAATCACTTACAAGTTTATATTGTGGTCTTACTTGAAAACCATATTTATGCAGGCTGACCACCTACAAAAGACAATGCAGTAGAACAAACAGGGAACAGAGAAGGTCAAGAGAGATTATTAAAAGTATAATAAACCTTTCACAAGAGAAGGGTTTTTTTAGCTTGGAACATAAGGAGACTTTCTGAAAGGCATGCAAAACCATGCCAATCAGGAAAAGGTGACTAAGGAATGATTACTTTCTGTTTCTCATAACATAAAAGCTAGGGGGAAAGAGATAATTTTATCAGTGGCTTAAAAACAAACAATAGGATTTTTTCTCTTTTTTTACATTAAAAAAGAAGTTAGAATAATTCAGGGGGACTACTTCTGGGAAAACAAATATTACTGTCAAGATGGAATGACAAAATTCCTAAATGATCAGTAAAGAAAAGTCAGATAAGTGACCTGTCTAGAGTTACTCTCAGTTTTGTTTTTTTCTCTGAGATTCTTATTATGAGTCATTATGGGAGATAAGGTCTTAGACTAAATGGTTTGTCTCTGTCTACCTGTTCCTAGAGTCATAACCCTGAATACTATTTTTCTGGATTGATAAAGATTATTTTGGGGCTAATCATAAATCTTCTTCAAACACTATTTAAACTCAGTCTCCTATCTCAATCTGACTGGTAACAGTTTTTGTGTAGGAATACTAATGTTGCACACGGTTACAGAGTGTTTAAGAGTCTTATGCATACCAGTAGAAATTTGGATGTACAAGGTTTGCACAGTCAGAGAAACTAGACTTTCTATTCCCCAGGATTCCTAATAATTTTATGATGACTATGTATGAAGTACAACACAGCTTTGCACTTTCATATGCTGTTAAATTGCCACAAGAACATTTATTTCCAAAATGTTATGTAATTTTCTACTGGCTAAGTAGAAAGTCATAGTCTTTTATGTAACCAATTAAATTTCAAGTAGTAAATTCAGTCAAGAAGAGCTGGCATTCAGTGTGGTACTTTTTCCTATCTGTTTAAGTTGCGTTTTACAAAGGATTTCTGTGAAACCTAAACTGAATAAAGAATAAAGGAATTGCTTTGTTATCACAATAGTGAATATACAAAATTGTAATTTTTAAAACTACTCTCCCATTACAAAGCTAACGTGGTCTTTTCATGATGATAGAAGAGTTCAATAAGCTTTGTATTACAACTTTGCAAAATTTGTGACAAATTACAGGAAATTATCTAAATATTGCTATAATAATATTACCATACACAGAAGAGAATAACATTAATGTCATTTGCATGGTCCATCTCTAGACATGATAAAAATAAGAGTTATCTGTAGACACATGATGAAAAATCATCATTACTATCTCACATTTTTCATGCAGAAGAAGCACTTTTCTGTGCTCTGCCTTATCCCCTTTATTCCTTCTCACAGGCATATATCCTCATATCCACCAGTTGCACATTAAGTCATTATCATTTTGACCTGTGGCATTTTTTTGCTCATCACTTTTTAAATTTTTGTAAGTCCTGAACAAACATAAAGTGATGATATTCCGTACCAAAAAGTACAAAGGTACATTCAGAAATGAGCATCCTTTCCTGATAAACATTGGAAGATCACAGTTACTTGAAGACAAAGCTTAAAACACTTTGATTTAACAAAGGAAATAAAAAAACCCCGAAAACATTTGCATCAAATGTTTCTTTGATGTAGAATAATATTTGTAGATCTTACCCTACTGCCTTACTGGGGCATTACATTACATATATAAAGAAGGGAGGGAGTCAGAGGCAGCAGGCACATCATAGGACATCATGTGTTGTAAAATAACTTTCTGTATAGTGATAGCAGTTACATTTGGTGTAATATTCTTTTTTTGATGAAACAGAATTGATTGTGACAGAGATTCTCTGATAGAAACTGACTATGAAACTGAATTAGGGGTTTTTTTCTGATTTAACAATATAAAGGTTCCTAGATTATTTGAAAATATTATTTCGTATTTAATTTTAGATTTCCCAACAAATATATGCCTAAATCCTAACCTGACTTTAAAGCGTAGTGGAAAGGAGTGGGAAAAAAATAACTCTCTTCAAAAGAACAAAACCTGGAGATGTAATAGGAAATGGATGGCCTTTCAGAAAATAACATCCTTGTACAACATTGAGACCAAAATTAGAAGACTTTTAGTGTAATTAAAAACAGTATTAGGGTGAAAGTTGCAATTCTAGATTAGTATGCTAGAATAACATAGGTGATGAAGTGAACAGAGAACAGAAAAGCAGAGATGGGCCATTCTACTCTTTTTCTCCTTTAGCAGAAGCAGTGAGCTGCTGAACTGATGACTGTTCATAAATATCTGCAATATAGTTTGTCCCAGTACCGAGTATGACAGCTTTCAATGAAACATTCATTGGGATGCTTTGAGGTCTTCAGAGGTACATAAAATAGTTCCCAAACTGCACATTACATGCAGTTTTCCATTATACACTGCACAAAATGTCCTTGACATTCAAGAGTTTGCCATACATATTTTAACATGCATCACTCCAGGGTGTATTTGAAAATACCCTCCACTTGCCTTTAATAATAATGACTTGTCAAGTAGAATCCAGATCTTGGTTAATCTAACATAATACGGACTTGATGGTTTTTATTAACTGTCAAATGGAGCCCAATAGCCGTCAGAAATATTTTTCCCTTCTGTCATGCATTTGTTCCCAGCCTGTTTCATTTCTGACCACTAATGTAAAAGGTTAATAAAGTGCAGTATTAAATGTCATTAATATTCAGTGTGCATGGCAAGTGAATAATTTTGCAGATCTTTTATTTTAAAGATGTTGGGATGTTAATGTGGCTATTCTGCAGCCTTGCAGAAGTGTACCATGCTGCATGCATTTGCTAATTTGTCTGCAAAGACTCTGTGAAGCATCTCTGCCACATTAGATTCCCTGACCCTTTATTAAAACTCACATGACTGCTTCATAAATCTGAAGTTTACCTTGCTTCCAGGTCTACCACCTTCCGTCTTACTTTTCTTTCTATCACAAATTATGATAATCTAATATTCTTTTATAAACATTTTATCCTATGTCAATCAGAAAATGACTATAGAAAGCAAAGAGAAGGTCACATTTTCAAATATATATTTACTGTCAGTATGCAGCTGGTTTTTAATGCTTGTTTTTCTCCACATTGTTGTGCTTCTCAAACAAAGAAACCAAGTCAAACTTTATGACTATAAAAAATTGCCTGAGCAACAGTCAAGCTTATTAAAAATTCAAAGTTAGAAGACTAGAGATATAGCTGATGCAACTAACATACACTAGTTGTCATAATGGAATAAATATTCTACTGAAAACTGTTATGCCTTTATGTCAGTGGCACTGGCAAACGAGTTTGATAAAAAAAACTTTTAGAATGAGATATGAAGTAGTATAGTAGGCTGATCTAAAGATTATTAACCTCTTCTTCAAACATACTCATTTCAAGTTATTTCTTCATATTTTTTCCTTTAGCTGTTAAGTTTCTAGAGCTTCAAATGCCTCCACTAATCAAGATAAAGGCAATGTTATGTTCAACACATTTAGCTGTTACTTATGTGCCTTATACACCTTTAAAGAACACATTAGATTTTAGCTCAAAACAAAATATTTTTGTTTATCTTTTAAAATAAACAACTTCATTGGAAATTGTAAACTGACACAAAATTTCCTATCAGTTAAATCAGTAATAAAATTAATTCCTTTTAAACCTGAGCGTGTCAATATTGCTAGATGCCGTATTTCAGTTATCTCTTCTAACAATGACCAACATTAGGGAAATAATTTTCCACTTACTCAGTGTCCTGTGAAAGTTTCTTAGAAGACAGAACAAAAGCATTAATGTCCTCCCTCTTCCCTGCAAGGTTTTTTAATAATTTAAAAGTCCAGTGTATTTGTGGCTAAGTTAAAACCCAGTGTTTACTTAAAACTGGGTCAACAGATCCAACTTGCTGTATGAAAGCAAGTTCTATTGATGAGTGACACTTCCAGCCCAGGTGATCATGAGCAAGCTCTTACCTTAATGATGTTCCTACTCTTATTTGCTATCTTCTGTGAAGTAAAATAAATTACTTAACCCCTGAGACTGCACGCAACAATGTGCCATTTTCTGGCCATATGAAACCTTGGTATTGCCAGTAGACATTGCTGCTCTTCTACACTGTTTTTTACATTTTGATACTATTAATATAAAAATTTTACCCATTTTTCTTAAGTATGTCAAAAATAGTTCTTTAGAGAAAACTAATACCAATAATAGATTCATAGATATTAATTATTCATGAAAAATAAAATTTACCTATTTCACATGGTCATTCCATCAGCTAATAATATATAAAAACTTGTTAGCTCATTGAATTACTGCTTGCCAAAGAGCACTTTTGGCAAAAATAGCATCCTAACACTGCCAATTACTTTCTATCATATACCATATGGAAAAGAAAATCCTGAATTAATGTTTGGAAAAGATGCAATAATTACTTTGTTACAAGATGGGGCAGTTGCATTGTATCATATTGTATTGTGTTATTAATTGGTTTTCACCAGCATAAAGAAATCTAATCATGCAATGTGCTCCAAATGCAGGACATTCCATACATTTGGTCTCATATCATGACAGAAATTGACTTTTGATGATAATATGCACAGAGTGTGTTGCCAGCTTGCATTATTAGAACCTGTCTCAATGCTAACATGCTCTCTTCAAAATGAAAAATGAGGCAAAAATTATTTCACTGTGTAGTAACCGTGTTAAAAATGACATGGGGTAAAGAAAAACAGCAATGAAAGGAATGATAATTAGTAAGGAATTTGTAAAAATGGATGAAAGATATTTAAAGTTTTATTAAATATTTTTGGTTTTCCTATTAGTATGCTTTTGTCTGTCCATCTGCATCAATAATCTACATTAAATCTCTGGCTTTAATAAAGCATGCGTACATTTAAATATAAAATATAAGGATTTTGTTTAAAGAATAGTAAGGATGTTATGTCTTTTACTGGAGCATTAAATGTCAGCTTTCATTTGTCTCCCATGGTGATGGGAGCACAGTACTGTTGGGCCAAAGCTGGGTGAGATCTAACTCAGAGTGGGTATGGTGGGAGCCTTAGTGGGGCACACCTTCTGGGAGCTTCTTTGTGGTTCCACGACATGAAACATGAAATCTCCAGTAGCTGAAGAGACATGGAGCAGGTAAGTGTTGCACAAAATTCACTAGATTCTAGTAACAGCCATTAGAACAGAATATTCTGTTACTTGAATACAGAGCAGCTCCTTGAAGTAAGTGGACTTTTTCTGCTGAACTTCAAGGGATGTACTTGATATTTAGAGTAGCAAAATTGGAAAAAGAATCTGAGCTCCTGTTCAGCACTAGGAATTTTCAGCTTCTAAGTTTAGATTAAACTCTTTTTTAATCACTGAATTTTTTTTAAATGTACGTTTGTGATAAATCTGCATACCAACCCTTCAGAAAAGAGCTGAAGTTGCTGGCATAGCTGAACAGAAAAAAACACCAAATATTCCCTTCCCCTGTTGTCACTTATTTCATTGTAAATGGGCAGTGTGCAGGGTGAGGTGAAATCCTTCCTTGATAAATAAATGGATTGACTTCAAAAAGTGGAATAAATGGGGAATTACTTAAAACAAAACTGTATTTGTATACAACTTTAATTAAAAATAAAAATATTTTTTCCATAGTAACATTTTTATAGTGGCCAAAAGACATGCCAAAATGAACTCTCAGTGGAAGTAATTCATGTCTTGTTGCATTGATGGTGACATCCTTCAGCCTCATGGCTAACAATAGCTCACTAAATATGATTTAACGTCGTCCAGTTTATGCCTTACCATACCTTATTGCTTAATTAAATTTAACCAGTTTATTAAACTGGAGAGATGAAGCTTCACCCCCTACATGCCTGAATGAGTATTTGAGCAGAACAAAAGTTACTTTCAACTTTCATTTCAAGCCTCTCACAGCAACTATTCACTGTGAGAGATTTGTTGACTGTTCTGGAACACAGTCACCG
Organism: Grantiella picta; assembly: GCA_013397955.1. Lineage (NCBI taxonomy): Eukaryota > Metazoa > Chordata > Aves > Passeriformes > Meliphagidae > Grantiella > Grantiella picta. The sequence continues at coordinate 106,178 of VZRM01015740.1, forward strand.
CTTTCGTGCTGTGGCAATCCATGTATTTGCAGGATAATGAGTTGTGGGAACGCCTCGATTCTGCACCCCTACCTTTGTTTTCAGCTGTCCTCCTGTCATAATAAAACAAGTTTTTAGAAATACATCCTAAATAACTATTTCTGAAACAGTAATATAATTTGCTTTCAGTACTTTGAATGCAACAACACTGTCAAAGACAGTGCTCACAGAGCCACAAGTTTCAAAAGAAACATTTTCCTCGCAGAATTGCTTAGGGAATCTCCATTTGAAGCTGGAAAGCAAAATCTAGATGTGAGTACAATGTTAATGCATTTGCTACAAATTATACTGAATCTCACAGAAGGTGAGTTGATAACAGAAAATGGTAGACTTGAAGTAGTAATGGGACTCAAAGATAAATTCATATAATTTTTAAAGATATAGCTTACTACTAGTGACATGGCCTTGTCATGTTTTAATGCTTTTAGAAGCTCATATGGTCTGTAATTACATTATCCTAAACCTGATTAATTGATCATGTATTTTGTTCCACTTACATTTAAATAACTGTTTTTCCCTAAATTAGTGGATCTTTTCCATGCCATCTCTTTTTCAAGACGTTACTTTATACGCGTTATGTTCCCTATCCTATCTTTTTCTGTAGCGCTCTTTCCCTCAGCCTCCTAGAAGCAAGAAAGAAAAGTCTGCAACAATGTTGTCTACAATTGGGTAAACTGATCACATATTTGATAGTACTGGAATCCTTCCATTCTTCACAAGTTGCTCAGTTACTTTTTCTCATTTTGCAGCTAGTTAGCTGCAGGTAGCTAGCTAACTACAGGCAGCAGAGGTGGACAAAGATGTTGATTCTGGTGAAGTTATTACCAAAGTGGTAATAAAAATCATCACAGTTTTCATTTTAATCTTTTAAACTTACAGCTTCTTCATTATAAATATAATTTTCATCTTCCTTCAATGAAAGAGTTATCCACTTCAATGAGATTTCAAGATAGGAGATTTATTTCCATTATTATTGCTTCAATATGAAACTTACTATCACTTTTATGAAATTATGATATCTGTTTTTTCTTCTATTTTTATCCTTCTAAAAGTTCATTTCTGCCACTAAATAATGCTTTGAGTACATTAGCAAACCTTTCTTGTAATGATTCATGCAGAGTAGAGATATGTTTGTTCATTTGCCTAATCACTATCACAATTTTCAATTTTCCTATGTCATTACCCTTGTCATGTATCAGAATACTTCTGGGGCCCATGAATTTAGCTAACAATTGAAAAAAAAACCAGAAAATGTTAGTTGCAGGCAAATTATTCCTTTCTGTCCAAAATATTCCCTGCAATGCGTAGACAGGCATTTGATATTATAAATGGCTTTTCTTAATACACATTTTGGCCCTGGCTGATGTAGGAGTGCTCAAAATAGAATACTTAGTCATATTTGTGGGTATGTGAAGGGCACAGTATGGAAATAATTGGATTTGAAAAAAGGTCTCTAGAAGGTCATATAGCCCCTGATGGTGCTTCATATAAAATTTACATGCTACAAATTGTAATTACAGTTTGGGCAGATACTAACACAGAGAGCGCAGACTAATGCTGGCTAAGTTCTAAAGCTGTTTTCAGTTGCTGAGTATTTTGCAAAACTTTAGGCATCTGGAATGAATTGTGCATGCTGCACCACCTTGATTACAAGTTTTGACATAAAAGGATCCACAGGCTACAAAAATTTATATGGAGAGGAAAACAGAAAATAAAAAAAAATTGTGTAAAAAAGTGGGGCAAAGAATGCTTCTTCTTCAGAGACAGTAACGTCTATAATTTTGGACAAGGGTGTAAGTAAACAGTTTTTCAACTTTCTGCTACTTCTGTTTATTAAGAAAAAATGGCAGACTACACTTCCTTAACAAATTTCAAATCCAATGACATTATTGACATCCATTCAGGAGAGACCTGTTAAAGATTTACTGCTGAGCTCAAGCAGAGTTGCATTTCCCCCAGAGAGGACAGAGTTTCTATTTTCTGAACAACTCTGAGCCCCCAAAGAAGTAATCAGCCACAGCCAGGACTGACCTGAACTTGTACTGCTTCATGTGATGGAATAATGAGCACAGACCTGAAGAATGAGACATACCTTTCTTTGTGATATATTCCCTTTCCTGAAAGCTTCAGGAGAGTGAGGAGTGAATGAAAATATAGATGATAGAGAAGTTGTGGGACAAATGAAAGTGTGGTGAACCAGAAGCAGGTATAAGAAGAGCTGTGCTATGAGATAGAAGCAGAATGGCTGAATCAGTAGGGAGGGAAGCTATTTGCTGATGATAGGGAATTCAGAGATGCATTAGTATTGGACAAGAGGAAAATTATTATCCCAGGGTTCAAGAGCATGACAGAAGAAGGGGTTGAGGGAAAATAGGATTATATGAAGATAAAACAAGAAAAGTACGGGCAAAAATATGTTTTGGGTTTTGTTTCTCATTTGGTATACTCTCACCTACACCTGCAACTGATTGCAAAGTCGTGAGATCCTACATTCATTTTCTGACAGACAAAGCTCTCTAACAAAATATAATGTCCTCTGAGCACCATTTCTAAATAAAAATCATGGTGTGGTATGATTTCTTCATTTATTTTAAAGGTCTTTTACTTTTTAAAGGAAATTGCATCCAAGAATCATGTAAATAATTTTAAATTTGACCTGGAATTGCATAATACTATCAGTAATATTTTTCAGCACTGCATTACTACTGGAAACGTTCTCCAATCATGTGCTATTAGCATATTTTGAAAGACAGAGTAGCTCTCTTTTCAATGGTCACAACTTCTCAGTTCAAAGGAACTGGGGGGAAGAAAAACAAAACAAAAGAATGTTGATAAAAAAAGAAAGATGAAAAGGAGAGAACTTAAGCAGCAGAGGCTAATCTTTGGGTAAGAAGAAGAGAATTAAATTCATACTGAAATCCTGAGCTATTTTTGGAGTGGTTTAAGTGACATTTGGTCTACTGAGAATGTTATAGGACAAGAACAATTTCATTTCCACCCGGTGTAAGCAGGGTATTTCAACAAAATGTTTGGGCATGCTTTTGAATGTCAATGATTATACTCATTCAGGGACATCTTTGTTTTTAAAACAGTCTTTTGCACATTAATAAGTAATATTTTACACAGTGAAGTGGTTTATATTAGAAATATCTAGGGTATATTAATCAGGGAGTGTGGTGCACTTAGTCTCATAGTTCATTCTTTTTCATGTGACTGAAGCTGTGGCAATTTGCTGAAATATTTCTATTTCCTTTTTAGTTGTTCATCAAAATAAGGAATGGTTAGACTACAGATATCTAACGATGTTTTAGTCTTGCTTATAACATAGGTTTGCAAAAATGTAGCAATTGTGGTTTTCCTCTGAAATCAAAGTTAAAAAACACTGCCTTTTGGCAATATTTAAGCGTTCCTCCAGCAGTGGAAATAAGTATGCTGCAGTTAACAGTCCTAGAAAATATTTCAAGTTTGGCATCACCATCCAGGCACTCAGCCAATCACTCTCTAACCTGAAGGTATAAACAGACAGACTGCAGAGGGGGTTTGCAGAAGTGCTTGAACCTCAATACAGTAGGTGACAACAGATATAGTAGAAAACAGATATATATGGGACAAAGGGAAAGCTGCTGTTCATTTATCTGTCTCAAGGAAAGACTATTATAGATCAGTGGTTCCTTTTGCTTTCCCATTTTTCTGTAATCATTGCATGTCACTGGGAAAAAGGAGGAATAGTGCATTCTTAGGTACTCCTTTACTGCATGGTTCATAGAGAGGATTTCTTGTAGCATTTGGAAGAGCATTGTCTTCATACAAAGTAAAAGAGGAATGATAAACTGTGATTGGAATGAAAATAACATTCTCTACTGATTTTGAAGTCAAGCGGCTAATAAGAAAAGTGACTGGTAATTCATTATGATTTTCATGTCTATCAATAAAATACCTGAAGCAAGAGAATCTCATAACATAGCGTAGCCACCTTTGTTTCACTAACTGAATTTGCCTTGCAGATAATTATGTAAGAGACAATGAGTCTTTTACCACACCAATTTTTCTAGTGGATTATCAAAAAATAGGTGCAAGTTTGTTTTCAGATGAAAAGTATTCTGCTGGGGTTTTTTCCTCCTTGAATATTGTTAACCATGCTGTGAGTTGCAGCATGCAGAAGGGGGATTTCAATTATTGTGCTGAAAACATTCTAAATATGAGTTTCTAGCAATGTATTAGAATAGTCCATGGGAAGAAGTCTCATTCAGGTTATCCTATACCTGGTACTCCTTTTTATTGAGGTTTTTTGTACAGATGTCTTATTTTACAGGGAAGACATATTTCATTAATCTGATGCTTCATCATCCATGTTGATATTATGATATTGTGGGGGGTTGACCTTGTCTGGCTGTCAAAGGTGTCCACCCAGCCATTTTTTCCCCTTCCCTCCTCCTCTGAGCTCATGAGTCGAGATAAAGATGGGGAAATCACTTATCAATTACTCCTGGGGGATTTTTTACCTTATTGGACATGCACTTTCTCAGAAGTCTCTCCCCACATCTGTGGGGCTCAGCTGGGCCCTGCAGTGGTTGGGTTGGACCAAGCTGGAACTGCTGTGAAAGGTTTGGGAAAGTTCCAGCCTCTCCTCACAAAGGATGTGCTTCTTTCCCCCTGCTGCCAATGCCTGGACATCTGCAAACCCCCCGAGACATTTTCTGTAACATTTTGAAAATAATGAATAAACCCCTGTATCTCTACTTAATATGTTATTAAATATTCAGTGTAATAAACCACAAAAACTAATGACATATGTTAGAAAGGACATCTTGTTATAGCTTTATATAGAATTGTAAAGAAAGATCAAACAAAAGTCTACTACATTCAAAGTTGGCAAGGACTTAAAATAAAAACTTCCAGAATAATTTTCTTCAAATATTAAATAGAAATTTTTAGGATAGGGCAGTTCAGCTGGTACTGTAACACAAAACCTTTGTGTCAAGACCATTGTTTGAAGCACATCTGTCCCTTCCAGCTATTAACCTTCATATTTCTACAAAACCCTACTCTAAATACTTTTCTTTCTTACTCTTGTTTTTATATTCCCTTGCTGTCTTTCCAATTGTGTTGGAATCTTCAAATGTGGCTTTGCAACTTTTAGTCTTCCTTATTATATAAACAGTGCATAGCCTGCCCATGAAAAATTCAATGACCATTTTACATAGAGAAACATCTAAAAGAACATTCTGAATGTAGCCATGTAGAGTTGTCTGATAATGGAAAGAACCTTTTATAGAGTTAAATTGACTATATTTTAGGCTCCTAATGTGTTACAAGTAGTGACTTACAGTCTGTCTTGTATCAGCCTCTTACTCCATTTTAGGTTAATCTACATTATTGGCTTTTCTTATTTAATAGTACTAATATGTGATCATACACCCAACAATTCTACAACTTAAGGTTTAAGAAACTACTATTTAAAAGGTATTTTTTTATATTTTTGATTTTTAATGTTCAGCATATCAATAGTAAATTTGAAATTTAAAATGAAAAATATTCTGCTTATGGGTTCTACTGTCCATATGGTTCATAGCAGTTCAGTATTTTTAAATCAAAAAATACTGTTTCCATTTTGCTTCTGAACAGATTTAATTCTGTTTTCTGATGCTTCTCAGTAATCATATCTAAGGCCGGTAAAGCTAGATCCCAAGTTTACAACTTCAGTCTTTACCCTTATGTCAATGCCACTATCTTAAGTGTTACTGGTTGAGAGCCAACCTGTGTGTTTTAAGCTTAATGAAATTTCTGGAGTGAAAATGTGTTAGTTAACGGCACTTATGAAGCACCTTGATTGGGTGTCAGACCCTTTTTTCCCCTCCACATGAATAAAAGCAAACTTTTCCCATAATACTGTAAATCGTGTGAAACTGACTGCCATGAAAATGTGGGATCACAGCCTATTTTGCAATGCTGGTGCTAATAAATGGCAAGTGCTTACCCATAGGACAACAATTCACAGCAATTTCTTTTACTGCAACTGGTACTTGTGACTGCAAGGTGAGAGACTGTGAATGTGCAGAGCGCTTGAGGCATCGAGTATCTTATTTATTACCCCAGAATTGTAACTATTAACACTATGGACAGGCTTCTATGTTTGTAGCATGGTATTTTAAGGTAAAATATGTGTCAAGTTTTATATAAAGAAAGGTTTTTGCAAATGTATTCAGTTGGTGCTTTTTTTTTTTTTCTCTTTAAATTCCTTGGTTTTGACCAGTAGAGTAAATTATTTTCAGTAAAAGAAGAATAATTACCTGTCCAGATGCCTATGAACATAAATTGGTTTTAGACTCCATATGTCAAGGCTGAAGAATATAATTTTATACATACAGTTCATCTCCTCGTCACACAAATGATACAATTCTTCTGCTTCATGATGCCTGTGTCTAAAACTAAGTAGATACAACTGACTGCTCTTAAGAACTTCTTCTCCAGGTAAAATATATTTAACAACAACAACAAAAAAAAATCTTGAAAAAACAGGGTTAGAACCTAGCACTTGTCAAACCTCCTAGGGTAAATTGATATAACAGAAGTATATTTAAAGCTAGCTATCACAACCTAATAATTATATAAAATATTCAGTATTATGGTAGTAAGGCAATAATCACTAAATAGTGACATTCTTATTTTAAAGCATGGAGAGTGAGGATTTTTTTTTAAATTTTTTATTTTTTTTTAATGCAGAAAATATTTTATTTATTCCTTAGGTGAATATATCAAGCCAATACTTCTGTTCTGTTTCTTGTTGGGATTTTTTGAAATGTGTTCTCTTTTACCCTATTACTGTATAAAATGCAACAGGAGTAATCAGCTGATACATCAGCAAGACAAAACACTTTGTGCATAAAGTTGCTTCAACCAACACAGCTGAAAGATATTGAGCTTATAACACTACAAATTTTGATGAGTTAGTGAACCTGTGCATTATTAATAAAGGAGCAGTTTGGTGGGGAAATATTGCTTTAAATGAAATATGAATGCATTGCTTGTGCATCAGAGCAGCACTTAGATTTACTTGCACGTTTACAGATAATGAAGCTATAATAAAGTTGAGATCAAATTAAAAACATGAGATTAAAATGTTCAGTACTACTTTGTATTTTGAAGGTCAGTTTTGCTGCTGTCTTATATTCAGAAGTCTAAGGTCTTTAAAACTGGCTATGATAAATGTAACAGCATTTTTTTTTCAGAGTACTGTAATATATTTTATTTTTCCTAATTATCTTTGGAGATGTTGAAAAACAAAACAACCAAACAAAACCAGAAAAAAAACCTATCATATAATCTGAGATGTCTATGACCATGGAAAAAAATAATTTGTAATTACATGGGCAACCATAAATTAAAATATTTCCATTTGACGGTAATAATCAATGAATAAAATATATCCTTCACCAGAGAGTGCTATGACTCTTCTACATATATGGACTTTAAAATCAAGCCATAAAATAATTTCAATGACACAAATATTTTAACTTTTTACTGATGATGATTTATTTATAGACCTGACCTGATTTTCAAGTATATATATGTCATGGAATGTCCACTCCACTGTTACCGCATTTGGGGAGTTTTTGTATTAACACTGGGGTTAATAAGTCCATAGTTTTACAACTGACTGCACAAGGTGACATTAAAACCAATGCCTAAATAGAAAAGTTCTTCTATTATATAATTATTATCTTTATTCAGCCATGAAATTTGTGAGTTTAATAAAAAATCAATATTTCAAATTATATGTGTATTTATCAAAATGTTGTGGTGGGTTGATCTTGGCTGGATGCCAGGTGCCCATCAAGCTGCTCTATTACTGCCCTTCTCAGACAGGCTAGAGAAGAAAAAAGGATGGGGAAAAAATCCCCTAACTTTTGGGTCAAGACAAAAGCGTTTTACTAGAGCAAAGGAAGAAACCAAAAAAATTTTGTTCTGTACTTCTGATCAGCAAGTAATGCCTATCCACTTCCCAGGAGTTGGGTGTCATCACACATAGCACTTGCTCTGGAATGCAAACACTATAAATAAATGTTCCTCTCTTCCTCGTCTTTTTCTTAGCTTTTATGTCTGAGCAGATGCCGTAAGGCACGGAATATCCCCTTGGTGAGTTTAAATCAGCTGTTCTGGCTGTGTCCCCTCCCAAGATCTTGCCCACCCCCAGACTCGTGGTGTGTGGGGAATGTTGGAGAGATAGAACTGATGTTGTGCCAGCACTGCTCAGCAGTAGGCAAAAAACTGGCGTGTTGTCAACACCTTTCTAGCTACCAGTGCAGAGCACAGTGCTGTGAGGGTGCTGTGGGGAATAGCATCTAAGCTAAATCCAATACAAATACATACCTGTATGTAAAAACATATCTATACTTTTTTTTTCATATGTGTGTATGCATGTGTGATACCTGAAATGAAAATATAATTGAAGTCTTTATTATTTTGGGTTACTTAAACCAACATTCAGAATTAAAATTCTAAGATGGGTTTTCACATAAGTAATATCATGTCTTTTACACGAGACTTCTGAAATGCAGTTTTCAGATGACCGACAAGAAGAGACTTTTGTAGTGAAAAATAATAGAGGTATATTTTTAGATGAATAAACATTAAAAGCAATCAGCTTGAACTTAGGAAACTTGGAGAAGGCTAGATAAGTTTGTGTCACATTGGTATATGAAATACAAAAACTCAGTTAAACAACATATTAAGAGAGAAATTATCAGTGTTTTCATCTATAATATTTTATCCTTAATCACTTGAATTTTCCAAAAGTAGCAAATGAATTTAATAACAGCTAGGAATGGGATGTTTGGTGTAAGATAAGAACAACATTTTCTTCAGGGGGTGACTTTCAAAATGTTTCTCAGTTGAATAACCTGGAAGACTTTCTGACGGAGTGCACAGGACATGGCTAAAGAGAGACAGAGGTGTTTTATAATTTGGAACTCTGCCTAAATACTTTGTGTTGCTGGGCTCAGTAGCAACACTGACAAAAACAACATTTAGATGCAAATCACCTTGAAAAATATTGCTAGAATACCTACATAAAAGACTCGAGCTAAAATTATTTTTAACCTCTTTTTCTGTTTATTCAATCAGAGGATCTTGAGAAGTTTAGAAATTAGACATGCATTTATAATGAAATGTAGTGTACAGTAATTGAATTTTGTGAACTGAACCCTTGAAAAATAGTCCATTGTTGAGTAATGCTTAAGTAAGGATTGTATCCATTTACCGAAAAGCTTTTCGATATTCTTTATTCAATGGTATACCTACAGAATGTGGTTATAATTGTACAGTGCTGACTTATATAAAAATCACAATTTTAGGATGTCTTTGCATTTTTCCTTTTTTTAAAAAATTTTCACCACTCTCATTCTCAGTGAATCCGTTTCTTAACACAAACATATTTTTCCTAAATCCTATGAGAAATTAAGACATAGGAAAAATTTAATAACTGTACATTTTGAACTTTAAAATTCTACAGTAAGATACATATTGATTCACAACTAATGAATTATCCAATACAAATTCAAATTTGTTATGGCACTTTTGTTTAAAGTGAAAGCACCGAAAGTTTGTAATACTTTTCTGCAAAGACTTGTGAAGTATCCATGAAACATCTTTCTTCACTTTCAGAAGTTTCACATTTCCGTGAAAGTAAATGATGAATCTGTTCCTGTCCATTATTTAGGAATTGGGGAAAAAAAAATTAGACCACTATATAAAGTATTGTATGATACAGAAAATAAATGCCTTTGAATAACTGATTTAGTGTCATTCCTATAATGGAAAAAAAGTACCAAAAAATATAATGCTCTGTATACAAAATAGCATACAGCTGTAAGATTTACTTCAAAATAAATGTCTTCAAACAGGACTTTTTGAAACAAATCATAACTCTTAAACACTTCTTGCATATTTGCTGACAGAGCACACTGTGAACCATGCAAAACCAAAGTACCCTCATAACACTGGGAATATTAGATAAGAGGCAGGATTATTTATCATGGGCTAAGCACTGTGTGCATTCTAGCATAAATTCTTTTATGAGAACTTACTTGCATCTGCCAGCTTGGAATTCATGTGTAGAGATATACAGAACTCTTTTTATTATACTAGTAAATTCAAATGCCTGGGCTGGTGGCTGTGCTCTGGATCTGACTCTTATGTAGGCAGCGCCTGAGCACTGCCTGAAAGAGCACTTGACCCTCTCTGTTAAAGCTCTCAGAGGCAAGGAAGGCTCCAGTCACCCTGGGTTGAGGTTAGCTGATTGAGTTTGGTGGGAGGTGCTGGAGCTCCCTCTGCCTCACACCCGTGTAGGTCCACCTGCCACATCATTGTTTAGCAGCATCAGGCATCCTTTCAGGTTTCTCAGTTTTCCAGGCATATTCCAATGATCCTGGACCTTTTCCCCAGAGTGTCCAGAAACTCCTGAAGCAGAACCCAAAGACTGTTGCACAAACTGCTGTATCTGTTGACTCCCCTGTTAGCGGCACTCTAGGGCTGTTCCGTTATTCTCCAACAATCTTACATATTTAAGCTGACAATTTTTCTCACAGTTCTTCAACATGGCAAAGTTTTTCCTTTCCTGTTTTTTCCCTCAAAGGACTCTTAGTTTTCAGCTTTTCCAGCATTCATAGGATAATCCAAAAGATATCAAATTACTCAAGCACTTAGTCATCAACATCTTAGTAGACTTTTAATTTAATAGAAGTTTAAATTAAGTGTTGGAATGGTAGGAAAATACTAACACTAATACTGGTGTTTTTGTTTTTTTTTCTAAAAGCAGTAATAATTAATGTATTATTGAATGCAAAGATTTATTAAAACTTGTAAAGAACAAAACTCTAACCCATACCAATAACACATCAAGGACTTTGGAAAAAGAATTGTGTGAAAGTGAATCATAGTAATAACACCTGCACCCCTCCATTGTATAATATAAAAAAAAATCTTGAGACTCCTTAGGAGCAAGGTCATACTACACGCCATTTGTTTATACAGATGACCAGCTACTGGTGCAGAACTGTGTAACGAGCTAACAAAGCTTCTCACATCTGCCAGCCTAATGGAAATGGCTTTAAAAGTACAAACAGGCCAGCACTGAAAAGAGCTGTTTGTGCTGATATCACTTCAGACTTTGGCATAAAGTACTGATCACTCAGAGTCTGTACTCGACTGTTACATAGACTGGTATATCTGGTTGTCACTGAAGGAAACTGTAGCTTAACATGTGGAGTAAGGCTTTGTTGCTTGAGTTTTCTCTGATTACCCACTATTGTGGGCTATCTATTAAAGATGATAAAAATATCTAAAAATTTTTCCAGCACATTTGGTTTAATTTCCTTTACCCATTTTCTTCCTTTCTCTTCCTTTCCTTCTTTCTTTCTTCCTCTTCCTTTGTTTCTTTGTCTTCCTTCCTTCCTTCCTTCCTTCCTTCCATGTGTTCTGTTGCATAGCAACTCCTTAAAGAGAAATGGCAAGAGCTATTGGTTACAATTTATTCAATAAGCATAAATACTGAAAAATGCTGTAATGATCAGATCCCATACTATTTACACAGGTCAATATCTAGCAATATCCAGTCTACCTGTGTTCTGGTTTTATTTTGGTTTTTATGGGTTTCAATGCAGAGAGATAATCTACAGAAGCAGCTCTTCTCCTGACAGAATTTGAGGATGCTGGTGTTATGGTAAGGGGCATGAGTGAAAAATAAAGCAAGAGAACTGGAAAAAACTAGATATTGGTTCAAACTCCAAGCCTTTGGAAATTAAAATCTTGAGTACTCAAATATCTGGTTAAATTAAATTGACACAAATTTCATTATTTCTTTTAATGCATATGCTACCCTGCAGTTGTTAGTGAATTAAAATATCATTAGCTGAAAATACTTTCGGAATCGCTAGCTTAAATTATTATCACAGTCACAATAACGTAATATATCTTGTCAGAAATACAGTTGTTGACTAAACTCTGATTCAATCTCAGATTTCTGTTTCTGAGGTGTATCCATAAGTTAGGGAAAAGTAACTGCACTTCACTGGGATTTAACTGTGCTAGTAGAGTGGGATATTATCCAGTCATCTCACTAGGTGGCATAACACTCACTTTGTGTTCACAAAATTGGTGTACCCATTTGAGGATGCACATCACAAAAGTCCTCATATGGCAGGCAATGGAAAAATCAGTGAGGATTATGTCTTTCATACAATTTTTCACTTAAATTTCAGATTTGGTCTTGTTGCATGACATCAGTGTTTAAAAGTAGATATTTTCAGTGAGATTTATGTCTTGGTAGAAATTTATCACTATGAAACAATTGCAGGAAACCATTCCTGAGGCAGAATGTTTTTTGGTAGAAATGGCCTACATTTCAGTGAAGTGAAAATATTTAAAAACCTATTATATTGTGTTTTGGATGGGTACAATTATTTTCATATTCAGAGGTCACTAAACTTACACACTCTTACATGCATATACACATTATTTACAATGCTTAAAGTATTTTCAATTAAAACATAAGTTGCTTTATCAAGCAAAATTATAAATAAGACAATAGGACTTTTAAAGGTTACAGAAGATAATCTCATTGCAGGAGTCATTGAGCTGCATTGCATTAATATCATTCAATAACAGTCAGGGACAGCCAACAGGTCATACCTCCTCTCCTCTCCTCGCCTCGCCTCGCCTCGCCTCGCCTCGCCTCGCCTCGCCTCCCCTCCCCTCCCCTCCCCTCCCCTCCCCTCTCCTCTCCTTTTTATTTTTGTTTTTATTTCATAAATTATTATTTTTTGGTAAGAAGTTGCTTAGAATTTCCAAAATATATTTCAAGGATTATTGTGTGTTGTTCTGATGCACTATTTTAATACAGTTGATTATGAGAAAAACATTTACTGGAATAATACAAATTGTATAAAGGAATACTCTAAACATATTCCTAGAACCTAGATTAGAATTTGTATTGAGTACTTAAATGCAAATGCTCTATATCTCATTAGCACTCTGTGAGGCATTTAATTCCTTTGCTATAAGTATCTTTAGAGGAAAAAAATGAATGTCTATGAAACTGTTGTCTCTGCAGCTGATCAGTTTTCTGTTAATATGCACTGATGTCAACCAGTTGCACGAAAGAAAAGGACAACACAAAGACCAGTTGCCAAACAATTTGCACTCCCTGTAGTGAGGCAATTATTCCCTTGGAGGCTCTTATCATCTTTATAACATGAATTCTGCACAAGCTTCAAATGTACTTAGCTCTTTCTACTGCATTACTGGCACTGCAGTTCACACTAGGGATACAAATTACAGACGAAGAGGGTTGAAACAAGTCTCTGTCACTGACATGAAAATTAATAGACCACCCTTCTAATGTCAAATTCTCGATTCTAAGAAAAGTTGCAATTTTACAAATGCAAAGATGTCCCTACAGGAAGGGGTGGGTGAAGTGATATATAAAAAAAAAGCAAATTACTTCACATTAAAATAATGAACATTTGCAAAAAAAAACCTTTCTCAAGATATATAAAGTTACAGTTGAAGATCATAATATGAAATGAGGAAACAATCTCCTTGGAGAAAATTGCCATCCCAAACTTGTCAAACACATTTCAGAAGGCAGAAGATCACTTTATTTTCATTGCTTTTTTCTTGCTCAAGTGTGATCAGCATGGCAACTTGGCAATGGCAGTTATCTTTATCAATGGCAGTTACCTTTATCAATGGCAGTTACTTCTATCAATGGCAGTTACCTTTATCAATGGCAGTTACCTTTATCAATGGCAGTTACTTCTATCAATGGCAGTTACCTTTATCAATGGCAGCTGGTAATACTTTATGCTTAATAGCACAAGTATAGGAAGTTTTACATTACTCTGATCTGAACCTGATATTGACTTAGTCACAAAGACATGTTCCTAGGAGATGACAATGAATAAATCACATTAAACATAACAAAACATGATTAACTATTGCTGAGCTTACTACTTATCAGGACAAAGAAGCACAAGGATTTTGCTAAGTGAGTTCTGTTTATGCAATTCACTTATTTTTAATAATTTCCTTTTTTCTTACATTTTTTAAGAGTGAAAGCTTCATTATTTCTTACAATTTAATTGTATACAAATTTGTATTCCTGTAATTTTGAGAAGCTGGGGTTTATATGACCTTTTCTTGCATTTCTGAATACAGTGTAAATTATATTGTTTATTGGTTCAGAAGACACATAATTTGTGTGTGGCACCTAATCACTGCAATTGTACAGGTGTGCTCAGAAAAACAGCTGTTCATGTATTTCATTCACATGCACTCATATGACTTCATTGCAGTGATTTGTGTCAGAAATGTAACAGAAACAAACTTTCACTTACTGTATAATAAAGATTCATTATTGCCAGTAAATAATGACAATATTGTCAGTAAATATTTGCAGACTCAGAAGGCAAGTCTTTAAACAATGCGTGGCTTACCATTTGTGGTATTGTTTTGTGTGGCCACATTTTAGTAGCCAGGGGCTACAAGGGATGCTTCTTTGAGAAGCTGCCAGAAGCTTCCTCCATGTCCAGCAGAGCCAATGTCAGCTGGCTCTAAGATGGACATGCTGCTGGCCAAGGTTGAGACAATTCAAAATGGTGGCAATGCTTCTGTGATAATAGATTTAAGAAGGATGTAATTGTGGTCAGAGAAAAGCAGGGTGAGAACAGGTAAGAGGAATAATTCTGCAGACATCATGGTGAGTGGAGAAAGAGGGGGAGGAGGTGCTCTCAACTCATGAATAATTTGTTATATTTTCTCTCCTCTGTCCAGCTGTGGAGGGGAGTGACAGAGAAGCTTTGATGGATACCTGGCATTCAGCCACATCAACCTACTACAAGTGCCCCGAAAGCAGAATCACTGGCACCATGAACTAAATGCATGACCCCTGAAATGTGTGGCTACTGGCCTTGTTTTGCTAGGACTGAAAGAACAACAGAACTAGAAAGTGCTAGAGAGCCAGTGCAGAAGTATAAACAGGAATATTTAAGCTTGAAATAAAAAGTTCTGTGCAATTCAAGCTATATAGTTTTGGGACTTCTGTTGCTGGATCCAATACATCTGTGAGGGAGCCAGGACTGCCTCTGAGCCGAATACACAGTTGTTTACAGTGATTTCATTACTCAAAACAATATTCAATTATAAGAAGAAATTCAAATATACAATTTAAACAAAAAAACTAACCAATAAAGCAAAACAGCCCACCAAAAAAACCCCAACCACATATCAAAACAAGCAAACAAACCTGTTGATGTTTTCCACTGAATGTTATAGTCACATATGGTAAAAACCTGTTTTCTACAATGCAATTTGTACATCTTAGTCAAGTACCAGTTTACATTAAACCAGTGTTAAGATTCCTAAAACTTGAGATTTCTCACCAATTATCTACCATTATCTACTGAAATGTATGCCAAAGTATATTCTCCTCTTCTTCTCTGCTTGTTATTTTCAAGCATTGAGACTAATATTTTCCAATTCTGTATTCCAAGACCAAGGTCATCTAAGAAATTCTCTTTCACTGAATCCTCTTATCTTTTTCTTTTTCCATAGAATTGTATGCTTCCTTGACTAGGCTAAAACATAGCAACTTCATAAACAGAATATTCTAAAATATAAAATATTTTATTTCCTAAATGACACATGACTATTTCAAGAGGATTAGGGGAGGAAGTAAAGGCTATTAAATTCTAAATTGTCAAAATTCAATCAGAGAAAGGTAGTTCCTCAGGACCCTTCAGTACCACTATGAAAAATTTTGAAAAATAGTTTTATCTGGCACATCCTTATCACAAGTGATTCTTTTAAATGTTGAATAATGCTTATAGAATTTTATATATTTTTGTTTAATTATTACTCTATGTGAATCCTTTGCTGCCCATCCCTCTTATTTTATGACAGAAAAGGCTAAAATAAAATATAAATCTGTGTTTGAAAAGTCATCAACAGCTTAGCAAAAAATTAGCCAATAATTTATCTCTGTAAAAAAGAATACACAGGTGAAGGTAGCTCTTCCTTGTACCCTCCAGTACTTTTCTATATAAAGAGTTCAGAATATAGGAACTATAGACTGCTGGTAGAGAGGTGGGGGAGTGACACCTCATTTGAAATGGAATAACATTTCTATAAATATGCTCTGTAAAATGTATCATATGCTAGTAATACTTTGCTTCCTCATTCTTTGTTTCCTGTTCTATCTCTACATTTATGTCTCCAAAAGTAAAAATAGTGAAGAAATCAGTGTGTAATTTTAGTTATTTAGATTAGCATTTTAAAGGTGAAAAGCTAAAGCTTGCTTGTAGACTACAAAATAAATTTTGATCTTTATTATGTGAGTCTGCAAAAGCCT
Organism: Grantiella picta; assembly: GCA_013397955.1. Classification (NCBI taxonomy): domain Eukaryota; kingdom Metazoa; phylum Chordata; class Aves; order Passeriformes; family Meliphagidae; genus Grantiella; species Grantiella picta. The sequence continues at coordinate 122,622 of VZRM01015740.1, forward strand.
CTTCATGTTCAATTTTTCCTACATTATGTCTGATAAAGTCCTCCAGGTCTTTTGGTTGTGTAGAAAGTAGTACATTTGTTTACATTAGATGTGTCTTTAAGGTTTGGCTTCTGTGGGATACATATAATTTGTGCTTGGGCTCTGCCAAAGGATAGGATACAGCAAAAAAAAAAGGACCAGGAATTATCTCCCGGTCATCTGCAGTTCTAAACAGATGTCTCTCTGTTCTGACAGCTCAGTCTGCTGCTGCACTTGAGTTTACTCTCTCTTTGGCCTGGTGCATCATCCACCTTATATCGCATGCTCTTCTGGCATCTTATCTCTACACTCTGAAATCATCAGCTTGGAGACAGTTATTCCAAATTAAATATGCAAAACATCAAGCAGGTTTGGCTTCCTCCACTGTCCATCATCTTCCAGGATTTTATACAGTACTGAGGAGAAAGTTTGAACAGCATGGACAGATGTCAGTATATGTCACTTGACCTCTGTGATTGGGTCATATCTCAGGTTAATTTTTACTTGACATTAGAGATATTTCTACCATGTTTGATGCTATAATGCTTTCAGTGTCTCCTGGCAGGTGTTAAATCTTTAATTTCCTGATGACATCCATGACAGCTGAGATTATTCTGCAAGTATTGATGTTATGGTGTCTTTATAAAGTAGCAGATTTTTGCCTTGTTAATATCCTTCTTAATATTTAATCTAGTATTATTCTTTTCCAATTAAAATTACATAAATTAACAAGTATGTTACAATCTAACTTAGCTAGTACTCATCTGATATTTCAGATGTCAACATTTTGTCTGACTTCCAAAATTACTGGTAAAAAGCATTTGCAAAAAACGTTCACACTTCCAATTAGTGTTTATACCACAAAGAGCTTGATATACTATTGATCTTTCCTAGCATGGTTGCCAAAGTCTCTCCCCTATTGCAATATCCTGTAATTGCAGATTTACAGATGAGAAAAAGAAAAAAGGTTCCCATTTTAGGGCAATTAAATTTATATGATATTGTAGAGTTGCTAAGAATATTGAATAACATATTCATGTGGAAATAAATTCACAATGCAGTCTCTCTAACAGGTCTGCTTACAGACAATATTCTTATCCCCTGCATACTCAAAGTCTAGACATCATCTCTTTTCCTGCCTTTGGTAGTGAAATAAGTCTTCCCCAGCCTTCACCCAGCCATAGCCAAATATTAGGACTGGGGTCTTTCTCTTCACTGTGGCTGTAGGGCTCACTTTTTCAGGAGTGCAAAATACTAGGTGTCTGATGTGGCCAGAAAACCCATTGCAGTGAGTGAAAGTGGATACATATCTCCATTCCTGTCTGGGCTACCTTGACCAAGGTGCACAAGCACAAACATTGACTTTTTCCCTGGAAAAAAAAATGCATAATTGTGAAAAAATGACCCCAAATCTCTAGAATACTGGCTACAAAACTGATGTTAATTGGGGTACATTATGGGCTGAAAGTTTTAGGTGATTTTTGAAGATGTGGAGGAAATAATTTTTGCCTAGTGATTAACTTAATTTTCAATGACAAATATCAACAGCAAACCTCCACTTGGGAAAACAAATGAAACATGCAAATAAAATCTTTGCACTTAACAGAGTGCTGAGGAAAGACAACACAATGAACAAAAGCTATATATTCCTTCACCTTTAATGAAAATAAATGTGTGATTTGATAAAAAATCATATACAATTCTATCAAATTAGGAAATTTTATGACCAAAGCACCAAAAATTCCTTTTTATAGCACTACTTCAGTGTTTCAAGATAGTTGTAGTTCACGTATCTCATGTTTTACTGCAGGGTCCAGCATCTCATTTGTATTGCAATTTCTGGGAAACTCCTCTCCTAGTAAGAGCTGAGGTAAGGGTAGAGATTTACATCACTGTTTACCAGAAAGTATATCAAGGACTACATGAAAGAAAAAATGAACATAAACAGAAAGCATTTAAAAATTTAATTTAGTAAAAAAATATTTTTTCCATAAAAAATCAGACTGGAATGAAAATCTACATCTTTTTTTTTACGTACTTCCAAATCTGTGTCTGTAGCAATGTGGTTTTTTTAGGATTCCATGTCGCTTTTCCTTTGTTCCCCTGCTCTGTATATTATTGGTTCTTTTTGAAATATGCATCCTGCTGTATCCGAAATCTATTGGTGTGGTCCCCTTGCCTGTCTTCCCTTCATACCTCCCAGGACCGGCTCTGGGAGAGCCAGCCCCTCCCCCTTCCTTTCCCTTATAAGCTGATGCCTGCATCAGCTCGGGGTCTCCATCTTCAAGCTGCCGGCCCTTACTACCTTCCCCTGCTTTCCTCCCCCTTTCCTGTCCCTGCAACCCCCACCTAAGGACACCAAAATAAACTTCCCTGGCAGAACGGAGATGGAGTCCAGTTCGTTCTTTCGTCTTACCGCATTTCGTGCTGAATTTCTGTGGCCGGAGACCGACGCCACGCTAAGTGCACCCTGGGGGCCGCTTGGCCTGGACTTGGTGGAGATGTGCGCCGGGGGGACCTTGTTTTGGGAGGCTGCCAGCTCCTGCCGTCCTCCCGCAGAGAGAAACCTCATGTGTCTGGTTCACAATGCAAAATGCAATCCAAATACTTCACTTTTAGTGTCTTTTCTAACACTGATTTCTTTTTTTTTTTGTGAACCTATTCAAAAAGTAAATTGCTACTCATTTTCTCTGATGATCAGCACCTGCATTGATATGTTTTTAATATTTATCATGGATCATATATTGTAACAATTTCCAATTTGGCTGAAACAAAAATCTATTCAATAACGTTAAAGCTAGCCTCAGAGTTGGACAAACAAGTGTTTTAGGGAATAAGTTATTAAAATCCCACCATGGGTAGGTAAGATGTGGCTTCAGCAATTAGGAGATAATCATTCAATGACCTTTCATGAAAGATCAGGAAATTCCTTAAAATCACGTGAACATTTTGGCTAAATCCTTGGCCCTAAATTCCATCCTGAATATACAATTCACATTGATGGGGAGTGTTTTCTTATTCATCTCCAGCCATATTCTTCGTCTTGACATATATATTCATAAGTTGATTTATTTATCTATTCTTTCCATACAGTCTTTGCTGTCTTTCTCTATTTCATCTGTGTTTTATATCTCTTGCTATAAAAAAAATGTTGTTTTCGTAGCTTATCCTTCAAGTGCAATACCTCTGGTCCCTCTCTGATGAAGTGTCTGCTGTCAAAAGGAATCGAGGGCATACAGCTCTTCACAGCATCACTCTGTACCTCATCTCTCAAAGGCATTGCATCTCCTAGAAGTCTCTGCACCTTATTTTTGCAAAAGACTGTACTGGCCAGGCATCATTATCAATAGCAGATGTTGACACTGATGTCTAAGCTAGTGCTCCTGATATTTCAGTGGCATTTTTCCTCAAGGATGATATTTGTTTTTTCTACATTGGCTTAGCAGCCAGCCCCTCCCACCAAGTCCTACAGATCACGATCTAGACAATGCCTTAGTTGTCCCCACATCTGTTCTGTGCTCTTTCATTCCTGTGAATAGTGCATTTGCTGTCATTTTTGATTAAAGCTTTGAAATTGGCAGGGCATTCTGACCTTTGTTTGTATCAGTCTGGCAGAAACTTATTTTAATTAAGAGCTTTCTACCAATTAGTCACATACATTTTTAATTTCTTACAGTATAGCAGCATCTGAGGGTATTCTAAGGAAATTCATAAACTTTAAAATTGGATTCTGAATGGGTGGGGGAGAGGAAAAAGTCAGTAACAATAAAATAATTTTACTCTATTTTTCTGTCTCTTACAGAACTAAATAAACTTTAATTCAGTGGCTCTCAATGCTTGCAAATGCTTGGCATTCAGCTCCAGTAGCCGCACTTTCATAGGGCACTGTTACTATACACAAGCCTTTCCCTATATTTATATCTGGAAAGCTCCACTGAATTTAAGGAGGTCATGCAAAGGAAGAAAGCAATACAGAACTTGGTGTAATGCCATTATGAGCAAAGATCTATACCTGTTTCCATTTAGTCATTGGCAATACCTCACAATAGCTTTACTAAGCTAATACATACTGTTTTTCAGTGCATTATGTGTAACAATAGGAAGCATTAACAGAAAGACTCCCTTAGACCAAGCTCATGAATTTGAACAGTAGGAAATGATTCCTCCTACTAGTTTTATACCAGCACTGCCATTTCTGTTGCATGTTTCAATAGGTCCTAAATCATAAAAAGGACTTCACGACCTGGCTGTGCATTTCATATAAAAATGTCAGCATTAAAAGAAACATGGATTGCTAAGTCTCTCATTCAAAGAGCGATTTAATCATAGAGATATAGGATTACTGTTAAGCTCTCTCTTTGACATAAAAAATTTTAGACAGAAATGTTTTTTGTTGGACAGATTAGAAGAGCTCCATTACAATAAGACTCCGTGTCTCAATAGATAGGATATATATATTCAAATAATATGTAGGCGGGGTTTGAATTCTCAGGGACTGAATACCATGCTAATATTCAAGCTGCTTCATAAAAGCCAGAGCATTACACATTAGTGTGGATGTATTTTCTAGCTCCAACCCCTTCCTTTAACATTTCTATAATAAAAGACTAGTCTCATCTGTACTTTTCCAAATAGTCCTTTGCAGCTACGTGTTAGTGTGATCAGCGAATATTCATTAGACTGAGGTCCTTAGGGGTCCCTGCGGAAAAGGTGTAAGCCCCTGACTAAGCTTAAAATTTGTCTAAGTGCTACACTTCTGAAGTAGGGGAGGGTTCTGAGACATGCAGAAAGGCAAGATTAGGTAAAGGCAAAACTTCAATCAAGGAATGATGGCTCAAGGCATCTTAATAAGGGAGACAATGTTAAACAAAGAGGTTTTGGATTATGCTACTGAAACATTGTGATTTATATTTTGATTTGTATTGACAAAACCTTAGTTTCAGATAATCATAGTTCCAGACAAAATATGGCTTTATTTACTCAACTTTTTAATTTTATTTTCTTTTTTTTCAACACAGCATGTATTATGGTCTCTTCCAACAAGAGTCATAGATTTCCTCCATTTTTAATTGACAGTCTTTTTTTTGTGGCTTTTTTGTTTTTGTTTTTTGTTGGTTTTGTTCTGGGTGGGGTGTTTTTGTTTTTACATTTTTTGTTAGTTTAGTTCAGCTTATTAGTTAAGAGACAGAAGGAGCATGGAGCAAAGTCATAGACAAACTACATTATTGTTTGTTGTGTACTGGCAGTACACCAAGGAAGAGTAATTAAATAAACAGTCCTGGAGTCCAGTGACAGTGAGTACCTTAGGCAACAACTTCCAAGGGTGAACTACAGCTCCTAGGGAGGCCAAGTCTAGAATATAGTGTTATGTTATATGACTAAATACAAGCATGAAAATGGATACCCTTGTGAAGGGAAAGGAGAAAGAAAAAGCAGAATAAAATTCTTGAGCTAACCTTCAGCATGCTTATTTCTAGTGATGGATGCTAGGGGGAAAAGTATTGGAGCATAAGTTGTTATAAAGACCTAGAGACAGGGCTAAAAATATCATTCAGGTTGCCTTTCTCCCTTCTGTTTTCTTGTCTTTGTCCCCTTCGCCCTCAATATAGTTTCAGAAAAACAGCTTATTCTCTTTATTAATCAGAAAATTCAGCCCATGAAAAAAGATTTTTAAGTTAATTGAAAAACCAGAGCAATACAGTCCCATGATAAATTCAAGGGCATTTGTACATCCTCAGATGATTGTCTCCTCCCACTTTGGTCATATGTTAGTATCTCTAATGTGAGGATACTTTAGGGAGCTGAGGCTACAGGTATTGAGCAACATTTGTTATTATTTTTCAATCTGTGTGCCACAATTTTCAAATAATTGTGAAAGAAAATATATGAAAGTTGCAGCACTGCATCAGAAAAAAATAGCAAAAGTGACAGAGTAATGAGCTTTTCTTTCTGCATTTTAAGGCTTATGTGCCTCATTTTGTGTCCATTGCTCTACATGCATCTGTTTCATCCTCCCTCTCTCTCTAGTATTTTTACATATATGCAGCATTTCACCACATAAAGCAAATAAAGACTATTAGTCAGGATTTAATTTTCAGTAAATAAATTTACACTTCTCAGTTACCTCCAAAATTCTTCAGCTATTACTTTTTTTTTCTCATGGGCCTGTGAGAGTTTATACTTGGAATCAGAATCCATCATATTGCCACAAATTTATCAGTAGTTTCATTTTGATCAGATTCTCTTAGGACTTGGGGAAGAGAGATAAAAAAGATAGGAGTGAAAGAGAGGGAATTACATTGTTCCAGTGTCAGATGGGCTGAGGCAGTAAGCTGCAGTCGGCAGCACCTGAAGTTAGTAAGGTCAAGAAATTGTAAAAGGAATCTCATATGGAGGACATTTTTCTTTTGAAACCAAATTGGAGGCAGGTGTCTTTTGGAGCAAAAGCCTTCTGGAATTTGGGAAAAATTTTTTGCTGTGGTTTTGGTATCGTTTGGGTTTTTTTGCATGTAGTGGAAATGAATTTAATTCCCTGACTGCAGGATGTGAGGGAGATGGAAGAAGGAGACTCTTGGTTTATAATAGTCTATATGAATGAGGGTCGAAGAAATGCATAACCAAAATCCTATTTACCATTTCCTTTAGCTAGGGTGGGATTCCTATTTCTCTGCTTTCATTTGAAGGAAAGGAGTTTTCAATGAATAGAATAAATTTTTAAAAAAGCATAGAATCAATGCTAAGGTACTTCTCATTTCTCATTATCAAAGTTTTCAAGTGTTTTTTTCTTTTTGTTAGTTTGTGGGGTTCTTTTTCTTAGTTTTTCTGTATTGTAATCTCAATGGAAATGGTACATACAATTAACAGTGCACAAATATAGACTTCAGGCCAAAAAGCCACACCATTAATAGAAACCAGCCTAAAGGATATGTGGCAGTGACAGCAAAACCAGAAAATAATACAAGCGTGAAAGAACTTTATCTCCCACGTACTTGACTTTAACCCCGTGCAAAGCTACAGCTTGAGAATGAAATTAAACTTGTTATTTAAAATGTTTCCTTTTTAATAGAACTAACAATAGGTATAGGCTGAATTAATCTAATGCAGAATAAAATGGAATTGTAACGGAAACTTTACTAACAGGGTCAAGAATTAACATATTTGGATTTGAGCTGGTTCCTGTTGTCCAAAGTGGAAACAAATTATGCTCTAAACTGCTGTAATTAACACATAATAATAGAAAAATGAGAGTCATATTAGAAAATCCAAAAGAAATTATTATATGCTATGGAATTTGGGCAGCATGGATCTAGATGTAAATTTTGAGGGCTCCATTTTGTCCAAAGTACAGCGTGAGATTTAAGTCTGTGTTCCCTTCTCCTTTTCTCCAGCAGGAAACAAGACTTGGAGAGTAACACAGGCACAGGTGCTATGCACTTAAAACAAGAAAATTTGGATTACTTGTGAGGAGTGCTGCAGTACATCCCAAAAGACAAATTGAGATCTGAGTATTGTAGTACAGTCTGGAGAATGAGGAAGTGGATTCAAGTAGGAGGTTCTGAGTAGCAATTATGTGACATCCACTAGTGAAAACTCACATGTTTCTGTGAGTCAGAGATGCCAGATTGGACTTTTTGTGTATCAGATGTTATCAACTTCTGTTAAGAGGAGGCTTTATCAAGAAAAAAGAAAAAAAAAAAGAAGTATTTTAGTCTCTTTTTTTTCTTGGACTAATTAGAATATGTAATTCTTTGTCAAGGGATGCACTCCAAAGGAGTTCTGATTATGCCACTTCGAAAATTTGCTTGAGAAACCATTCTAGATTTATTCCATGCACATTTTTCTGTTTCTTATGTCAAGTGTGTGAGATATTGAGTCTGACTGAGTATCAGCTTCTTTATAGGATCTGTTTTTCTCCTCCAAAATAGGCTGTGGGACTGTGAATTTTGATACATGTGAATAGTATGTGCACAGTAGTGAATTTTGTATTCACTACTGTGCATAGCCTCGCTGTTGAGAAAAGAAAACTGCTGCAGGATGTTGCACGTGACTTTGGACTCTAACGTTATTTTTTAGCTAGAGGAGCTTTAAACTGTTTGTTTTCCTGTGTTTGTTGCATAGAAAAAATATTTTTTCTCAGATATAGCAAATATTCCACGTAGGTAATAAAACAGCTCCAGTTGGTTTGTTACTCCTTAAATCAGCAGAAGAGGGATAGTCTCCTTCAGCTGTGTCAAAAAGATTCCTTTTTGAAAAAAATAGAAACCATTCTTCTAGTAAAAGCGCATGCTACCATTGGTTTACGGCTGAATTCTTTGCAATAAAACAGCAGAAACTATCTTGTAGTGTAAGGCTATTTTCAGCTCCTGAAGGGTAATTTCATAAAAATTTGTTATTAGTAAACAGATTTTTAAATAAAACAATCTCAATTTGTTTGAAAACATAAGAAGATGATCAGAGTGCCATGCTAGTTTTGCTTTTATTTTCAGAAGGATAATGTGCTTAAATAGTTGGTAAAATTTAAAAGTGTTAATAACTTAACAACATTCCCAGACTCCGAGAAACCAAATTAAATACAAGTTTAGTATGATTTAAATAAAATTATCCACATGATGCCTTACAATGTTTAGGTAAAATAAACTTCTCATCCTTTTTTTAATCTTATCAAAATGTTGAGATTAAAGATTGCATGCATAGACTGCCTGCAGACATTTCTGGAAGAGTGCTCAATCACAAGTCCAAAAATAAATAATATTATTTGCAAATATATGTTTACAAAAAACAACAAGAAAGTGGAAGCTGTCATGAAAATAATGGCAGATTTTAAATTTAATATCAGGTGTAACAATAGCAGATCCCTTTATAGATTAGATTTTGTATTTATTCATAAAAGTTTTGCTAAGTGGTACCTTTAGATTTCCTTTGGATATTCACTTACACACTCTGAATAGGTATATTTGAAATTAAATTGTTTGATAAATGAATAATCACAAACATGTCTTGCTTAAGAAATAGTTACACTTTTGTACTTTTCTATCATTCTACAGAAAATCAAGACAGTAAGGGGAAAAAAACCAGCTATTGGAAAGCTTCTTAATTGGAAAAGAAGTTGTCCTAGGGGAAAAAAAACCATCTGGATACATAGCTATTTTTGTAGAGTTCAGAAGTTGCATTGAATTAGTTAGGAATTTCAAGGAGAATGAGGTATGTGAGTGCTTTGTTTAAAATTCTTCATCCTTTAAATGAGAGCTTTAAGCTATTAGCTTACATCTTTATGATTTATCGAAAGTGAAGGCTACTCCTTAATCTCCACAAGTCAAAATAATAATGATAAATAGTAATGAAAAGAAGTTAATAATAACACACTGTTGAGTTTTCTTTTTTTTTAATAACCTTCCATTCCTATACTCTTTTTTCCCTCACAGACAGCTGAAGAATCATCTTCACTATAATTTATTTCAAAATTAGCGTTTATGAAAAAGTTGACCAATATGTGCTTTCACTGCCTGAAGCTTGATTAATTCTGTTCAAGTTCTTGAATGAAATTTGGAGATAAACTTTTCCATGTACTTTTAAAGTTGAATATAAAGCATTAGGTTTATAAAATCTGGTATCACATTCAAAGTGTACTAACAAAATCAATGTCAGTTGGAAGAAAGAAATATATAGGACTTTAATAATTCATTTGAAACAAACAAAACCTCCACACGTTACAGATACAGACTGAATAGATAGCACCAATTCCTTTTCAGTATGGTCCAGAAACTGTTCTCTTAATAAATTTTTGCCAAAACATCTTTAGCTCTTAGGTCACCTATCCTTAAAAGGATAGAAGATATTGCTTGCACTCCTTCATCAAGGCTATGAATTTATATAAATAATGTGGAGTTTTCAGTCGAAAACAATCAGAGATCGAAATTATTTCAGATGTAGGATTCTTGCTTATTCTTGAAAAGCTGTGTTATTTCACATAATTAGTACTCTGATCTGGCTGAGTAATTACTGTTCAAATATTGGTCTATGCATCCATTCTCATGCTTTCAGTAAAAGTTTTAAGGAAAATACTAAGCCACTAGCCTTCTGGCTTCTTCTCTAACTTAGTCTAGCTCTTTCAGCTGCATGTTGTTAGACCCCAAGAATTGTGCTAAACCCCCAGTAATTATGTGGAATTTAATTCAAAGCAGTATGGTACAATTAGGGCTTTTTTCCGACTAAAAAGCAAACTCATAAGAACAGCAGTATTCTTTTTTTAGCTACTGCACTTAAATTTTCTCACCACCTGTTATTGTCTGAAACTCTCCAAGATCTTCAGCTAAAGAGCATTTGCACTAAGTTGCCTGCAGTAATCTCCCACCTTTCTGCAATCACATAATTGTCTTCTGAATACTTTCAAGTAGTGTTCAAAACTGACTATTGATTCATGCTAAGGGTGAACAGCACACATACTGTTAGACTTGTCTTTTCTGAATATTGGAGTCAGTATTCAGTATTAACCCCCACTTTGAAGTGGAGCAGAGCCCAACTGTGCCTCCAATAAAATCTACTGTGTTTTCATGCATGGCACACTTCTCAGGTCAACTCAAGCTGTTTAAAGTTATACAATCCTTAATAACCTTAACCATCGAATTTTCTCTGTGTATTTTGCATCAGCAAGGTCTTCAAAATTGTTTCTGCAACTGAAGTCCTCCAAGACACTTTAGAAGAGTACAAAATCTGATTTCTGTTGAAAGCCAATAAATTCTCAGTACCTCACTCTCTTGTATTTTTTGAAAAAAGCCATCTTAAATACTTTCCATTTTAAAAAAAACCTGGGGGCCAATTATAATTTCGAGTCATACTTGCTATCTGTGGGGAAAAAAGAACATTTATTTTAGGTGGATTCTGTAGGGATTGATACTCTGGTTGTAACAGTGAATATTAGAGATGAGATTCTTCACAGGAAGATGCATTATCCTCTGAAGAGAGTAGTTATACTACCCAGAAGAAACATCTAACCTTTTCTCTACAGCTAGATGTTGTCTTGCACTTTCTGACATGAAAAATTGTTTTCAAAATTTGAAAGAAAAGCAATTTTTTTCCTGATAAAATTCTTATGTTGTCAGTTGTCCAGTTGTCTTCTTTTTTTTTTTTTTTGTCTAAGTATATTCCCACCTTTTGAATAATTTCCAGCTCTTGGTCTCAGTGGTATTATGTGGCAATTAGTGAATTAAATCACTTCATCTTAGGCAGAACCATCATCACCAGAGTTACTAAGTACATTAATGAACACGTTTTGACGAGATACACAGAAGGCCTCTGTGATGTACAGAAGCAGAGCCTCTTTGTTTCACAGAGAGGACTGGGGCACATAGATCCTCACTGGTCTGACAGAAATTAATGGAAATTATATACCTAAGCACCTTTGAGGATCTGCAACAAAGAGATTACATGACTTGCTCAAGGTCGTTTCTCAAGGAGTTTTTCAGTGAAACAATAGCTCCTTAAATCCACAAGTCTTTCTTTTAACTTCATGTCTAGGCTGTGTTCTTTAGTTTTTGGACTAAGGAGATGGAATTAACAGAATACTTTGGGTAATATCCTGCTGAAAACAGCTGAAAACACTACTGTTGTGGTTCTTTACACCACTCATTTATGTGAGGACTAATAAGGGCAGGACTCAAAAAAACAGGCAGTAGTTACACCAAATTCTTTATCCTATGGATGCATATTTGAAGAAGCTAACGCTGCCTTTTTTTTGTCTGTATGTCAGTCATGAACCTCAGGGGAAAAATAAGGAAAAATACATGTCAAATCAAGCTGAATGCTCAAGATGGAGAAATGGTTCAGAATTAAGATCTATAGTCCTTAAAACTCCATCTCAGGAAAGGGAAAAAATACAAGCATAGATCAGCTGTAGCATACTATCTGCATGGAATTTACTTGGAGTAAGAAATCACCTATAGCTTTTCTTTCAAGCAGCCAGGGGAGACCCACGATGACAAACTATTCACTCTTTAAAAAGTGAAGCATTTGAGATGACATTTTCCAAGGAGTCTAAAATTAGGCACTGACGGTGTACTGATATTCAGTGAAAAATGGATTTCTCCCATTTTAAGAAGTTGTCTTTTTAAAAGCTCTGTTGCAAAAGTCCATTCTGGAGGCCTGAATGGTATGTTAAGATTATGGAACAGGAGCCTTTGCAGAGGTGTTCTCTGCAGCAAATAAATTATTCCTCCATTTTTATTCACCTCTTCCTATTTCCCTATTTCCTTTACCACTGTAGCCCATAGGTGCTATCAACATTCATGGATTTGATCTCCCCAAGCCTCAATAAAACGTTCTGTTATTTTTATCCTTGTGATGCTTAGTTGAAAACTGAGCTCCTGAGGGACTGTATACTACATTACTCGAGGATTGTGATCTGAGCTATAAATAGCACCTGTAGCCACATCCTGACTCCCCATTTCTGTGCGTTAACACCAGCAATATCTTTGCTTTCTAGAGAAACTTTTAAATTATTTGATTTCTTGTGCTCAAAGGGAGTCTTGATTTATGGATGTGCTTTCTGGCACTCTGTAGCAAGAAAAGGAAAATCATTCAAATAATGGAGGATTGTTGACAGACTGGGTGTCTGAACTATCAAATTTAAGCAGAAAAATCAGAGATTAAACAGAGTAAAAGCAAAGGTACCCCCCCTCATGAATCTCCAGGGACACAAGGTGAGAGCTGAAGGATCTTACTTTTATTGATGCTTTAAAGGAATGTTGTGTCTGTACTCAACCATAACATCTTTTATATAGTTTGTTGCTTGCAGCCTACTTCCAATTATTCTAAAAACTACTTTTTTTTCCCCTGTATGTTTTACCCTTCCATGAAGTATTAACCATTTTGATGGCCTGAATTAAAAAACAAAATAAAACAAAGAAAAATACTGTCATTTACCAAAGAGCTAAATATGATTGCATCACAGTACTGGGGATTTTTGTGAGGAGTGTATTTATTATAATTTTAGTTTATTTTCTGTATTATCATGATAGATATGGTTATGTAGGTAACAAAGTAATTTTGCAGGGTCATAACATATGCAAAAGGACTGTGAAAACAAGCCCAAATTAACTTTTTATTTTACTGACTTGGATTCTACTATAGTTACAGCTCAGATAACGGTTTTCAGACTCGTTTTGGTTGCACAGATGTTGGAAAACAAATTTTCAACTTTGAATAAAAAAGACACAATATAATTTTACATGGTATGAGTTTATACGTGTTTACTTATTTAGGAAAAAAAGTATTTTTAATTGCTGTAACTTTGTTTCAAATTACATTCAAGCATGTAGAATTAAAGGAAGTGAAGGAAAAATCCTTCTCTTGTAGAAAATCACAATTCTCTACACAGAATTTAATGAGTTCACTTGTCTCTTTATGTGCTTAAATGTCTCTAGTCCATTGAATGAGCAGAGCTACACCAATTTTTCAGAGACTTTAGAAGCTGTTCCATCAGTCTACCTTAAATAGTGAAAGTAACTTACTGAAAGGGCTTCTTCAGCTGCATCTCTCATCTTCATATCCATCATCATTCCTCACACAGCTTGTCCATGACATCCCTGAGAACAGCTCTTCGTTAGACACAGAACTTCTGGAATCTCTTGCTGTGGTAGTATTTCTTTCCCTGTGGCAGTGCTGTGACAATCTACTGCAGAGCTGTTCCTGATTAAGAAATGTTTCTCCTCATTAGAAAAGAAAAAGAAAAATAATTGTGCTGCATTAGTTTTGGAGAAGTAAACCACCTACCTAAGCAGATAATGCATAAATGCCAGTATTCCTATGCATCACTTGAACCCATGCTTTGTTTTCATCTACACCGGTGAAGTCTATGGGATTTTCACAGCCGGCATTTCTCACCATTGGTTTCCTAAATTGTTTTTCCATTTTCTATGGCAGAGCCTTGTTGTCATAAACCAGCAAAATTTAGTCTTGAACAAATGTGCAATTAAGAGATAGCAATATGTCATTAGAATATTTTTTTTTGTGACACAGAGTCTTAAGACCATTCTGCATGAGATATATATTACATAAAAATAATTTAAAAACCACCAAAAAACCCCAAACTTCCCCAACCAAAAAAAACCTCTACCAAATTTAAAAACTTCAACCAATAAGCAGAAAGGTTATTTACAGAAACCTCAAACAGGAAGAATCTGTAGATGTGCAATGTGGTAAGAATTCAGAAAATGTAAGAGAAATCATTGCAAGAGGTTGCATATCCTCAAGCATATTATTATAAAAAACTTGCTGAGGAATGTCTGTTGTCAGTTAGCAAACTAACTGATGACCTTTAAATTACCTTCTAGATAATGGAATTACCCAGATAATTTATCAAGAAGTAAGTTTCCTTTTGAAAGAACAGATCTATATTTTAAGATCAGTAACTGCTGAAAGAATGTATTTCTATTGCTGGATGCCAACATCAGAATGATCTCAGTCATAGTATATTGTATTACTGATATTATTGCTGAATAATTTCACAGTAATTGTCAGTATTCAATAATACCAGGAGTGGTTTATCATGGCTTTTAATGTTGACTAAAAACAATTATTTGTAATGTTCATACTCTGTGATCTTTAAGTTAGCAACAATTGCACTTTATCTCCTTTTCTAGTCAGAACTGTATATTTTTCCAGGCTTAGAAGCAATTTAATAGTAATGTGCAAGACAAAAAAAAAAAAGAACTGTTTGGATTGTAAGTGTCTGTGTTTTTGGACCCTTTTTTGGTCCTTGTCTCAAAATCTAACTACAAGCACCATCTGCAGCCTCAGAGATTGAGGGAAGGAGGTGAGAGTTGTTCCCAAACCAGGCACTTGTGTTAATCTGGAAATAATCAGACCAAAATTGACTACCTTCTTGAGCATCTCCTGCTGGACTTTCATCTTTGTGGGGCTATAATTGAAAACAAATCTACTCCATGAAAGATTTATTTCTCATCTGGGAGATAATAAATCATGCACGTTATCTGAACTTTTTCAGATCTGTTTCCTACAGACCATTATTGGAACTTTTCAGGTTCTTCACCCACTACTGCTCACCCCAGCCTATATGCTTGATGATCCTAATACCAACTGTAGCCAAGTCTTCCTCTGACTAACTGGGACCTTATCTTGTTAGTCACCAGCCTCAGCACAACACTGCTTTATCAATCAGATTCCACTATTCCAAGAGCAGAGAAAGAATTCTGGGCTCAGAGATCTCAGAGGTGAAAGGACTGGATAGAAATTAAATAAATTATACCTAAATTGGCATAGATAGTAATTGACAGATCAGTAATCCCTGTACTTATTGCTCTCATTCAGTATTTCTGAGAGGAATAGAAAAAAGTCCTTTCCCCAAAGCCATAGAGAAACAGAGTTATAAATAACTAGCTTTATTTCTGAAGGTCAAGGTTGCTCTATCCAAACCAAGGGATTTGAGCACTACTCAGAACTGATAGTTTCCTTCCATCTGCCCTACAGAGGATGGATACGCAATAATTTAAGACTTGAGGAGCTTAATGGAAAAGAGAGGGGAATTAAGAGTACAAGCAAAAGCCCTGTAGAAAATGCTGATGTTTGACAGGTATCATCCAGTGAGTGGTCTAACAGCTCTTAACTACAGTCAGAATACTTAAATTCTTTAAAAAATCACATCAATGTATCTTTAAGCTTATTTATGGCTCTTACCATCACAATAATAGTAGCATTTACTGGCTGGAAAGAGTGTAAAATTTTAAGAACAAAGTGTTGCATAAATAAAAACAAACCCACAGAGTGTTCAATGAGAAACAAAGGGGCTAAATACCTGGAAACTGGTTATTTAATCTTTGCAAAATGGTTTTGTGTTCTGATGCTGAGAGATCTTTTAAGTGACAGTTATAGTGATAAATAAAGGTAAAATATAAAATTATTACTTTTTATTAATATTTTAAATCTAAAATATGAAGAAAAAATCAACTTACAAAAAATAATTAATAACAAAAAGTGGGTCTTTGTTAAAGAAAAGACATGAAGTACTAGAAAAATCCAATGGGATGGACTGAAAGCTGAACTAAATATAGAGTTGAAATCAAGAACTCTAAATTTAGATTAATAAAATCTAGGAATCAATATTCTCTACATGTAGAAGTGAATCCATTTTTATATACATATAACTGTATATATGTTAAATATATATTTTGCAATGTGAAGAAAATAAAAAACAGGATTGTTTTTTAAAATAGTTTTTAACAAATTTGTATTAATCCTTGTAGCAGATGTATCAAACAACTCTGAAAGTGGAAAACCAAATTCCTTCAACGCCATGAAAAATCTACTCTGGCAATAGTTTTACAATACACTTTATTTGATTTTAATGATTTTCAATGTATGCTTAGAGAGCTTTCTTAGATTTTGAAGGTTTCATTGGGAGGGTGGAATTGTTAATGCCGATCTTGACCACTCTTTTGTTGTTGTACTTCACAGAGTTTACATAAAGTAACATAAATATTTTGGTTATACATAGGAAAAAAGTAAATGCTCTTTGGGTAATCCAAAGAATGTCTGTAAAGGGTAAACAAATTCAGGAATGACTACTTTTCATGAAATTTACAAAAAATGCAAAAAATACATCATTTTCAATCCACTCAAAGAATGTGGATAACCCCAAACTAAACAAAATGTTTCAAAACTTTTAAATCACTATTCATGCTCAGAGAACAGTAGAAAAATTATTTCATAACATGACTGGTTTAATAAAAAATTAAAAACTAGTTTAAGCATAATGAAAAAAATATTCTGACATATCCAAATTATTTACTCTTCTTTAAAAAATTGAAAACTAGTCATCGTACCTATTCAGTCTCTAAAGTTCCTTTTGACCATAATGATTTCATTAAAATCTCAAGTGGAATAGCTTTCAAATTTCCATTACAAAATGAAATTTACAGATCAGGATAACCATGACAATAAAATTGGACAGGAGGATATAATCTGGTTTAGTGTGTGGAACTGATATCTGTAAAAGACAAATTTGTGAAAAGGAGAATCTGCAGTAGTCATAAAGAAGTATACAGAAAACATCATAAGCCTGGAGAAAATAGAGATTTTGTGGCCTCTGAATAGCATAAAAGCTATATGAGATGGTATTTGTGATCAACATAGACATTTTCTAAGCTGCCAGTGCACTGAAGAAATGCTCCAGTGACTCTCCCTTGAAGAATCTGTTCCCAGCAGACCCCAGAGTCACAGGTTTCCTCCTCACATCCTTGATGCATGTTAAGAAGCTATGGCTGACATCTGCTCTCACCATTGTCTGACTAACTTCTTCCTCTAACTAATAATATATAATCTCAACTTCCAAGACATACCTCCCAGCAGAACAAAGAAGAATTTAGGTAACTTTTGGGAGAACCTTACGTAGGGTAGGCATATAGGGCACTGCCATTCATACACCTGACATATTTTAAGAAAAATATCAAGTGGCTATTTTTATATTGCAAGGCGAAGTGTAAGAAATAAGATTCTGAATAAGGTCTTGCAAAGAGGACCTTATGAATTGGTCTTTCTCCAGTATAACTTCAAGTTAAAACCTTGAGGTAAGAGTTCAAGATGACTCCCAAAGACAATTCAAACAGTTATTTAAAGCTAGTGTCAACCCTTCGAAGTACAAAGTTTTGCTATCCCAAATATATGATGGCTTTCATCATCACCATTCTCTGGACCATTAGTTTGTATGTAGGCTTTCCTCTTTCTGTCAGTTTTAATGACTCAGCTAACTGACTCCTGTAGCCTATATAAATAATTTCTCACCTGAGAGAGTTTCAGATGCAGTTGAGTAGAGCTCTACATATGTGCAATGTTGCTCCTACAGATATTGGAAAGGAACAAATGTATTCAGCAACATACTTAGCTTAAAGGGATTCAGCAACATACATAACTTGTTCTAAGCATATCAATTTACACAGCACAAAGACATTGTTTTATGATAAAGGCATGAGCAGGAGTAATACCATTTCCTCTTATATGTGGAAATGGAAACAAACATCCAACACCTTTTTGCTACAGATCTTCATTAAATGTATTTTCCCAAACAAGAATAAAAGTGAGCCTCAAAAATAGGTCTTAGTAGAGAATAAACAGGATGACACGCTTGCTAACTGGAAACAGAAATGTGTTTTTATCAAAATCACAATTTCCTGGAGCAGGGAAGAATGACCTTCATAAACATATAAAAGGACATACAGCATATTTATCTAGTTTGACATCTGAAAGCATGGTTTCAGCATCTAAATAAAAAGAAGCAAACAAGCCAGAAACGATACCAAAGTTCAAATCTTGTAGAAATTGTTTTTTTGAATCCATTAGAAAATTACAAGTTGATTTTGAAATTCACAAAAATACAAAGGGGAGTATCACAGTCATGAATATGTTAAATCAGCCAAGTTGTGGGTGATCCCCATGATAGCCACTGAAGAAAATTAATTGCTTCTGAAGAATGGCTTGTGCTCCATAAGGAGTGCTGCACTTGCATCTAATAGATGTGTCCATCATTAAAGTTTGATTGAGTTGAATGCATGACAGATTATTCCCTCTAGTCACTTGGGAGTTTCCACCAGACAAATAGTTCAAGTGGAAGGAGATGTGTCACTGGGTAGCTATGGCGTTGTATTTATTTACTATTGATTGACCTTGCATTAAGTAATGGGACTTTGCTGAAAGTCAATTAATCCCTATGTTTTAGTTAGTTGAAGTTTTGTTTATTTATTTATAAGTAAAAATGTGTGTAGAACCTGCTAAGCCCCTGCATGAGTATCTATTTTGGAGTTCCTACTTCAGAGCAACAAAAATTCAATAACTTTTCTCAAGGACATAATGAAATTTCCAGCATTTGTGGGAGTGTTGCATTATTTTCTTGGTGAATTGATCCTTCCTGTAGTCTGGTTAAGCTATATCTGAGTTTCCCAACATCTGACATATTTGTATGCCACATCAAGAATGTGAAACATATCATATTTGTTTAAACAATCATATGAATGTTATTTCCATTGTCTTGTAGAGATGTATCATCGTAGGTGTTTATACACATGCAATTGTCTGCTGATCTGAAAATAAATATAAAATAAAACTTCTTTCATAATTCTATATTTATTCACTGAACATTACAGAAATTGGCTAATGCTTTCTTTCCTTGTTTCCTACAGCATGTATCCTCATTTGTATGTAGATGCTGCTACTTAATTAGTTTACAGATTAGTGATCCAGGTATCTGTGACGTACAGGTAATATTTATAATTAGAGACTAATTGGAAATGAATATTTATTTTGCTGTCCACATATCATCGGATTAAGTCAGAATCAACTGACCTGTTTGTAATTTATTCTAGAATATTTTATTGTAATTTTTTACCTTTTAAAGGAATAGTCTTAGATTGTTGAAATATTCTGTTGTGTGCTACAATAGTTTGACACATTACAGATATCTGTGTTAGAAAGATGGTGTGAAAGATTGAATCTTTTAGATTCAAAGAATCTAAAAAAAACCTGAATGTTATTTTTTGGTATGTTTTCATATAAATAAATAAATTTATAATATATATGTGGATATTTTACATTAAAAATTTGTGCAAGGGGGAATTAATGACTAGTTACTATCCATCTATCTATCTATTTATCTATTGCCTATACTGTTCCTAGATATTTTTGTTTGAGTTCAAATTATAGATGTAAAATATCATAAAAGTGTTATTTTCTTTGTGAATGATAGAAGACGAAAGTTCTTTCACAAGAATGGAATTCAAATAAGACATATTAAAAAAAGAAATAGATGAATACTTATATCTAGGCTTTATTACTGTGGACTGGATCTTGATTTATTTTCTAATTAAAACATGTTAATTTACTCCTAGTTTTATTTTCAAGAATGAATAATATTTATCCTTACTTTTTACAGGAATAGCTGATTGATAACTTTTATTAGATGAATATTGTATGGTTTTATTCCAATCAATTACAGCACTATTAAAGAAGAATAACACTCTTGTGCATGACTAAATTACTTCATTCTGTATCATGAACTGGCTCAACAGAACAGATAGGTTTTTGGAATAAGTACTTTAACTTTCTGACTCAATTGACAGTGTTCAGCAGTTATGATCTTTTCCTTCATTTTTTAACCTCTTTTCCCTTGCGCATCATGGGTTTTATAAGAGGCAGTTATCAAACTCTTATATTCTAATTTCTTTCCTGAAATTATAAGCAACAGAAAATGCAAACTTAGTTAACTTACAACTTAGTAACTTCTAGCAGTAGTAGTATTTCTTCATTTTGTATGTTGGACCTGAATTGAACTTTGGAATCTTTTCATGATATGAACAGTGAAATTTGCTGTAAAATTTAGAGTACAACTGAAAAAAATTGTAAATGTACATATGGATCCTTCCCTCTCACATAGACTGACATTCTAAAAATATATTTTAAAAGAAGAAATGGCAATTACAAATGTAGAAAATTATTTGTTGCATCATCAGAGAAATTAAAGTATAAATAATTGAATAATTTCCAAACACGCTATGACTGACAACCACTTAAAAATATTCTGAATGTTTATGCCATTTCACATATTTCTATGCCCAAGTTGTTTAATTTTTTGCCTGATGTAGCTGATTTGAAGATATTGACTTCAAATTGCCGGAAGTTTCCATGATATTTATCTTCTCAAAACTAGCAACGAGCTAAAGCACACCAATCTGGTTGATAAACACTGCAGTGAAAAAATGAGGCCCTGAGTCCAAAATCTTTGTTGGTCATCTTATTGTCACCTGGCAGAAAATCAGAAAATTTAAGAACTCAACTGATGTTGAAACAGTCACACCTGGAAATAAATTTTTCAGCTAACCTGAAGTATTTAATAATCTCAAGTTTTGGATGCTGTGGGTTTGGGCTTTTTTTCCATGGGTCAGCACACAGCAAATGGAGTTTACACTTCTAAATCAGCAAATATAAATTTCTTGGACTTATTTTGATGACAACCCCAGTAAGGTACCTACGTTCACAAGATAATCGTTAAAATCTACAGATTTTATACATAGATATACCAAGATACACCACATGTCCCTATGGAAAAAGAGTGAAAACTCCAAAAGATGTGATGGCCCAGAGTAGTCCCACACAGGTAAACAGCAAAAGATAAAAGTGCCTGTTTGCCCATGTTTGAGCACTTTATTTTACTGAAGAACCTTTCATCTCTCCTCCTTCCACTTCTACCCTCTATGAACAGCTGCAGAGTATGCTCAAAAGTAAAGCTTGAGAACCAGCATTTAAACAGTGGGCAATAGAGTGGTATGTAATTAGCCTTTTCTGCTACTCTTAGGTCCCAAGCAATTTTTGGCTCAGCAGTATTGCAGGGTAAGAAACATATTTAGTGCTTTAAACAATCTCTGTACACTGCAATGCAGAATATATACCTTGAGGTAAGATAGTCTTAGGCGGAAAACTTACCATGTATTTTCAATTAATTTATTTCAAGATGTAAAATACATACCAGGAAAAGCAATCTTGTTAATTTTTATTGAGTAAAACCCTACTGAAGACAGAAAGAAGTGCAATAAATAAACCACAACCTTTGCTTGGCATAGCTATTGCTTATGTGAAGGCCAACACCTTGTCATGGGACTAGAGGCTATCTTTGCTCTAATTACCATTTCCTATATGAAACGTTAAATGCCTAAGGACCAATGAAACAAATCTTACCTGATAATCTAACAGTCTAGTTGTAATGTCATCCTCAGACATAAGTTTTATAGATACTGAATTCAGAGACGTTTTTGACAATCTGTCTCTGTTTCCTTTCCCCCACAGAGAAGGTTGAAGTAAATAATGGAGGAGTGTGTAGGGCTCTGTTTGGTTTTTATTTGAGTGGGCACACTCACCAAGGGAACTTCACCAGCACAGGATAGTGCTGAAGTTTGAGAACTGGCTGACACAGCAGTATTGAAACAGTTTGATCTTTGCACTCTTTCTCAAAGCCATCAATCCTGACATGAATGGACGCTGAGATGAGGCATTCAGGCAAGCATGGAAAATGGCACCTTTTCCCTGTCATAACTGCTGGGAGTGGATAACTTCTGGTAGGTCTGAAGACATCTGTCATTCCACTGGGCACAGCCAAACTGCCCTGGAAACAGGAGTAGAGATGGGTTGGACAAGTTCATTGATCACAGGGGACTCTACCTCCAAACATTATACTGCTTGGAAGCAATATTCCCACCTGGGTCTCTTCCAACTTTTGAGCTGGAGGCTGCAAACTGCCACTTTATAGACATAATTAGACGAAGCTTAGTGCCACAGTCTGACATCCTCTGAAAAAACATAAAACTTATCTGAGGAAAGCAGTAGACACTGTACTCTAGGGAGCATTCCTGCACTGCTGGGAAATCTAGCAGCGACTCTTATTTCCATAGCTCTCTGAAATCCTTCTGGTAGTGGTTCACCACAGCTATTAAATACACGTATAACTCCATATAATCCCCCACTTCCACCCCTCCCCATTTGTTCATAAGATATTTCCAGAGGAAGAGATTTCAAAGTAAGCTGCTATCCAAAGCATGCTTGGTTTTGGTTCTTATGTCATTATTTTTGTGTTGTTTTTTCATGAAAAACTATATATTTTTCTAACATTATTTTTCTACTAAAGTGATTTTGGAACTTGATCTATTTGAGGTCATACTGAATACATATTTGGAAGAGGGGACACATGACTGAGCATGGGAGAAAAAGCTTGCAAATAATCATGTCTACAAGGAAACCATCTTTTCACAGAGTAAAGCAACAAAGCAAACATAATTTCTGTTAAAGGAACTGTTAAGGATGCAATGTCTGGGAGTTTATATCTGTGTTTAAAAACAAACACTTGTGTAGTTACCTAAAAGAGAGACAATATAATGCTCAGCATGACTTACCAAGTGACCTCAAATATATGAAACAAGAAGACAATAAAGAAGCAGTATCAGCATGCTAGAGTGCAAGATGAACACTGAGAGGCAGAGAAAGGAATGAGTACCTGGAAGATGTCAGGTTGAGAGCCAGCTCTCCTGCAATCAGTGTTATTCTCTGGGACCATAAATCAAAACTTCACCATAATCAAAGCACCTGGGGAGAAAAAAAAATAAAGAAAGAGGAAAACATTAAAACAAAATATTTGGGTAAAAAATCCAAAACCAAACAAACACCACACAAGCAAAATCTCTTACATTTGGGAGGTGTAATTTAGCAAAATATGCTGCTTACATTTATGAATACTAGATCACACATCAAGCAATTCCTGGAAATGGCAAAAAAAGAAAAAAAATTCTATTACTGGACTTTTTTTTTCTCCATTTACAGTGTAAATTTGTGGTAACATTTTTTGTTTCATTATCTTTTGAAAAGCCCCATCAAATTTGATTAAATATGAGCTTATCAGTTACAGTTTCACGGGCTTTCTATTTCAGCAGCACTTGAGAAAGTTGAGAAATAAGGCAGTACAACTGCGCTATTAATAAAACGGCAGAGCAGCACAACTGCTCTATTAGAAGGACCTAGATCTTTTCTCTGCCCACAACCTCAGTAACATGTGAGAACCATAATTGCTGGCAAACGCAGATTGTCTCTACTATGACAGACACTATTTGCAGTTGCAGTAGAAACCTTTAACTGAATTGAATTCGAAAATATATTTTTTCTTCAGCGTAGGTCATTTAGAGGACTGGAAAAAGGCTTAGGATGATGATACTATTTTCTGCAATATATTTCAGAACTTTATTAAAATGGAAGAGGATGTGAAGAAATTCCTGGAAGATTGTGGTACTTTCCCTGGATCAAAGTATTGACTTTTACCTCATAATTGTATTTAGATCAAACATCTCTTCATGTTTTCTTCAGTTGATAATTTTACCACATTGCAGTTTCTTTAGCATTTCTACTTTCAATTTGCCTGAGGCTAGTGATGAAATTTCTCTTTGTGGTATGCATGATTGCAAATGTGGCAAAATAAAATCCATGGAAATAAGTCCTAAAAATTTATTCTAGAAGCAAAAAGAAATAACGAAAAAAAAAGAAAGCATAGTAATTGCATGGGGGAAAAATGTGTTAATGCTTCTGTTTACTAATTTTACCTTTAGTTCCTACTGAGATTTTGAAAGTGGTTAGTTGAAGAGACATAAAAAAGACTGACGGGAAATATTGCTAGTGAAAAAGCTGAGAAGAGGGTATAGGATTGTACAAAGCTCATGTAGGATTTTCAATCAGAGCAGCAGTCAGCACATAAGAGGAAATAAATACTCAAGTGACAGCTGCACTGTCAGACCATGTGTCCATCAAAAAAACCCCTGGCCTGCTTGCCTGCCTGCCTGCCCCTGTTGGCCCCAGAAGCTCTTTGCCCTGGAAATGGAGGAAGATACCTTCCAGGATCAGATGTCCTGAAAATAGACCAGAGAGCCATGGATATTCTGTCTGCTGCTCCTTGTGTTCACATGTATCAAGGGAGGACAGTTTTACACACCCTTGCACCAAGGACAAGACACGAAATAAAGGTGGAAGCCATGTCTTTGCCCCTTCTATATTTTCTGTATCAGTCTGTGGCTCTTCTTTCTGTATTTCTCACTTAACTGCCAGTCAAATTTTTAGGAAAAGATTTCCACATTTCTTTAATCCAATGCTAAATTATTGTAAACCTATTTGACTCTATAAATATTTACATTCATATTTGCATACGTATATGCCCTATATGTAAGGATCATAAAGACAGTTCCACCAAAAAGAATGCCTCAAGTTATCAAAAAAGTAAGGTGAGGGTGATTAAATACTTACATAGTAAGAGGATTAATAAGTACATTGAGAAACGTAAAAAGAAAATTGGAGACGTATGTCAAAATACGGAATTGAAGCTAATCTATAACTTGCGAACAGTTTGCTAAAAGTGTGACAAACTTTGCATGTCATCTAAGTGTTAGATTTTTTTTTAAATTGTATAGAGTAGCTCCTGTGTCTACATCTCAAAATCTATATTTGAGATGACTTCAATGCTTGTTATAAAAGGAAAATTTTTTAATCGCTATTTAAGTTCCTACTGGCTAAGGTTAGCAAGTTTTTCTGTGGGTTTCTCACTTGAAAAATATCTTGCAAACAGGTGAAAATTTTCAGCCAACCATTAATTTGTGAATAAAATCCATAAAATGTGAAAATTAAATTAGACATTAAGAAAATTCTTTAAAGACCAAGGTCAGTTAGAGAGTGATGTAAGGGAAATTGTTGAAGCAGAGTCACTGAAGTTATTTAAGACTATTCCAGTAATATATAGGACTAATTATATAGCACTGACTGCCTTGAGAGTGTTGTACAGACATGAACTAATTAATCTGCTCAACACCCATCAGAGACAGGGGAGGAAGTATTGCAAATTTTAGCACCACCTGCTACAGCTTCTGGTAAATGGCAGAAAAAAAATACCAACCTTATTTTCAACAATCACCCCACACTGGGCTTTCTGTCTTTGTTAACTAAGTGCACATGCATGCGTGTAAATGCAAACTGAAATTACTGAAGACTTGTCAAAGTGAATGGGAAAAAATAAACCTAAAATTCTGGTTTTGAAAGACACTGTATTACGGAACAATGCTACTATTACAGGTTTTATGGTCCATTGGAGTCAATAGTGTTCGTAGTTAAAATATTGAAGACTTATTTATAGTGTTTCTTTACCCTATATTTCATCATATACTGAGGAGTGAAGCTGTAGAAGCTGGGAACTAAATTTTAATCCTGCACTGATTTGAGTAGCAATTATATTCTCAGTTTGGCTTATTGCAGTCATTAAGATCCCTCTTTGCTACAGTTGTACAAACAAATCAAGGATGTTTTAGTGAAAAGACAACAATTCAAGAAAAAACAGCAGATGAATATCCTCAGAAACAACACATTGTTCTTATTTTGGCTGTGACATAAGCATATCCTACATTTTCAGCACTGAAACAAAATAAAATTATTTACATATTGCTTTAGTAACTACTGAAAAATAGTGGCTTTGGTTGTACACATGCAGTAGATAAAGTGTTCAGCAGCAGTGTTTGACTGACATTTGTCTTTGAAATACCAGAGAGCAGAAAACTCAGAGAGTGCAAAAGTGATGTACATCTCATAGAGACAAAGACAGTGATGATGTTATCTACAAGAGGCAGTGGGAAGAGAACTTATCACTGAGCTTGACTGGGAAAGCTTTTATTATTTGTGTACGTGGAAGAGTACAGTGCTAAGTTTTTTCCTT
Organism: Grantiella picta; assembly: GCA_013397955.1. Taxonomy (NCBI): domain Eukaryota; kingdom Metazoa; phylum Chordata; class Aves; order Passeriformes; family Meliphagidae; genus Grantiella; species Grantiella picta. Next base: position 148,921 of record VZRM01015740.1, read on the forward strand.
AAATCAGTTGCAAAAAGAATTGCTCCCATCTTTCTTTAAAAGAGACTTGCAAACCTTGTCTGACAACTTGAGCCAGAAAGTGATATAAACACATTATTCATGCAAGGGTAACTAGTAGAATTTCCAGGTAGTGAAGTACAAACAGATCTTTTTTACTTATTGTTTAAACTTTCTGGATTTCTTACAAAAAAAGTTAAAGGACCTCTAAAATATTTGGAATTATTAGAGAGATATTATGTTCCTGGACTTGTATATGACAGCATTTCAAACTGTCAGTAGGTATTAATTTAAGAAAAATGTGCCCAGATTTTCTTAGCTCTTTTAGGAAGCATAATACTTTTAATGTCAGATTTCTGGTCTTTAAATTAACCGAAAAGACAGTTTAGCTAATAAGTCTTGATTATGGACACTCTCACTTGTCCCTTTAGTCTTTCAAGTTCTGAACCAGGTTTAGTTCTGAGTTTTGAACCTACAGAGAAAAGATGCTATCATACCTCTTTTTATAGTGTATATAGTTTGTCCTTTTCTTCAGCATTGAACCCCCTTAAATATAATGACGGTTATAAATAAATAATATTTCATTTATTATTACAGAGAGTTGTGAAATGAATGAAATTTATATTTTTGCACAAATAATATTACTGTAAAACTAGCTCATGACCATATTAATGTAAATATGAGGATGTCTCAGAGTAGGAAAAATGAGGATTCATAGCAACACTTTCATTTTCTATTTAAAAATATCTAAAAATATAAGAGGGAAGAAAATTTACCTAGTGCATAATAAACCCATTGATCTTATTGCTCCAAGACATAAGCAAGGCCGAGAGTTAAATAGGAGTCAAGTTACGTTAGTTTGGATTAAAAAGTGAGGGCTATAAATCTTCATGGATTCAGACATAAGCTAGAAACTATCTAATAATAATTCAGAAAAAAAATTTCCCTTTAGGCAGATTTTTCCATAGAGATTTTAGTATCTTTTTCGGATGTATTCAATCCTGAATATTGAAGTTGAAATAAATAGACAGAGCCTTGATTCATTGTAGCAATTTCTGCATATATACATGTTCTTAAAGACCATTCTGGCCTTGGCAGTTAAATCAAATTGGAGGCATTCCAAAATTGGTACTGATGGCTACACCTCAGCTTTTCAAACAGTAAAAATATATCCTTATACTCACAGTAAAAGTAGGATAAAGTTTGAATTATCTGAACACACTGATTGTATTTTATTCTTATTTTTTGCCTCTTCTGGTTTTATTGCTCCCTCAGTGCTCTAGACATAGCATAGGCAGAGGTATATGATGCCCATCACTTGGTCTACTGTAGCTTACAAAATATCTTACCCTAGAAAACCTTAGAATAATGACAGATAAAAGATCTGTCAAAGCAGATCTGCAATACATGTGAAAATTCATGTTGTGGAAGATGTCTTTTTCAAAATATTTTCATTGCCATGGTGTCATAGCTCAAATTTTACCTGATAAATCATATTTTATTTGTTTCAAATGTGAAGTTAGCAGTTTTCTGGAAGAATATGGAGGTTCAAATTAGTATTTTACCAGTTGTTCATTCTGCTCTTCTTTGTACAAGTGCTATTGTTGAATCAAGAAAATCCTAATTCCAAAGGCATGTCAGTCAAACCCTTTTCTGCCAGAGTATGGCTTGAAAAAAACAGAATACCACAACCAACAACAAAATAACCATGAAAACCACACAAAAATCAAGAAAATCACTTTTTTAGCCTTAATAACTAACATTCATATTCATGGTTATCTACAGGTAGGGGTAAATTGTTAATAAAGGCTTTGAAGTGACTTGGATGAAAATAGGTCAATAATGAATAAAACTAAAACCTGCAGATGATATTCAGCAGTCTGTGGAGACCAAGAATGCCTTTCTATTGTGTAATCTTATGTTTACAAAAGTTTTACTGGAGAAAAAATAGGACTATACATCCACTAAAATGAGTAAAAGTTCTTTCTCCATAAAGGCTAAAAACATTTTGCAGAAGATCTTAGACACAAGTGTAAAATCCCTGCAATGCCAGATTTTCAGGGAGATTCAAGGACTTTTTTCCTGCACCTGAAGGCTTATGTTAATCCAGTCAGTAAAGCCAGTAATTTATTGAGCACACAAGGATGGCAGTCATTTGGGTCGTCTGTGTTTACTTAGCTTTTGTAAACTACATTTAATGGACAGTGATCTCCTGTGACAGGAATTGTATCTCACCATAGGGAGTGTGCCATGAAAATCCTCCAGTTTCTTCTGCACAGGGTGAGGGTGCCCCTGCCTAATTACAGATTTGTTTATGTATATGCTCCTGCAAATGCAGTCAAAGATCACAGCATCTGGATAACACAAAACTCTGAAAGGAGGGTATTGCACTTTATAAGAAATAAAAAATGCCACCAGTGACTGGTAGATAGAGGAGGAGAAGTAGGAGAAGAAAGAGAAGTCATATTCGGGGGATGTTTGAAGCTTGGGTTTAATAATCAAAAGTTACCAGCAGTACTCTAGAAGTCGAAGCTCAGCATTTATAGTTGTTATTTCACTCAGTCTTGGAGAAGCAACCAAGAAAAAGGGATCACATTTTTCTGCAAACTCTACTTCATGGACAAAATTCCCAGTTTCCCAAATGATAGACTGAATTTTCTTTTACTAATAACTCTAAATGTAGAAGATTTAAACTAACAAACCAAACAGTCGATTTAAATGTTGAGGTGTTTTTTTTTTTGAAAATAGTGTATGTTTTCAATATGTGGTTGTAATACTTAGGTTTTATACACAGAAGAGGAGATATGATAACAAGTGAATACCAAATTCAATATTGGTTACAATGAGCTCTCAATGCTACGAAATGCTCACACACTTCCTGCCTTAAAAAAAAAAAATCCCTAATGTTTAGGATGCAGGTTTGCAACTTATGGCCTGAATTTTCACGAAATAATTTCTATAGAAGTGATACAGGTTTGCCTTGGAAGACGTGTAGTACCCAGAAAGGGTGGCAGTTCGTGGAAATTGTAGAAATGTCTCAGCTAAGAGAGAATGAAAACTTGTAAAGAGTTTTGGTGGACAAATGAGAAACCTGATTTCTTTGGCAAAATGGAGTCCTGCAGAAGGAAGATTAAGATTAATCAAGTCCAGACCTCATTTTCACTTTTCATGCCTGATGAATCTATTTCCACATGTCCAACAGGAAACAGTACTAAGACAAAATATAAACTAATAAAGTGTGTTTCCTAAATAATCTTGTATCCTATGCTCCAAACCTTAGAGACTATTTCTTTTTTTGTGATCAGTTCCATTCAGGGTCCACAATTATTCAGAATTCTCTTGGACTAGACTATCTAGAAGACTTTTATGTAAAAACAGAAGGTCATTAATGAGAATCCCCTGCCTTTTGAGAGTTATTTGATTTTACAGTATGTGTGGAATACTGCCCCTCCCTAAATCACAAACAATAAAATGAAATAGAGGGAAGAATTCCTAGACCCAGAATATACTTCTGTTTTTTATAAAGCTTTTCTTGTCCAAAGAGTCCCATCACCCATACATCTACTTAGCTTTCACCACACAGAATACACAGAAGTGATTTGGTGGTGATGGATGAGTCACTTATGTTCTGCTCTCAGAAATGAATGGTTCCATTCACCTGCCTAGAATATGATGGAAGAATGTATTTTCACCAATATTGTTATTTTTGTGGCTGGGGTGAGAGTGTATCCAGTAAGATCCAATGGTCATACATCAATTTGGTGGTAGGCAACAAGGAACGTTGGCATTGTCTTCGGCTACTTAAGGTATTCCCCTAAGGAAACAATATGTGTTGAGTGTTGGTATAAAATACAACAAGTTCTGTTTGTGGCATTATTTTTGGCATCATAGAGGAATGACATGTAAGACGAAGATGGAAAATGTGATTCAAAGCATGCTGATAGTGCAGCTTCTGTTGTCTAACCTCTGGTAGAACAAGGAGTTTTTCTTCCTAGAAGAGATGACATAAACATGCAGGGCACTTTCTTGTGTTTAGACCGTTAAATAATTCAATCCTTAAAAACTTCAAGACTTTAAGTTATGCATGTTTGCTTCAGTGAAACCCAGAGCCACATATTGTTACAGAGTGTGAATATATCCAAAGTAAAATTGACATAATATTCAAACAAATAATAATTTTAACTGAAGTAATAAAAAGTGGTACTTGCTTTAAGAGAAGTTTCTAAGACAATAGGATTTACAGAACAAAAAATAAACCCAAACTGTCCTATGAGGATTTAATTTTGAGCTTTCTGATTTTTATCTATTGCTTCAGTTTACAGTCATCATGATATCAAGAAGTTCTTCATAACTTCAGCCTCTAAGAAAAATGGATGTTATCTGTATCCTGAAGTAATAAATGCTTTGGAATGTCTTCTATGAGATTTTGTATAACTTGAATAGGATTGAGGGAAAATGTGCTTACCTTTTCTGTAATAAGTACCCCAGAATAGAATCCAGCCACTTAGGTGACTAAATATAACTATTGTAAAACTGTTATAAAAGCCTGAATCAGTTTTAGTTTGCAGTTCTAAATCCAATTCACTCTGTTGATTTAATGTGCAACAACATGAAAGCCATTAAACCTTCAGCTTAAGCTTACTTGAATTAGATGTCACTGCTAGAGATTCTTTTTTTGAGTACATCCAATAAATAGTTTGGAAGTGTCCTCATAAGAAGATCTTAAACATAAACTTTTCTGTATAATTCTAATTTTAGATTTTATTTCCTCTCTGTCCATTACAGATGTAGATGTTTACAAAGGTATGACTATCACAAGGATTCAGCTATTACAGCAAGGCAGCAAGAAGCTAGACTCTGTGAGTGGGTACTGTCAGATTGATGTCACAGGATATACATTCTGCTGGAGGAGATGAAATTTTTTAACCTCAAAACAAAGGAAAGCAGAAAATTTGTTCCTCTTTTTAGCTGTGCATTCTTACTGTATGTATGATCTCATTGACTTTATAAGTAAAGAAATACAACTCCATTAATTTCAGAGATTTAACAAAATTGAATTCAGTAATGGATAAAAAAAATCTTGTGCAGATTGCTTTTCTCCTCCTCCTTTCTTAGAGCTTTTCGTGAAGATGAATCATATTTTTGGCACACTGGTAGCTCACTTGCCTTTATATCTTACTTTTGCAGATCACTGATCTGCTGTTTTGGCAGATTTGAGCAAACCATATGAAGTCATTTTTTTCTGGTATTTCAAATTACTTAAAGCTCCCCATTACTCTGCCCTCTTTAATGCTTTTTTTTTTTTTTTTAAAGCCATTGGATATATTTTTTTATATTTTGCAGTGATTGTGCACTATATTCCATATCCTGCTTCTAGCTAACCTTTGAAGGCAAGTTGACTTACAGTGATAGCCTTTCTCCTGCCTCAGCGTTCTCTGTATATTTAGCCACGTTGGATGAAATATTCAGAGTTGCGCTTTTACTGCCATCTAGTGCCAGAATTGGGAAAAAAAAAAGTTTAATAATTTTCCTTGGGGCTTGGAAGAGGATCAGTATTGGCTGTAAGTGAGACTGTTTTAGTTTTTGGATGAATAAAATACTGCAGAGAATTATTAATAGGTGAAATTCTAAAGGTATGTGAGATTTTATGAGATGCTAAGAAGGTGGGCCAACGTGCTAAATTGATGCATGCTCAACCTAGCATCATGCACTATGCTTGCCCACACACAACTATCACATTTACTTTGACATCTACTATTAAACTGACAATAAAAGGAGAATGCAAATGCACTGTATTTTTTTACATGGCATTTTAAATATGACTGCAATTGTCTGCTGGTTCTGGCTGGGATAGAGTTAATTTTTTCCTGGTAGCTTTTATGGTGCTATGCTTTGTATTTGTAATGAAAATACTGTTGATAAAGCCAGGATGTTTTAGTTATTGCCTATCAGTGTTTACACAGAGTCATGGCCTTTTCTGATTCCCACACTGACCCTCCAGTGAGGAGACTGGAGGTGCACAAGGAGAGGACACAGCTGGGACAGCTGGCTTCAACCAGAGGGACATTCTGTACCATAAGGCAGGAAAGGCTGTGGGGAAGAAGGAGAAAGGGGAGGATATTTGGAGTGACGGTGTTTCTTTTCCCAAGTCACCATGACATGTGATGGAGCCTGGCTTTCCTGGGGATGGCTGAACAGCCGCCTGGCAATAGGAAGAGGTGAATGAATTCCTTGTGTTTGCTTTCACACACAGCTTTTACTTTATCTTTTAAATTGTATTTGTCTCAATCCATGAGTTTTCTCACATTTACCCTTACAATTCTCTTCTCCATCCCATGGATGGAGTGAGTGAACATCTGTGTGGGGCTGAGCTGTCTACCTTTGTTAAATCACAGCAATTTGTAAACACAGAACAAAAAACACATCCAAACTAACAAAAAGAATAATCTTATATGAATTAAGTTGTTAATTAAAAAACACCAGGGAATCTGGGAGTGCCACACTGCTTGTTATCTCAGAAGAGAAAGGAGAAAAGAATGAGAAGAAATGGAAATTCAAAAATTAAAATTGTAAAAGCAGCTGTCTTTACTCCTCTGAGGTCTGGGCCCTAATGTTGTTTAAGCAAAATCTTACATTGATGAATACTGAGCAAAAATTAAAGCTCTACTTGTTTTTCTCCTTTTGAGTCTGAAATATCAAGAAAATTGACAGAAATCTGATAATCAGGTTCAGAAACTTCTTTTTGATGTCTCCAAAATATCATAGAATCACAGAATCAGCTAGGTTGGCAAAGAGCTTCGAGGTCATTGAGTCCGACCTGTGAACTAACGCCACCTTATCAATTAGATTCTGGCACTAAGTGCCACATCCATTCTTTCCTTAAACACCTCCAGGGGACAGTGACTCTACCACCTCCCTGGGCAGCCCATTCCAATGCCCAATCACCATTTCTGTGGAAAATTTCTTCGAAACGTCCAACCTAAACATTCCCTGGTGCAGCTTAAGGCTGTGTCATCTTGTCGTACTGTTGCTCGCCTGCAAGAAGAGACTGACCCCACCTGGTTACAAACACTTTTCAGGGAGTTGTACAGGGTGATAAGGCCTCCCTTGAGTCTTCTCTTCTTCAGGCTAAACTATTCAGCTCCATCAACCACTCCTTATAGGACTTGTGCTCCAGACCCTTCACCACCCTTGTTGCCCTTCTCTGGATATGCTCCAGCAACCTGATGTCTTTCCCAAATTATGAGGCCCAGCACTGGATGCAGCACTCAAGGTGCGGCCTCACCAGTCCCAAGCACAGGGGAAGAAACATTCCCCTGGTCCTGATGCCTGCACTGTTCCTGATCCAGGCCAGGATGCCATTGGCCTCCTTGGCCACCTAGGCTTACACTGGATCGTGTTCAGTCTGCCATCAATCAGTTCCTTCAGTTCCCTTTCTGCCTGGCCACTGTCCAGCCACTCTGGCCCCAGCCTGTAGTGCTGCAGGGGTTATTGTGGCCAAAGTGCAGGGCCTGGCACTTGGTATTGTTAAACCTCATATCATTGGATTTGGCCCATCTATCCAGCCTGTCCAGAACCCTCTGCAGAGCCCTCTTGCCCTCCAGCAGATCAACACTTCCCCCAACATGGTGTCATCTGCAAATTTGCAGATATGCATAGTAGTCTGTTGCATATGGTTCACTTCAGACATACAGCTTTCTGTATTCCTTATTTAATTTTTATTTTTTAGCTTTTTAGTTTTTTAGTTTTTAGTATTAGACAACATTTTGATAGTAGTTCAGTGTGGCCTACCAAATCTCTATAAGGGTCATACTGATGTTAAATCATATTGTGCTATAAAAATGCAACATTCTGCCAAGTTTCTATCAGTACTGTTGATAGAAACATAATTTAATCTCACTGATGTCTCAAGTGTGTAATAGATATAGTACAGGCAATTTTGATGCCAGCAGGTACGATATTAACAGTAGTGGTGTATCAGTTCTACTTTGGCTATAAAATTTGCTTTTAAATTGCATACAGACAACATATGGAAGCTGTGAAGGCTGTCCACCTAGCAATCTAGAAAAAGTTTACAGATGGGCAATGGTAAATTGGGGGAAATATTGTATAAAAATATCCTGATTATACTGGGAATACCACTCCTGGAATGAATAGATGAAGTGACAAAATGAAAGAACATAGGCTTATTTTGTATTCCCTAGTCCTACACAGTATGTACTTTATTAAGAATTTTCCAAAGGTAGTTGAGAAACATAAAAAGAATCTGGAAACCCAAAAGTATAAAGACAAATTTTCTGGGTTTAGCTGCACAGTAGTTTTCCTTAAAAGTTATGTCTTCTTGCTGTACAATATATTGTCTTTGTATTACCTTATATTACTGAAAAGAATTTCAGAATAACTCATGCTTGATGAAGCACTTCTCAATTGAAATTTGATTTCTTGGTTTATAAAAAGTAGAACAAAATAGAAAAAAAAAGGGAAAAAAGTATTGCAAGCCAAAGGCAGACAGATTTACATTTGCATCACTTTTTATAGTGTTAGTTAAGAACAGCTTGGTCCTGTAGAACATTTTGTTTTCAAGCTTATACTTGTAATAAAACACTCACCAAGTAATTTATTAAATATGTCTATTAACATGTACACATTAACATCATATTTCCCGAGTGATTTGGTTCTGGAATTAGCTCACAGATCAAGCTGAAAATAATTAATTCATATGAATATAAAGCACAGAATAATGGATAATGTTTGCAATTCAGTCTTGGATGACATTTTACTACACTTAAATTTCTTTCAGAGAATGGTAACAGTTTTAGTCAAGTTTAACATGTGAAATAAACGTACTGCTTTCACTCATCTCCTGAAGCATCTTTGCATTTTCTTCCAAATTTTCACTGAGTGGAGATAGCCCTTGACACAGTATGAATAGCCAATCCTTTTAGAAAAATTGTGGTAATCATCATTGTAGCTACAACCAATGCTCATATCCCACGGGATTCGAGGGAAAGAATTATGGGATACAAAAGCCCTAAGAATTGTAAAAAGGGAAGTGCAGAATTTTGAGAAGAATTCTTCTTTTGCTGGAAGTTCCATTACAAAATCTTTTCCTCAGGGCTATGGGAATGGGCATGACTGAGTGAATGTGTGTCTTTTTTGCAACACAAGCCTAGCCCTGACATCAGAAGAGTGGAATCAAAAAAGTGGAAACCTCCATTGCTGTGTTTTCTCTGGGTTGTTGTGCTTCTCCAATGTTGTTGGAAAGGTAATAGGAAAAAGAATATTAGGCAGTCAAGGGAGATCAGGTATGGAGAAGAATAGACTTTCAGAGGCAAACATTTATTTTTCAATTAGTGTCTCAGCTTCGAAGCTGTGCTCTTCTTTTCTGCAGCTCTAGCCCCACTCATTTAGTCAGATCACGAGATGAAAAATGCACTATTCCTGACTGGCTGCCTTCTTCCTACTGTGGATGGTTTGCCGAGAGCCGGTGGCCCTTCACTGATTTTTTTTTGGGGGGGTTGATATTCAAAACACAGCTACTGCTCTAAGATTTCAATTCTCACAACACAAGCAATTTAACTCAAATTGTCAACACACGCACTAGACTGTCACCATAAGTAAATATGGATGCTACAATTGCACTGCACAGGCATATTAAAAACATAGGTATGTGCCCATACAATGTTTCACTTCAGGCTTTAGTCTGCTAAAAATTATCCTAATCTCCCTATGAGATTACATCTGGTGAAAATTCACCAGGTGTGATGATGTTTCATGTGAATTAGCATATATCTGAGCTGCTATGAAGAAAGACAAGGGTAACTTAAAGCATTCTCTTTTGTTATGTTTTGCAAAAATATAATATGACTCATAAGAACGACTTTCTCTGTATCTGTATTTTGGTTTTGATCTAGACTTGATGAATATCAACTGTTTAACAAAGCTTTCAGTCAAATACTTCTTAAGTGATGAATACTCCTGAAGCTTGGGAAACAACAACTTTCTATTATGATAGAAATAAACACTGTTTTTTTTTGGTTTTTTTTTTTTATTTGAGCTCTACATATTGATTTCTAAGAAATTATTACAGCTATGTCCATTACTGCAACTCAAAGTTCTCACACACTCTGGGAAAAATTTTAATGCTGAGCAGCTAAGGGTTACTTTGCATGAAAGTTCTTTGGACACAGCTGATATAGCCAGGCTAAAATAAAGAAGACAGGGTAATTTTTTGTCCTAAACTCCTTATTTCTTGTTACAGTATAATCAAAATACTATAGATAATGCTCCCATCATCTAATTGTATTTACCTCAGGATTACTATGAAATAACCAACTCATATAATTGCAAATAAAGGTTGTTTGCAGAAGTCAATATATTTAATTTCATTCCATTGAAAAAGAAAAAAAATGAAATAACAGTCAAAAAAAGAAAGAATATTAATTTTGAAAACTGAGTGAGTTCTCCAGATAGTTGATCAAAAAGAAAAGGGAAAGCTTAGAGAATATTCTTTGGTTATGTGCTTTCTTTGTATGTTTTTGTTTTTCTTGTAGTATTTAGTCAATACTCTAAATACTTTTTTAGCTTTGAATTAAAAGCCTTCTGTACTGAAATACCTGGATACATTGGTGTGTGTCATATCCTGCTATACTATGGTATTGTCCTCTGCTGGTTCTTTCAGGTCATATGAAAGCCAATGCATGCTAAGCTGAAATCAATAAACTTAAAATGGACAAATCTGCCTTTAAGCAAATGCCAATAATAATTTCTAGTTAAAGCTAAAATATTAGCAAACATGATCTTCCTACTAGGAAGTCAAATTTCACCTTTAAAACCCTTATTAAATTCTAATTTGATTCAATATAGACATTAAAACCCTAGAAACATCAATTTACATTTTAATTAAGTAATAATTTCTAAATGATTGAGAAGTCAGCAATATCAAAGCAAAATTCCTTCTCAGGTAAATATAAAATATATTTTCTCTCTCATTGTTATTTACTTTTTTATCCCCCAGAATTAAGATTTGTCAGTTTTCCATTTCTGTGCTCGATGTTGATTTTGGGCTTGTTATTCTCTCTGTTTCCAGCAGGCAGACAAGCAAGGAGTCAGAGGGAGGAGAACAGTAAATCATCCTCATAATATTTTATTATTGGGCTATAATAGCTCTCCAAACCTAACTAACTAGGAAGGGGGTTGTGTGAATATTGAAACACTTTGTAATAATACATTAAGACAAAGTGTACATTAATTGTAGTATTTTACTGGTTCCCACCTGTAATCAGTGACATTTTCACCATTGTAATATAATTTTACAGCATGTGGCTCCTGTAGAGCTTGACATAGCTTTCATAGGATACATGGCTTGACAAATAGTTTAATTTTCAAGAAATTGACAGCACAAAGTTGAAGAATGTTAGAAATTGACATGTTTTCAAAATGATTGTATAACAAGGTGTTCAAATCCTTAAGAATATTACTTAAATTTTCCACAATATACTTGCATACTGGCTATCATTGCCTACAAATGATATTGCTCTTTTGTTTTCAGGTTCTAAGTAGCCTTCTTTTTATTCCACTGGCGCATCTTGTCAGCAATTAGAGCATTTTCATTTGCTTTCCATGACTCCACAGTAGCCTGCAGGACAGGACAGAATCTAAATCCTTAATGTTTTTTGTGCTTGGCAGCCAACAACAAATTCTTGTAAGAGCACTGCTATAACAGCAGGTTTCAAAAATGTATCTACTCATAATTGCATTTTCTCTCCAAATCAGTACTGTAACTTCACCTTCTGCAATAGTTTATCTAGTACTGACAGAGTTATTGGTTTCTGTTTTTCTCGCTTATAAGGAAAGTTCAGATATGGGCATTTATGCCTCCATTACAATTTTATACTTATTGTGATATGGCTAAAGTCTTTTCTCAATTGAATGGATATAGGTTTTAAAATCTAGGTGTAACTGGTAATATTAAGTTTTTCAATTAATCAGGGCTAGAATTCCTCCTACTGGGCTGTCTTATCTACATGTCAAGTCAATGTTAGATGAATAATTCTAAGGTCTTGACTATTGTGTGGAAGCATTTCCAACTCATCAGGCTATCATATACAAATTAAAATCAGATAGATGTTGAAAGTTTTCACATGTTATTTTTAATACTCAGTGTCTGAAAGAAGAGGGATTTCAAGGTAGGCAGTATCCAGTAAAATGGTGAGATGTTTACGTCCAAGAAATTTCCTAATGAATGCACTAAAAGAGCTCTCCTACAGTTTAAACATAGCCACAGCTACTTATCCACACAGTTTTTCACAGCACTGAGACTTATGTGAGTGTAAAGTAGACAAGGATCAATTCAAGTTCAGAACATAAAAATACTGGCCTAGAAGCAGCACTCCTTTCCTCACAGGGAAAAAAAAGTGAAATAACAAATTCATGAGATGCATTAATTTCTCTTGATGCACTGAATAAAATGTAATAAGAAGAAAATAGTGCAAAATGAAAACGGTAGAACAAATAAGATTTATGCCCTGGTACCAAGAATTTTTTTCCCCATTGGAAGATGAAAAGTGGAATGCCTCTGACTGTAATTATGACTAGCTGCATGAACGGTGTGCCTGAGTAACATTAATGTCCACAACATCCTTATGTCATATCTCCCATGAGCAGCAGTTCTGCATAATTCCTAAGAAAATGTTTGAACAGGTTTTTTATCATCTTATAATCTTATCACAGAGAGAGCGAATTTCCTAGTACAGAATATTTTCAAGGCTTTCTTAAAAGGCTACACCAAAAGTCCTTGTCCTTGGCATAATTTAAATATATTATCTGTAAGGATCTATTGACTCAATTCCTGCTTTATACTGTCCATCAAACTGTTCCCAAGAAGGACATGGTGACCATACATGAGAACTAAATATTGTATTCCTTCTTATCAAGAAATGATTGACTCTTCTCAAGTAAACTGTTAGTTCAGTCAATGTGAAGTGTGAAGTCTCATCAAAGTCGATGGAGCTGTGCCATCTTATGTCAGCTGTGGATTTAACCAATTACTTCTTTGTCTGTTTTCGGCTGGGGTGCCCAGCATTGCCTTGAGACAGCCTACCTCAGACTCTGGTGAGATCTAAATTATAATAAAATGGCTATACGCGTACACAATCTAGGGCATATTGCCAATTTTCCTTATTATTTCCAACTGTTCATTAAATACACCAATCATTCCTAAACTCACTGTTACCTTCCATTTAAAACCCATTTCATTTCTTTTTCCAAATATTTTTCAAATAATTTTCTTCTTCTAAACCGCATACATTGTTGACAAGCCATGAGTGATTATTTTGGGTTTAACTGAGATTTGTAAATAATTTACTTCAAAAGAACTATTCTACTTTGTTGACAACAAAGTTAGTTGTCAACAAAGATGGAAATGTGCAAACAGGGACAGCATATTGAAAAACAGACTGCAAACACACAGGGAAAGCTAGACTTAGATCACAGGAAACAAAATATGTTTGCAGAATAATTTGGATGTAAACATGGTTTTAAAGAAAAAACAAAATAAACAAACAAAACCCAAAAAACCCTCACAAGCTTGTTTATAATTCTATACTTGTAATCTATGACAAAATAAGCCTCACTGTTAAGGTGACCAGAAAATTTTTGAGAGATTAAAAATTACTCCAATTAGACTATCTGACTAAATATAAGAGTCTCTGATTGTTAATAAGATGCTGCAGAGAGCTGTCTTGACCTGAGGAAATATACAACAGAAAGAAATAAATTTGAATGTAGAGAAAAGTTGGAATCTTAATAAGATCCCAGGGCTGCATTTTACTGATGTGCACATTCTTATGGCTCTGCTTTGCTACCATTAGGTTTCATACCTCTAACACAGTTTGTCAGATAAATATTCCTCCTGTGAGAGCTGTGATGGCAGCTATGAAAAGTAGTTGAGATGAAGTGGTCACATCAGTTAATAGAGAATGGATAAGTCATTTCATCCACAGCATATTGCAATGCAGAACATAATTCATTAGGGTGATTCCCTCTGCTTATTCAGACATGTACCGTTCTCATCCATCAATTGTATAGGATTGAATAACAGTATAATAGAAACAAAAGCCCTTGTCAAGGTGGCATGGGATTCTTGTCTAATACCCAGCTAAGAGGAATGAACAAGGTCAAAACAGAAGCTAATTTGGCATGCCAATTTGAAAAGTGCCAGTGTGTTCCTGGGTTGGAAAGTCTTTATGTCTGTATACGGATGTACGTACCCGTGCGAAACCTCTTAAATAATGTGTGTTCTTTATGCTCTTCTTAAAAAGGCTCACTGTCATTTCAGCTCTAAGGCTGGGAAACAGTGCTCTGTTCCAGTTTGTCAGTTGAAGGATGGGTTGTTCCTGTCAGCAGTTCTTGTCAGGAGGAATGGAGTATGTATTGGTGCTATATACAGTAACTTCCCAAATGAGACTACCTCACCTGAATACCTGACAATTGCTTTGGCTGTTGTCATCTACTTTCTGTTACATCCAAATCTATCACACTTTATGCAAAAGTGAAGAGGTCACCATGGCAACTTTGTATCTCTAACCTTAATGAGAAGGAGCAAAACATATATCATTTTGCCCTTCTAGTATTTTCTTAGCTGTTTCTTTTCTTGCCTTGATATAGGAAACATTGTGCATTAGATACAAATATAAACAGATAATATCTAGTACCAAATTTCCTTTTTTTCCCTTTTGTTTGCCATGGAAATCTTTTCTTTTTCCTCCTCCTCTTCTGCTAGAATTTATTATATGTGTATAGTATAAATACATAGATGTGTTACAATATTTTGATAAAGTTTATGAAGAAGCTATGAAAAATGCTTGCCAAGGGATACCAGTAAGTCACAAATTCTATTCAACAAGAGAATTAGACATTTAAAAATAGGGTTTGCAAAAGGATTTAAAAGCATTAGACACCCATCTCTGATTGAATTCAACTCCCTTAGGCTCCTTGGAAACTTTCAGCCAAAATGGTTAATATAAATATAGAGGGACAGGTATTTTTTCCCCCAGAGAAATTAAGATAATAGGAATACAACATCAAGCTTTAGGGCACAGAACAGCTGGTAACTGATTGGAAGAGAACATGGTTTTCCTTTCATGAACACATCACAAGTACTCTCTTTGTTCCCATTACATGTGATACATACATTAAAGGGATTTCTTTAATTATTAAGCAAACCAGTTCCAAATCTATATAAGTAGTTTAATTCTTAGGTGCACTGCACTGATTTTTGGTTAGAAACAGGCAATATTCTCAAAAATCTTCAAAAACCATTGGAGAATATATTTCTCTCCCCTTTTGATTACATGTGGCAGTCAGAGTACTTATGTTTGACTTTTGAAAGCCTCTATGTCAGTAAGTGAAACTTCAGAGAATAATGAATATGCTTTCAACTAAGATCAATACCCGTGTTAGTGGTCATACACCTCCAATTTATCCTCAGTCATGCTAATTATGGCTTGTGGGTTTTTTTTTTTTTTAACAAATCCATTTACAGTGGTTTTGGCAAAATCCTTATTTCAAGAAAGTCCATTTATTTCAATTGCTGCCTAACACAATGTTTTAACAAATCGGTATCAGCTAAATTCAATTTTTACAATTTTAAACTGTTGAGTTTTCTTTTTCGTGATGTAAGTCATATGTAGTTAAAAAGTTTGGCATTGTGTATTCTGTTCTCTTTGCTTTTACAAGCATGGCATTGCCTAATTGCGCTGGACTGTACACTCAAAATTTTACTGTAATCTTTCTTAACTCATGATTGTTTTCTGTATATCCCTGCTTAAACCAGTTCAGTGGATATTCCCATGCATATATTTACTTAATTTAAACCATTTTGACACCATACTAATAAAATTATAAACATCCCATAGTAATTCTAATGATAAATATCTTGTTTATGCATCTTAAAGCTATGAAATTTAAGAAGGCCTTCAGAAGAGTTTTATGGTCACCTGTGCAGGCCAGTAATAAAGCACACACTTGTGGCTGTAGAGATAAATACTATGTTTGATGTCATCAAGGGTGTTAAGGAGTTTGGATATTACTGGTGAATTTCTCTGCTGTACCACAAATATGACTGATCTGTTGGAAAGTTTTCAAAGAAACAGGAATTAAGTTTATAAGATTCCACAGTTATGCATGCTTTCTATTTTCACAGTATAATTTGTTGAGAGGAAAAGGAAAAAAGTTAAATAGAAGTATCATGGTCTGTATATCTACTTCAGTAAGAAAAGCAAGAAAATGAAATGCATATTAGGAAACTACAAGCTATAGAATTCATATAAGCTATGATTCTATTTCAGAATAAATTTTATCTACAGCTATTTTCAAAATAAAGTGAAAATAGAGTCAGCCTTTGAATATCATCAATTTGAATTAGACTGGCAGTATCTGGACCACTGTAAATTAAAGAGGAGTTATATGAAATATTGAATAGATTTTGATCATGGTATGAAATAGATACTATTTTATTTATGAAATGTAATAATTAATTCGTTAAGAACTCACTCATGGGCCTGGCTACAAGGCCAGATGAAGCTGCAAGACTAACTAAAACATCTTTGCCTGACTGAGGATATTTGCATGATTAGGCTACTTCAGGGCAAAATTAGACAGATAGGTAGATAGATACATAGATAGATAGATAGATACATACATACATACATACATACATACGTCTGCTGATCTGAAACTTTTCTTACTGCCTTAGTGAGAATTCAATAGGTAGAAAAAGATTAGGTCTCTGCCCCAATCTTGTGACCGGAATGTAATTTTCAGTTGGTTGAACAGAGATTAGTCCTGCCCAACTCCAGCACTGTAGAATTCCAGTAATGCCACCAGAGAGCACCTCCTTTTCTCCAGGCAGTTTGCTGCTGACGATGCCATACTCTCAGGCAGAGATATTATATGTAACACTGGAAGATGAAAAGTTCCTTGCCCAGAGGACTCTGCTCTGTGGAATCCTCTGGGTGAGCCATGGTTGGAACTAGGAGTGACACGAATTGAATGTAGAGATATTTTTTATTTACATACCTTTTTATCTTTACACTAAGTAGTCAGAAGCACAGAGGTGGTATGGGACCAAGGTAAAGGCTATAACATTTGATTTCCTTCTTGAACTGCAACTATTAAACTTCTGGTGTTGTAACAGCTGGTATTTGTGTCTAGAGCGGCACAGATTACATGGTATCAGGCACAGTGATTAGACTTGGTGAGACTGGGTAATAAGACAATTTACAGGTGCAATGCAGATAGAAATACCAAGGGTTATGAGAGATATATCCAAGAAGATTGCATTACACATTGTTATCTAGTGCAGAGCACTTGGAGACTGTAAATGCTGTTACTGTCAAAAAAGTTGCTGCTGTATTTAGCATAAGAAAGTCAAATTCAAATCCTGAAATTTTCAGTTGTTCCTGTAAATAAAAAATATTTTACTATATCTTCCCTGGTGGTTTGCACAATTTAGATATACTGCATGTGTGGAGATTTGCAAGGAACTTATATTCACCTGAAATATCTATTTCCATCTGGTATTAAATGCGTAGTAATTGCCCAAAACCCTGCTAATTATAATCAGCTTTACAAAATGTCATTCAGTCTTGGAAGAAAAGCAGCAAACTTATGAAAGATAAAAGTTATTTCTAAGTATGCTATACAGTATATAGAAATAGCAATTTCTGTATAATGCTGCACATTAAGATTTCATAACAAAAGCAGCTGAGTAAGATTACATATGACAATGTTTTGAAGACTACCAGGAAATGGCAACAATTACAAAAATTCTTGCAGTGGAAGTCATGCTTATAGAAATGGTGGAATGTTTCTGTGAAAAATTTGCTACCTGTCTTTTAAAATAAGTTATTGAAATCTTCATACATACACATCAACTCTTTTGTTTAGCAAATAATTAACTTATTTAGAAACTTTCATATTAATAATGGATAACATTTGATATTGACTTTCTTGTAATCAAAGAGTTGTTTCCCTTTCCCTTATGTCCTTATATCCTTTAGGTACTGCTTTTCTTAGTAGTGCTAATATCTGCCCACATTCATCCTTTACTCAACTAATATGGATTCTTGCTTGGAAACTTACAAAAATGTTCTCATGTACTCAAAGAATTTAGGAGAAAATCAACTGGAAACATTACATTGGAAACCCATTTTCTATATAAATCTGGATGTAGCTTTATAGAAGTTAAGGTATGTTTCAGGTTAGAATAGGCTGGTTTCCACAAGAGCATAAAAAATATAGACAGAGGTCACAGGTCAGTCTCTAAAGTCGGTATTCTGACTGAGAATAGTGTGAAGATGAATTGTGATGCGAGGGACCTTTAAGTGATAGGGAAGTTGGTTCTACCTAAAATTGTCACTTACATATTTTTAGGAAGGAGCAGAGAGGTCAGGAAGGTAAAAAACATATTTCTTTATCTTTTCTGTCTCTCTAACCTACAGCATATTAAAACAGCTGCAGTGTTTCTGTTCAGATCTCCAGCCTGGTTCCATTCTCTGCAACAGAATAGAAAGTTCTATATCTTATGCACTAGAAAGTAAGGACGGCATTAGTCTAGTTTACAGTCCTAGTTTTCTGTGAGATAAAAAGCTAGAGGCAGCTGGAAAAAAATGTAGAACTCTTAGGATGCTATTGATGTTATACTTCAGAATAATAGAAATAGAAAGTTTTGTTGGATAAAAATGTTTGAGAACATTTCATTACTGCCCCAACCATTATGCTACACTACACAATTTAAATTCTTGCGTGTGGGGTTGAGTCACATTACAGTCAAGGAAGTATAGCAGATGCTGTATCGTATTGGGTCACAGACAATGAACTGATATGTCTGTTAAAGCATTTATTCATATGCAAGGAATTCAGTGATATTTATCGTATATTTGTTTCAATTTGTAAAGGTCATAAATAAGAAGCATGCTTATTTCCCAATTTGAATAGCAACTAAAATGTCAGTGGTTTGGAGTTATCCCCTTGAAACTTCTAATTTCGCCAAGAAAATTCTTGATGGAGATGTGAGAGGAGAAGGAGGTAGAATGAAATCTTATTGCTTTCATAATGTAATTCCAAATGCTGTTTGTTGATTGGCCTCCTCTCATTAAATGTGTAAAAAATTTATTATTAAAATGCAAATTACCAGAAATAAGGTACCTCTCTTCTGTTGTGGTCCCAAACTATGTGGTAAAGCAATTCCTAAGAAGTGTCATTTTTCCTATTGCCACACTTTTCCTTCTCATATATATTTTGGAGAATGATGGGATTATCCCAGTATTAAGTGTGCTGGTCTGCAATAAAAAGGCACTGAATCAAGAATGGGTGAGATTTGTAGTGTAAATTTGAGCATATTGCTCTCACATAAAGTTTTCAGACTTGTGTTCTGTCTGTGTACTTACTTTTAGTCTTGTTTTTAATTGCATGTAAGCTTGTGGTAATTCAACTTACAGCTGCTCTAATATATAGGTAAATTTCCCAAGTTCACTGTTTTTCATTACCATTGCTTTTTTTTTTTTCACAAAAGAAGGGTCTAAATCTCAACAGTTGTGAAGTTCATCACACCTGCAATATTATATACTGAAAAACCCTATGTTTATGTTCCTGATTGTTTCATTGTGCATTTGCCTGTATTCTTCACATTGTCTCACTATAAGGTAAATTTCACCTTCAAATAAGTGTGTCAATTCTACGAATTTTCTTCTCGATTGTTTTGCAATTGGCATTGAAAGCCTCCAGCAGGACAGCTGAAAGTTTTCTCACTGAAATAAATGAAGACATGAAGACAAGCACATGCACTATTATATTAGAGAAAATCATTGTAAGATACATAATATTCTATTAAGGAACAAAGAAAATGAATATTTTTAAAGGTTAATTATAGAAATAACTGTAGAAAGTAAACACATACCTTGATGGGGTCTGTAGTGATTGGTACATGATAGATTGTACTTAGAAAAGGGTGCAGAACCAGGTGGCATATGATCCACTGTGCAATTTCAACTTTCTATCAATTTTTATTGAGGCAGTAAAGTATTACATAGACTATCTTCACCCAATATCACTGTTGAATTTCCAGTCAACCAAAATAGGGCATCAGTATGAAAAAAACAAAAAATTGTTTGGTTGCTTTAAAAATATTTCCTAATTGTAAGATGATATAAATATGGAGATTCTTAGAGACTCATTTCGTCTGTATAGAAACAAAAGGTCAATTATTGCAATGAAAAATTTAATCTAGGTTGATGGCAAATGAGGTCTGAGTGTTCAGTGACACTGTTGTGCCCCAGATCATAAAATCAGCATAAATTAACTAAAAATTGGCACAGTTGGGTGTTTAGCTAAAAGGTCTGTTTGAATAGTTAGTTAAAAATAACTGTACACCAGAGATTATTCATTTTTCACCTCAGAGATGGCAAAAGTTACATGTTACAGAGAAAACTGAACACTAAACTTTCTCATAGATTTCTACAGGCAAGATTTTATTTTTAGGCACTCAGATTCTGTTGATTTAAAGTGAAATAGATTAAAATAAATTGGAATAAATTGATCTATTCATAAAATCTGAAGATGTCTTCCTTCAACATTCAGAGGGCATCCTAACTGCAACAGACTGATATGTATCTTTTCTCACTCTTGTGAAAATCATAAGAGATAGTATGTAAATGTGAACATGAAAGAGACAAAGAGAGTGTAATTGAAAGATAAATTTATACCTGGTAACCTAAACTTAGGGTAGCCTAAATTCAGTGAATTTACAAAATAAAATTAAATTTATTAAATTTTACTTACATACTACACAGAAAGCTTTATACATTTGTTTAGCTTTATCTTCCTTTAGCTTTTCAGGTCATCTACATTGTTAGCACAAATAATTTTCTTCTAACATTCACAAAATATTGGTCAGTGTGGAACGAAACAGATTGCCAGGAGAAGTAGTAAGGAGAGGGGTTTTATGTTCTCAAACAGGAGAAATATCACAGTCAACTGGGAATATCTTCTGATTGAGTCCCAACTGATTTTTGAATCTTCAGTGCATGGGAGAATCTCAGTGTGAATGGAATTCCCTTTTGCATTTAAATAAACCTTGATCAAATCAGGACATTTTCTGTTATGAGTAAATAATATGTCTGGAGAACAGGTTCAGACAACAGAGTACCATAGCAGGGATTCTCAATTTATGGCCAAGTAGAGTGATCAGAAACTGTGTTTTGCTCAGAAGAAATAATTCATCTGATGAACAAGTGAAGATGAAAATTCAAAATTGTTACTGCAATCTGTAAATTCTTATTAAACTTAAAGCATATTTTAGGTTTGGAGGGTTTTAAAGCTTTTTCTTTAAACTTTTCTCTTTAAATTTGTCTAAATGGGTAAATTATAAATGTGACTACAGTAAAAAAAAGGCCACTCCCATAAAAACTATTAAATTTAGAAATTAGGAAATGCTTCAGTATTGTTCTTTTTATTTTTTCCTAACGATTTTTCAGATTTTAAAAATTTGAAAACATTCTCAATTTTATGCAAACCCACCTTTTTTTTTAAATTTGTTTTTTTAAAAAAAAGAAAAAAACAAAAACTTGTTCTATTTTCTCCAATGTTGGGCTTAATTCTTGCAAAGGCCCTGAGCTCAGGCAGCCAAACCCCTGGGAGTTCTTCCAAAAGATCTGCCAGGGCTAATCCTCACATCCATGTGGATTCCTCTTTAAAATCAAACCTAGTCATAAGGGAAGGATGGATTAAGTTATTCTTATTACCTTTCATGAAAGGGAAAAAAAATATGTAAGGGATCATCTATTGCCGAAATTTCTTTTCAGAACTAAAATTAAACCAAACACTTTTATTCAAATGAGAGCATACTATTAAAAAAAATACCATTTGGCTAGGAGATATTGTGTAGGATTAATCACTATTATAATATATTTCTGTAAGACAGGTAAGTATCTAAATTCAGTGAACTAGTTGGATGACGTTGGATTTGGCCCAAATCTCTGCTCAAAATTTAACATTTTTAAATTTGATTTTTCAAAAGGTACAAATTAATGGGCATGCAAAAACCTGTTTTTATTCTGACATTATTGGTAATCAAATAATTACTGCTACCAGTCCTACCTAATTAAATCTTATAATCAATTAAATGTTGTAAATATGCACTCTGACATGAGGAAGAAGTGCAGAAAAATGACAAAATAAAATTTAGTATGTAACAATTAGTCAAGGCTAAAGTTGGTCACTTTACCAGCCAGGCACAAATAATTTGTTGAATGTGATACATATGTGGTATTTCCAAGCAGGAAAACAAAAAGTATATAACTAAACTTGAAAGAAACACATCGATATGAAATTGCTTGAGCATTTGACCATATTCTAGAAATCCTCAGTAATATGTTGGTCCCTGACCAAGATGGCTCTGAATCATAATTCACAAGTACCAGCGATTAAAACATTTTAAAAAGATGTGTGTACATATATAAAAACACAAACAGAAGCATAGTCTTGTGTTGTGGGTTCAGCAGAACTGAAAAGCTTATCTCGTCCCTAAAGATACTAACAATCTAATTTCAAAATGGCAATTTTGAAAATAGTCAATGATTCCCAGAGGATTGTTATGTTCTTACAATTGAGGATGTCTCATTATAATGAATGGTGGTCCGGAAAAGTTTCCCTCCTAACTCCTTTCCAGGACAAAAATGTCATGCAGTGATTTGTAGCTGAGAAGAGAATAACTCCATTCTATGGCAAATGAAAATCAAGTAATGATGAGACTGTATTGCTACTGCAGAAAGTCTATACTCCTTCAGAATACTGATCGATTTCAGCCAGAATTATACAGTGTAAACTGAATAACTCATCTCCAAAAGTTAACATTGCTTAGAGGTTTCCATGGATTCCAGAAACTGTTTGTGGAATCAAAGAGAAGAAAGTAGACAGGGCACAGGTGAACATGATGATAGACTCAGAAATTATCTTCTCTGCTGAATACCATGTGTCCCAGAGGAAAACACATCTCTGATTTGTAAAACCAAGGTGTTTTCATGTTTCCAGGTGCTTTCAGAGTTCAGCTCTAATTTTCCTAGCAGTCTAATTTTCTTTTAGGTCATCTGAAACCAGGTCTTGCAGTCGGAGATGTAAAATCCTGAAATGTCAATAAACACAGCACACCAACATAATGACGCAAATTTTTCTCAACTTTAATATTTCTTATTCTCTAATGTTAACTCTTTATGCACTTGGTTCAGTGAAACTCAGAAGGAATACAAGACTAATCCTCATCGAAAATCACAAAGCATTATCATTAAACCCTGTTCTTTTTTAAAATGTCCGAATAAACAGTTACAAGGAGCAGAATTGTAAGAATAAATACATCACAGTCAGCTATTGTGTACTTCCATTTATTACCTTTATAAGTGTGATTGAACTTTATGTTGCACCGGCCCCATATTCTCTTCCTTTCCATTCTAGATCTTTCTAAATAAGCAGCACTGTTATAGAAATGCATTAGTTCTTAGCCCACAGTATCAGTTATCATAGCCTTATCTTGTTGACAAAATAATTTAACTTTTTTTTTTTTCTGATCCACTAGTCTAGGACATTCTCACAGAAGCCTATAAACCAGTTGGGAAGGATGTATTCGAACCACTAGACATGACCCACTCGGCAAATTTGGAACTGATTTAATGTTTCTCTCAATACCTCCATAACATCATAATGAAACCACAACCAGTAGATATCATTCCCTCTTTTTTACAGTTTTATTGATTCTGTAAGCTCACTATCCCTTCTTTCATTCTTGTCACTTCTTAAGCTGTGCACTGACTGTATTGGAGGGTCCTAGATCAGTCTTCACTCAAAAGGCACATTAAGAAATCAAATGATTTGTTTAATCCCTTTATATGCCTTCTAGATTTATTACACTGATCATACTTTTCTAACCAGAAGTGTTTTTCATTCTTCTTACGTGCTGAAAGATTTGTTGGGTTTTGGTTTTTGTTCTGGCTGTTTTCTTAATAGATATCATTGTAATCTCAAAATGCAAACTCATCATAATTATACAGAACACATGCTCTAAGTTTTGACATTCACTCAAAGGTGATGATTTTGATCTATCCTTATGACATTATTAGACACTGAGACGATAAAACAATTTACAGTGAGCAAAACTGGGAAGTTCAAGTTATTAATCACTCGACATAGGAGTGGTTGTTAGCAATCAATGGAAGAGCAAATATTTAACTTCTGAGGCTTGCTTCCTTCATGTACCACAGATTAAGTCTGTTGTTTCCCAAAGCTATCTGAAATGCATATTTGCCTTTAACTGTCTTATTATGAATATGAAACACTGTAGCTTTCTGGCAGGTCACAATTTTTCAAGATCAATATTGAACTGTATGTATGTATGTATTTCTTTTAATCATCTATTTCTTTTAATCTCCTTGATCACAGTGATTCTGTGGTAGGAAGAAATAATCTCATCATTTTTCAGGAACGTCATACAGAGTTCTTTAGAAAGACAGCATTATGTGGATCTGCTTTTTACTTTAGACAATTTCAAAACAGTTATTTAAAGAATGCAAATTATCTCCTTTTTTATATTAAACAGTGGCCCTTTCTTTTCTCTTTTTTAATTTTTTTGTTGTTGTTTTGACATTCACTGAAAAATTAAAACTAACACATGGTTCATACTGACTTGTTAAGTGGGACATCTTGGTTTATAATAGTGTATATGCAAATTTCTGAAAAGTATGAACCTAAAAAAACTTCTTAAAATATTAAGGAGATATATATGCTTCTTTATATCTTCTCAGGCTTCTTTATATTCCAGGAAGAAAGACAACAACAACTGTTTCAAGCTGCAGCAAAATCACTAATTGCAAAATATTTACTTGGTTCAATTTGTGTTCTATGAATTAACAGCTTTGTGGGAACTTTTGTAGGTCAAGAAAATTTAGAGGTGGTATAAGTTTTGTTGTGATATAATATGTAAGTTGTGTTTCCCTTCCCTTCCCTTCCCTTCCCTTCCCTTCCCTTCCCTTCCCTTTCCCTTTCCCTTTCCCTTTCCCTTTCCAACCATTTTTTAATTACTTGCTTATTTGCAGTTAGTCATGCCACAATTATCAGGTTGTCCATTTCAAATTGATTTTATGAAAATGAGCCTGCTTTACTTTCTTTTTTCCAAAAAAAGTCACCACCTTTCTTAACCAGAGAAAATTTTAGATTGTGACTACACATAATTTGTTCTCATAAAAACCTACTCATGTTCACAGCATGCGCTACCATACATACGGAATAAATTCACCTAATGGACTTCAATTTGACTAAGAATTAAAGGAGATAAAATAATAAGACAATATTCCCACTTAAGAAATTAAAGCCCCTGCTAAGAAAACATGTCTAAAACTAGTTCTGCTAAAGCAAAACAATTTATCTTTTTAGTCTTATAAACCAGCTTTTTATTCTTATAAATCTGCTACCTGAAAGTAGCAAGAGGGAAGACCTAAAAATAACATTTTGGGCATCTGTCATCAGAGACCTTTCCTAGGTTTGTAAGAAATAATTTTACATCCTTGTGCATTTCAGGTAGTTTTTGCTTCTCTACCTTCTACCGATAGTGCATAGTGAAATGTGTTTTTCATTATGTTGACTATCTGATGGCTTTTGTGGTATTTTTCCTTTGCTTGTGTGTGTAAGAAATTTATATCTTACTGGAATTTCTGATAGTGGGATATATTTTCCATGGGATTTATTTAAAAGTTGACAGGAATAGTACGTTCAAGAATTTAATGATGTAGTCTAATCAATCCTCTTTCTGAATTTTATATGTGTCTTGAATTCGATAGCTTTCTTGGAATGTTTTTGAATTCCAAATGTAAAGCAATGTCAAAGTTAGACATACTAGAAGACAAAATAAACGTTTAATTTGTCATAAAGCCAGGATAACTGAGGTGTTGGTACATTGCTGGATCTTGTTTATCATACTTTTTTCCCCATTTTATTACTTTGTTTAGGGGAGTTTCTTATGAAAATGCTAAAAAGAAAAAAAAAGCCATTTTTCCTTCACTATTATATCTCTGGCCATTCTTTATCCTTCATTTTAGCTATTCTCCTTAACATTAAAAACTGCTGGTGCCAGATACATGTACACAGATGCCGTATAACAGATGATGCATTTTCTTTAACTTTCAGTATGAACAAAATAACAAGATAAATATTAACTTTCTCAAAAGGATTTATTTTCTCATTCAAAATGTTAATCTCCTCTGCTGCACAGGAAATAATGCATGTATACTTGGGTTTGATTCTTAGTTTTGAGGTATGATGTACTACACACCTGACAAATATTCCTTAAATGCAACTTTCAAGACTTGTCGTGGTTTGACCCTGGTCAAATGCCATGCACCTACATCTGCTCTCTCCGCTCTCCCCTGCCACAGCTGTGCGGAGGAGAGGAGGAAAAAAAGTTAACACACACATACATAGACTCATGAGTTGAGATAAGAAACCAGAGAAGGATGCAGTGAAGGAAAAAAGGGGAAGAAAACTTCAAGTTGCAAAGTGATTTATTGTTAACCTAACCCTAAACAGAGTCAGAGAAGGCAAATGAGAAGTGAAAATAAGTTCTAAAGACACCGTTTCTCTACTCATCCCTCTGCCTCCTTCCCAAGGAACTGGGGAGACAGGATATGGGGGTTTTTGGCCAGTCCATCACCAAAATTTCTTTTGCTGCTCAGGGAGAGGAGTCCTCTGTGTAGCCATGGGTCCCTCCCATGCAAGTCCTCTGCAAGCTTCCTTGGCATGGGTCCAATCTCATGAGCAGCAGCCCACCCGAATCTGCTCTCTCATGAGTTCTTGTCCACAGGGTGCAGACCTCTGAGTCAAGGCTCTGCTGGACATGGTGAAAACTTCCAGAACTACCACTCAGGACACACAGGAGCCATCTTTGTGCCACTCCCCACCCACTAGCAAAACCAACACATGAACACAGGGGTATGCCTTCTCCTAACCCTTCAGACACTTCTTCAGGTCTACCACAACAACTTTTGAGGGGTTTAAATTTCTCTTAGATGCTAAATATACCTTGTTGATGTTCTGGGCTAAGCAAAATCAGCACAAGACTAAAGTTTATTAACTCTATATGTTTCCGGACAGATGATACCAAATACAGGAGAAGATGACAAAGTTTCCCTTCTTGAACTTTTAATTGAAAAATAGAAAACAATTTTTAAAGGAAGAACTGTCTAGGAGGAGAAAATCAGATTTGTGTAATTAGCTTCTGTAGGAAATGCTGACTAATATGACATCTTAGGATTGTTGCAAAAGACATCTTTTTCATAAAAAATAATATATATGTGATAATTATGTTGTAAACAAAGAGAAAGATCCCACATGTCTGTTGCACAAGTGTACGACTTTCTCCTAGTGAGAATACAAGAGAGAAATTACACATGGCATGTACGCAGTTCAGCTATAGTATTTGTGACATCCTACCTCCAATGGAACTGGCACAGGAATTAGCATCCATTCAAACCTGTATAATCTTGGGAAGTCACTAAACTCATCAGGGTCATTATCTTCATCAGTGGAACAGCGCATAACATTGCTGGATATACCCATCTTGCATTGCAAACAGACTATGCTACTAATTAAAGGCTGTATTCCCAAAAGGAATTGAGGAAATTTCTAGGTAAGTAATGGTTCCAAAAGGTAATGTCGTTACACTGTTGGCTCAGAAGGGGTTTCAGGATAGTGATATAAAATCCGAGAGAAGTTAGGCTTCATTCCTATTGAAGTGAATCTATCAAAGGACCACAGAGATGACTGTGAGCTTGAAGTATTTGTCATATGAAGAGCTAAAAGAGTGAGGGCTTTTTATCCTGGACAGTAGAAGGTTAAGTGGGAAACATCAATTTTTATAAATACCTGACTGAAGGGAATAAGCAAGACAGAGACAGACTGTTCTGTGTAATGGCCACTGGCAAGACAAGAGGCAAGGAACACAAAAACTATGCCTGTAAATGAGGCACAGATATTTGCCATCACAAAGTGATTTAGCACTGAGTGCTAAACTGGAGCTTTCTGGCACTTCACTGGGTCCTGGATATATCTTACCAATATGTTCAAAAAGCTGAAGCTCCTCTCTCTCTCTCTCTCTCCAGAAAAATCAAACAATAATTTTGGTAATGCAAAATGTTTTTAGAAGGCATACTTTTCCAGGTTTTTACTGTAAATTTGTCAAGCAATATGGTCTCATTTCCCTTGGCTCAACATCCAGGCTCACTTTTGGCAACAAGCAAAATGCACTATACAGTTTCATGCTCCAAGGTATCCAGTTCTGGCCACTAGCCACAGGATAGCACAACAACTAGCCATAGATAGCACAACAACTGATACTGGTATGATACGCTTTTCTGAGTGCCTATTTCTGTAACTGTTTGATGTCTAAGTAACAGGTCAGAAGACCTGTCTGTAAAGTACAGATGCTACATTTGACTACAGAATGTCTTTTATTCGTTTTAAGGCCATTGCTGAACAGTGGCTTTAGGAGGAAATCGTTAGGAGAAATGGCACAGTAAGACACAGTAAGTGACAGCTTCTAAAGGGGGAGTAAAAGTTGTAATTAGAATTAAATGTAGACCTTGCATTAGAACATTATCATCTCACTGCTTCTAGGAAATTTCTGTTGAAAGAAAAAGCTACTATTACATGATGGTATGTAAAACTGTATTTAATCTTCTTTCACTCTTTTGACCTGGGCTAAGAGAAATTGCAGAGGTTTGTTTTAGCTCTCTCTTATATTTTTTTGAGTCATCACCTTTGAGTCTGTCCTTCCTCTGACACAACCTCCAGGAGTCAATTTATACAAAACTTCTAATAGAAAAACATCTAAGTACAATTTGCGGATACTCAAATTGCAAATGAAATACATACAGATTCTCTACAGTCCTTCAGTTCAGAAAACAGCATGAGAAAGTGAATATGAGTGGAACTTCTCACAGTGAAGCATTTTAGCTTAAACAGACCAATGCAGGTCTGCCATCCACCCAGCACGGCAGCTGTACGTAGTTCCCAGGAATAGTAAAGAACTCTGTAATGTGCATACTGATTTTCATTTTGAGTTAACAATCCAAACTAAAGGGTAATTTTTCCCTTGAAAACCATAAAGAGAAACACTGAAATATGCATGAAATAAATCCATAGCCAAGTGCTATCAACAACACTGTTAAGAGACAATATGTGGAAATGGGCTTAATGGTAAAAAAAAGATGTAATAATTGTAAATGAAGGTTTTAAATGTATTTATATATATATATATATATATATATATAAAGCTTATTGGAAAAACCAAAACCAACAACACTCTAAAAAAATTATGAATAAAAAAGCTCCTGTGTAGCTCCAGAAGAGTGATTGAAGCAGGGTACCATTCGCAGCTGTGTAAGAAAACTATTGTCTTGTTAAAAATCTTGCCTTGTAAGAACTTCTCTCAGGCATAATTGCATCTCCATTTTTGTTGAGTAGTTGCCTAGGTGCCAAAGCTGTCAGTAGGTTATTAATAAACTCTGTTGACACAGTTGGGAAGAACAAGAGTCGTATTATGTGTTCAGTATTTCATTCAGACCACCCTGGCACAGTATCAGTACTGTGTTCCAATTATATTGTTTAGCTGAAAACAAATATAGAAACATATTTTAGTCAGCTGTTAATGAACAGGTGGATATTTTTGTGCACATACGCTGTGCAAACACACACCTGCATCAAATGAAAGCTACAGCCATGCCCATCAATATTGCCTGATTTCAGTGAAAAAGATCCAAACAAACCAGTCACAGAGCAACAGGAGAAATCTCTAAGATGAATCGTAATTTTCAGATTCCATCCAAAGCTTGTGGATGCATGGAAGACTGTTATAACATTTTTTAATATAAAATTACATGCACCTCATGTATGACTGGTCAGGTCCTTCAAACTGAGAAAAGGAATAAAGCAACTTGTTGAAATATCTTACCTTTACTAGTATTACGATTTTGAGTATGATTATGAAGTAAGTTCCTTTGTACCCAAATCGACATTTTTTCTCTTATCCTTCAAAATAATCTTGGTCAGGACAGGCTCGGAAAGAATGACTCAAGGTGTTTGTCATATATCTGTAGGAACATTGTCTACATCTAAATGTTATGTGTTTTGTTTACTAGGATGTTTGTTGTCATTCATGTTTAACATATCTCCTTTTTCAGTGGTGTTTTCATAAAATCTTGAGTATTATGTCAAGTATATTTAGTCTATTAAGTACAGCCACTGGCTTTAAAATGCCAAATATTTTTTCTTCACAAATCAATGTGTCTGCTTTATGATTTATTTCACAGTAGAGAGTAATTTTTTCAACTTCGCATTTTATATTTGTGCAATACAGATGACTGCCACCAATGGTGATATAACTAGTGCAGCAAAAGATAGGACAGTGATTATGAAGAAGCTAAAATCAATAACAAATCATAGCCTTACATTTATAAAAATCTTAGAAATATGTTAGTATATGCTGGTAAGCAAAAATTGAAACTATACAAATATAAGGAAGTGGTCTCCATTTCTAAATGTCCTTCATGTGTATCTTTGAAAATACCAAGCACATAGTTGAGCTTGTATAGTTAAGTACAAAAGAAAATTGACTTCTGAATGTTACAGTTAAAAAATAGAACTTAACAGCATCTATTGGCTGCTCCAAGTGATATGTCTCTGTAATATAAAAAGTACTCAATTTTGCCCAAAATGGAGCCTTTCTCTCTGGAAACTTTCCATACACCCCATAAAAAGGCTGAACTTCACATGAATGTTCCAAGAGACTGTGGATTTTCCTCAGAGATACCCAATTTACTAGACTCAGCAGCATGGATCATGGTTGGTTCATTTTGTCCTGACCCCTTTGGGATGATTTGGTCCCTCTTTGGAATTGGTTTATTCTCTGGGATGGATATATCCCTTCTGAAATCTGTCTAATATGTTTGATACAGGTATCATATATCCAACACCATATCAATATCCATATCTGTATCCATAATAAGTATATCTACTGTTTTAATTGTTGGTAATTTTCTTCACTAATGTAAGTTCAAAGTGACATGTCATAATGCTATCTTACTTGGTTGTTGCTGTTATTAGTTGTTGCTCTATGATTGTTCACTGACATACTCCTTATTAATAATACATTATTGCTTGCTGAAAGTAATTTGTAATAGCAAGTATACTACATATATATATATATATAATCATAGATATATTTGGTAGTCAGAATAATATTTGTGGCAATATACTTGTTAATGGCGATTTTTTTCCAGTATTTGTGACAATCTGCAAATAAAGAAATTTAGAGGATAAAAGCATCCATGTCCTTGCATATTGCAAAATCCAACAATATATTAACACCATAGCTAGAAAAAATATATTAGCAGTGCTATCTTTATTTTTACAGCAGTTGTGCCAGGAAGAATATTAAACAAGTACTTTGTCTTTTATTTGTCTCAGTAAAAAAGCTTAGGTTTTCTGCTTCTAAATTGTTTAAGCAGAATAATGTTCAGAATTCCACATTTTAAGAAATAGGTTCAGAATTCCCTAAGGAGTTTTGGTTCCTGATCTCATTACTGCTAAATCTATTGTTTTAACATCTATTTTTTTCCTCTATCTCATTATATATGTACAAGAACAACGAGTGTGGGAAGATTAGATTGAGAAAGTTAGGATAATTAGTAAAAATACTGTGGAAAAGATCAACATCACTTCCCTTTCCTAATGGAGTAGGTGAAAGATGGATGAGAAGTATTTTGGGATGATTTTATCTATTGATGCCTTCCTAAAGGTTTGGTAGTGCTGTTACTACCAACTTATTCTGATTGTACTACACAGACAAAAAGAATATTTTGATTTTATAAAGTTTTTTGTAGCATGAGTTTAACTACATATTTCCAGGATTTTATAATGTTGCTGCAACAAGATGTGTTTCCTAGTGAATCCAGGTAATTTGTATTCTCTCACTATTTTTTTTTTTTGGATTTATCATTGAAAATCTGAGACATGTGCATTAAGTGTCTGTGTTTTTGTGTTTGTTAGCTGTTCACAATATCCTAACCTGAAGAAGATTTTATAGTGGGGGTCCAAACCCTTTAAATAGAGGTTTATAATGGAAAAACTGGCAGACCTTTAACTAGATCCACACTACCAGTCACCACTGTAATATTACAAATTTTATAGTAGAAGTAATAGCAATCTACAGACACAGTCTTTATGGTACAATACCATAAAAATTGAAATACCATGAAATGAATTTTTATTTATTTATTGTATAGTGCTACATCAATGATTTGTGAATTGAATCTGTTTTCTACAAGTTTTAGTAGCTCAAAGATTAACTCTGTAGTATAACTTCATTGTGCATATCAGTAGGTGTGGATTTCCTGTATTCGTGTATTTATAGGTTATGAAACTGCACATTAAAGTCTGCATTTCAAATTTAGCTCCTAAAATAGCAAACACTTTATTCAATACAACCAAAGCATTCAGATGTTTTCTTTAGAGAAGAATCCCAGCAGTTTAAATCAGATGAGACTAAACTATGTATGTCTCTTAAGTGTTTTTTTGATCAAATACATTTTCAGTTAAATTTAGAGCTTGAGGTAAAAATAAAGCACAGCAATGATTTCTGTTATCTCAGTTAGCTACTGCAAGGTGAGAATATATGAAGTCCCTTTTCTTTTAGGGTCCAACAGTGCAGGTGCAGCTGGATTGAAAAGATTACAGTAGCATAGGACTCTTTTCCCTACACTCACTCACAGTGCCCATCTGATTTGGAGACAGTTTCAGAGGGTAAGCTGTGGGAACTCTCTCAAGTTATCACTTCCCCTAGCTGTGACTACTATAATATATGTGACTACTATAATATTGTCATCAAAACAAGGTATAATGCCTACTGGGGCCATTCTGTAGTAGGAATTTATTGATATGATTTACTTACATATAAATCCTCTTGAGAAAAAATGTGTTTGGAAGTAGGACTCATTCATTGATATTTAAGCATTTAAATATCTAGACTTCTGTAGTCATCTGGGCTTCTGGACTACTTCCTAGAGGAAGAAGATAATGTGTTCTAACAAATTAAATAAATCTGACATGATGGAATAGGAAAGGAAGAGCTGCTTTAAAAGTTGCTGTTAGCATACTCATAGATGTCTGACAGGTGAGAGGAACTCGTGATTATAAGAAACATAAAGGAGTTCTGATCATGACTGAGCTTTATAGATCCTTCAGTAATGCTGGTATTGGTTAAAATATTCCTTAATTATGAATCATTACTGCATGATGTGACTAAAGATACAGTTTAGTTATATAATCGTATCTACTAATTAACAATTTGTGGGTTTGAAACACTGAATATGCATCTGGGAAAAAAAGACTTTTTGCATAGTTACTAAGTGATAACAAGTATAATTTATTTGGGCTGGTTCTTTGAAAAAAGTTTGATGCAACAGTTTTTCCTACCACGTATGTGTCAATGTTAATAATGCCCATTTCAGATGATGCAAAGTGAATCTGAGTAGCAGGCAAAGGAAGCTTTATAAACAGTTGCGAAAATAGACACAATAGCCTTATCTCACTGAGGTCACTGGGAGCTTCACAGCAGGTGAAATATTACATGTAATAATTAGTAATGAGTTGTGTTTCTAAGAAGAAAGATGTTTTCATTCCAATAGTATTGACTGTTTCTCTAACTACCCTCTAAATCGGAAAAGTGATTTAATCTGTTCTCATAAGCACCACAGGCCCACCTTTGTGTCTCAAATGAACTGCTTTATTAAATTAAGCAGCAAATAATTTTGAATTTTAAATTTTATTGTTCCTTGAAAGAAAAATGACAACACTTTTTCTCTCTTGTCCTTCTCTGTTTTGATGTATGAGTTTTACTTATAGTCATCTCAGGAATGAGATGAGGAGTCATCTCAAAAATACCTTTCTCCTGGTAGTTTGTGTAAGGAAACAGTAGAGATTTTACATCTGATGTTTAGTTGGTGTGTTAATGTAAAGAGGGTTATTTTCGTACCATAAACTTAATATATATCTACCTGAATGCTACACTAAAAGCACTTTGTACTATATATATATATAAGATATAAGTGTGCAATTACGTACGCATATGTGTGTGCATGTGTATTTATGAATAGTCTTCTTTGTGTCACTGGCAAAAAAATTGCCAACTGCACAATCTTAATTGAAGGTATGAACTGAAGATACAGCAAACCACTTTCATTCTCTTTTAGCCTTTTTTTTTTTTTTTNTAAGAGTTTTATGATAGACAGAGTAATGTCTATTGCATCTTCATGTCTAAAATTCTTCTGCTCTTTTTCAGTGAAATGATGTAAAGCTCCATCCACAACACTTAAACTTTTATTAATTTTTCTGGATTAACCACTTCTACTTCTTTGACATCCAACTTGGAAGAAAAATAAGAGACTAGAAAAGAAACAGAACTGTTTGTTTCGTTATTAGTTTTGAATTTTTCCTCTGAAATGAGAAATATTTTAAAATAATTACTATTTTCCAGTCAACACCTGTTGCATAGGGTCTGGTTTATTGCTGGTCTACAGGAATTATAAATTTAAGGAGATATAAAGGGTTCTGCACAGAATTTTCATACACAAAGTTAAAGCTGCTTCACCTTTTGAATGATAAGCAAATAATTAATTCTTTAAAGTATTGCAGAAATTATTTTAAAAACAGATGGTTTGCACAGATATTGAAATGCTCTATTTTGAATTCATGATTCTAGACTAACAGGGAAAAAATAAATTTGAAAATTTCAATAGGATTTGTGTGATTGCATATATGTAGTTAACTTCATTCACTGAGAGAAGATATACAGTTTAAGCTATTTTTAAATAAAAAAATCTTTGAAAGAATTTATTTGCTTAATACAACTAATTTGCTACTGTTTTTTTTTTCTGTGAGCCAATAAGAAATTGTTCCATCTTGCAACATCGTAGCAATAGAATAGGAGAATCATCATCATTAATTAGACATGTTTCATGGATTATTTCCTTTTTTGCTTTAATTCTATTTTGTGGTCTTCTTCTAGCATCCTGTTCTTTTACTTTTTCAAGTTCTAATGATATTCCTTACATTTTTGTCTAAACTATGTGATTTCCAAAGTACTTTTTAGTCATTCTGAAACTGAAATGCACAAGGTAAGATTTAGGTTTTGCCTTTTTATTCCAAAAGAGTTTTACAACCGTAAATATTTGCTAGTATTAAAAACCTTGAATCTTATGTATGTATCTTCTCCTAAGGAATAGAGTTCTTTAAAACTACTGAACTATTAAATGCATAATATCTCTCTCTCTTTAATTTCTATCACTAACAGATCTTCTGCTTCCTGATTTCTCATAAAGCTCTAGATTTCATATTTTGTTCATAAAATTTCCATGGAAATGAAATAACTTAATCCTTTTAAAACAAATAGCAAAATTTAGAAACCTATGAAAAATCAACCATAATTTTATTTTTATATACACATGATTGAACCCTCATATTTTGTTTGACACAGGCCATTAACATTTGTTGGTTTGTGTGATTCTTTTTGTTGGAATTTTTTTAAATTGTGAGCTGTAAGGGACCAAAAATATTTTTCTCTTAAAACTCAGTTTATCTAAAACTTTTGGTATGAAAAATGCATATAAATANATGCACTTTTTTTATTAAGTGCTTTCAGAAATAGAAGCCAAGTCAAAGTAGAAATGCAATTAGTCTATGAACAGCACAGCATGAAATAGAGATGCATATACATATTCATTTCCATTTTGGACAGCCAGACAATCAAAAATATCCAAGATTTGTATTATGAAACATTCATTACCATCATCAGCAAAAATAACTTCTAAGGTTTTGCATGGGTTCTCTGAGAGTTTTCCTTGACTTCACTATTGAAATTAGGCTAGAAATATGTTTTATGTAAATACATCATTAGTGAAAACTCTGTGATTATACAGAACAGATGAAAGCTTACACTGCACTGTACAATATCAAAGCAATGTCTCTCTGACCACAGAATACACATGATAATAGAGTACATAAATATGAGCTTTAGCTTCAGTGGCAGGAGAGGTCAAAGATTAGGTATGCAGGCCATTAGTGTTTAATTTCCAGTTTCGAGCATCATTATCATACTGTGAATGCTGTTATTGCCTTTTGATGAAAGAATTTCTGTATTGCAATCCCATCACCGATTCAGTCTATTTGCATTACTTCTTCCTAGTGACTGGTTTCTACTGTTAAGCACCATTTGTTTAATATTTAATATTTTTCCCACCTAATTTTGCATTATTTTAAGCTCTGTCTTATTCTGAATTCCTAATTTTTAGAATTTCTTCTTTGAACTCATTCTTGATAGGCTTTATCCCATCTAACTTAGTCATCTAAAAGTTGGGTAAAGAGTAAAGCATAAACAAGACATTTAAGGTCGGCTTTCTTCATTCCTGTGTTCCTTTTTATTTACTGCGATGGTATCTTAGAATAATTGCCTTAGATTTTTATTCCCTATCAATAAAAGCATAGATGATATGAATCATGGTCTTAGATTTCATTCTAGACACCTTATTTTAGCCCACATTTGTTTTTTATAATCTGTGTAATTACAATAATTAAAAGCCTGAAATATTTCACCAAGCAGGTGATCTATAAAGCAGTTCTGTGCTTTATACAGTTCAATGCTTTTACTAGAGTTTTGTGAAATCTCTATAGTGCCACTTGCTCAAATATCACCAAAAAAAACCAAAAAAAACACCAGTCCAAATTTAAACCACACTTAACAGTACACGTTAACCGAAAAACTGAAAAACCTAGAAAATGTTCTGTATCATTTCTAGAAAGTGAATTGATGAAAATTAGATAAGATTATATGGACAGAGGAAATAAACTCATTCTATTGTTACATGTTTATCTACAGTATCATCCAGGGATTCAAACTGTATCCTTCAATGTGCAGTTATTCTGTCTCATAGGTTTTTTTCAGTTTCCATATTCTTGGATAACTGAATGTAATTTGCTCAGCTTTAGTTTCACATTTTGTAATCCAGTGTGCAGCTGGTCTAACAAACACTTTTGAAAAAGCTATATAAGAGCCACACTTATCACCGAAAATTTTCTTTTCAATACCCTTATTTGCTATATTTATTTTACATTTCTAAATGGAAGATAATTTGTGTTGAGCGGCAACAGCTTAGATTTTATAATCAATACACAATGAGGAAAATATGTGAATGCATTTTACTATTGATTTTGGTTTATCATTTAAGTTTCAAATGAATCCTTCCCTTTATTCATCTTCAGTTAATGCCCATTTCTGCTGTTAACAGAAATACACCTTCTGCCTCAGTGCCTTGGAAACTGATTCACAATGTTTTGCAACATTAGCTTGAAACCATTATGTTATTCATCACATATATTGTCCAGATTATTATGCTAAATATTGTGAAGTAAATAAAATCATACAGGCATTTGCTTCATGTTTTCTGTGGAGGTGGAAATTTTCTGTTGTTCTGAGATATCCAAGGTGCAGTAGAAAAGTTTTCATCTCTTTCTGAGCTTCTGAATCCGTATGTTCATGGAGGCACAGTAACATTGCTGGTTTTCATCTCTTAAACTAGATCCATGCTCTCTCCTCAATCTCCTGTTGCTATATTTTTTCTTCTGTCTTGTAACAATCACATGTGAATAAGACTCATATATAGGATGCTCTGTATCCCATTAAATATATTTATGACTTGCGCATGTTAGACAAAATACGTACAGTTTTAATAGATTAGATAACAGAGATAAAATCCAATGTTTATCAAATGAAACATTTAAATTACAAAATATACCAACTGGCTTTTTTCTGCTGAATGCAAGATGAAATTTACAGAGATCTCTCTTCATATTCTTGGAGGATCTGTGCGAAAGGGCAGCTTCTGCTTCCAAATCTACACAAAAAAATAGATGTGGGACTGCATTTTGTTTCCTTATCCAGACAAAAGATATAAGAATATGTGATGGGTTAAGGATGACTCACTGCCACATTCCCACCAAGATCCTCACTCACGCCCTCCTCAACAGGACAGAGTGGAAGGTAAGACAGAAAGCTTACAGATGTAGATAGGGACAAGGAAACCACTTACCAATCACCATCACAGGAAAAGCAGATTTGATTTGGAGAAGATTGTTAACTTAGTTTATTGTCAATTAAAAACAGAGCAGGATTGTGAGAAACAATGTCAAAACCTGAAATGCTTCCCCCACAACTCCCTGCTTCCAAGGCTCAACTTCACTCTTCCATTTCTGACTCCTGTGTCTCCTCCAATCCCTGAGCAGGGCAGGGGTAAGGGGAATGGACGTCCTGGTCAGTCCATAGCAGATTCTCCCTGACACTTGTTCCTCCTCCCCACCCTCTTCCCCCGCTTCAGCCAGGTGCCCCACCCATGGGATACAAACCTTCACAAGCTGCCGCCAGCATTCACCCTCCACAGGCTGCAGGTTCCTTAAGGACACATCCACTTGCTGCCAAGTGGGCTCCTCCACAGGCTACAGAGAGATCTCTGATCCCCCACATCCTGCACGGACTGCTAGTGGACAGGTTGCCTGCACCATGGTCTGCAGGGTAATCTCTGTACTGCTCATAAAGTACCTCCTCCCCTTTTCTATTCAGGCTTGACCATCTGCAGTGGTTTGTCAGAATAATTTTTTTTCTTTGTCACTCCATGCTGTCCCGTGTGTCATGTTGACCTTTCTCAAGTCCACTTTCCCGGAGGTGTCACCCCCTTGGCTGCATGGCTCAGCAATGCTCCATGGTTGGAACCTTCTGGAAACAGCTGTTCTCCCACTGCCAGCATCTGGGCACCTGCATCCCACACAGAATATTTGGTAAATTTTGCAAATATATAAGTGAATAATTCAACACTTAGGTTCAGCAGAGGCAGGAAGAGTTTTGTTGCTGTGTCACCCAGAACACATAAATTCTCCCTCCACTTGTACACTGCTCTTCCCATACATTAAAGAGCTAAAGTTTGTATTCTGAGAAACAGTGTTTTGGAGATTTATTTTATTTCTTAAACAATAGGAATTAATACATCTGTGGTGTTTTTTTCTTATAATTAACTTTTATTTTGTATTTTGGGAGGATTTTTTTTTCCACATTTTTTTTAATAAGACTGTGGTTGATGGGGCTGTGGTTAGTATTGAGGCTTAATCGATTTTTTTTTTTTTTTGTGTTTTATTGCTTCAGCTGTGAAAAGACAGATCATGAAACATCTGCCTCTCAAGTATAAATCTTGATTTCCAGGGCAGCATGATTAGAGTACATCAAGAATACTCTGCATTTACTGTGGAGGAGATAAGGTAATAATAACCTTTTTCCCCTTCTCCTGAATTTGAATGTTTGGGAAGCACTATGTGGTCAGCCCCATCCTGATAATTTCAGAATGAGGGTCCTAGTGTAAAAATCATTTTAGCAGAGCAACTACAAGACAAGAATATTGAATCCATATAATTTTTATTATGGAACTATGTGCATATTTGAGTGCATAGTGAAGTGGTTTTGAAAATCTGGGGCGGGACAGGGAGAATGGTGGGAGTTGAAGCTGTGGTGTTATCATGGCAAATACCTTATATAACTTACACAATCACAGAGGATGTCCTGGCTTTGCTACCTGATTATTCTTGTTTTTGTTTTGAGGCAGGTAAAAAAAAAAAATCCTTATGAAATCAAACAGAGAGAGGAAGCTGATAAAAAAATGTGGGGTTTTTTGATTGTAGTTCATGGAAATACATATAAACAAAAAGCCTAAGAATGAACCAAGTGCTGAGAAACTGAGTGTGGGCTTGCTTCTTACATTATTGCTCTTCAGTGTTTGTAACCTGGAGGACAGGTGTTATAATTGTCTAGGAAGTGGTGACACAGTGTCAGAATTACAATTTCATGAGCATAAAATCAAGATGGGAAGGTGTAAGGTAAGACACACGTATTTAAGATCAACTATTGCATGCTGTGATGTGTAATTTATAGGAGACATGTCCAGATGAGTGGAGGAATGCTTGTAATTCAAGCGTTTGAAGCAATAATTGAATTGTAAATAATACAGTGTTTGGCTATTATTGCATGTAATTAAATTCTCTTAGTTTTAATAGTCTTGATTTGGGACAAAAGGAGTTCAAGGCATATCCACTGATAATAATATAATGAATGTGTGGTAGGATGATATAATTCTGAATTATGATTCAGAATAATAGATTTAAGTGTTTTATTTCTTAAAGTAATTGACTGATTAGACATGCGAAATGAAATGACAGACTCCTGGAGGTAGGAATAATGTTAGCTCTGTGTTTATAATATGTCAAGTAAAATGGAATGATCTTGATCAGGGCTCCTTAGTGCAAACATGCAGATAGAGAAAGAAATAGAAAATTAAATTATCTTAAGCAATAGCACTCCTTGACATGGCTACAATTTGTTCTCCAAGGAAGTGTGTAAAAGTATGTTTTCCCCTATTACCACTCTGTTAAACAAAAATATGCTTCTGTAGAATGAACCTGCAGGCATGCAGCTTACTCTTAAACATGTATGAGAAAGTCTTGGCTAGTCTAGCCTCTTGATTAAACTTACTTTCTCAATTAAAAAGTTTAGAATAATCATTGATGATGAATGTAACAGCGCAACTGCCCACTGCGGCCAGTCCTGGCTCGACTCCCAGACCCTGGCCTAAAGAGCAGTTGAAGCTCAAGTCGCTGGGGAGCACGAGGAGCTAAAAGTGTCCCAAAAGAAGATGCA
The DNA here is from genome assembly GCA_013397955.1 of Grantiella picta. NCBI lineage: Eukaryota > Metazoa > Chordata > Aves > Passeriformes > Meliphagidae > Grantiella > Grantiella picta. Next base: position 189,800 of record VZRM01015740.1, read on the forward strand.
GACTCTTGTGGCAGGAGAACGAAGGTTTATTGGGAGGTCGAGGGAAGGTGCACAAGAGCCCCGAGGAGCTCTGTGCAGCAGGTTTTGACTGCAGGGGAGGGCGTGGTTTAGCCTTCAGGGCCAACCAGGGTTCACTTTGAGGGGATTGACATATACAGTATCAAATGATAACATAACGTAGGAGGGACATTCAACTTAAGGAACCAATAATGTACAATCAACTAAGAAGACAAGGCCGAACATTCTAGAACTTATCCCTTATTAGGGAGACACAAGGGAGGGGCTGAAAGTCAGGGAACCGTCCCCTTGGGGCACAACCAATTGAATAATCACCAGGGGTGTCCTGGGCCAAACCATCAATCCTCCCAAGGCTCTGGTGGACACTCATCCCCATAGGGGAAATCCCTTGGCAGTTCAGCCAAGGCCACCTCCATATATGAAGACTTAAGAAAACGTGTGTGATATGAGCTCTAAATGAAACATTAAAGTTAAGCCAGGTTCTGAGGTGTTCATTGAGATTCAATAGAGCTAATAAGGAATTTAAATTTTGTGTAGAAAGTAATGTGAAAAATATTTATGAAATTCTAATATGCTTAAAATATTGATAAACTCAGCTGAAAAATGGAAAATAAAATAAAGCATAGTTAATGATCTGAATAACATCAAATGCGCATGGAGAAGAAAGTTTCCTGTCTTTTGCATCCCTTGATCACAATGATGTTAATAAAGCAGCATTTCTGAAATTGCAAAGCAATTTAAGAAATACTGAAACTCCTAAACACTTGAAAAGTGACAATGTTTGTTCCACTACTTTTTTAATATCTAGCCAAATGTTATCTTTGATTGGAATTCTTGGACACAATAGGAAAAAAAAAAAAAACACAAATCAAAACTAAACAACTGAATGTTCTGGGAGATAAACTGCTCCATTTACTTAGTTGAAACAAAATCAGAACTGAAACAGTGTATTGATTTAGTAATGGCACTTTATTAATTGAGAGTCAGTGAAGTATGTGTGCAGAATCAATACCAGGAGTACAACAGATAAAGCATGAGCCCAGAGATTATTATTAAGGAACACCAACAAATAGTGGGACAGTGGCTGCCTGCAGCGCCCATCCCATGGGAGAGGGCTCTGCCTGCTGCAGGGGGAGATGGTGATGCCCCTGGGAGGTTTACAGGCACTGCCCAAACTTGTGTGCTTCTCTCTTCCTTCTCTCCCCAAGGCTTCTCTCTACTCATTGCAAGTTAAGAGGCCTCTTCACACTTCATTTGTCAGGGGTGGTCCAATAGGGTCTCTCACACTAATAAAAGTATAATGGTGTTTATATGTGAAATACAAGTGTTCAGATGTAACCATTTGCAGTCATGTCAACATACTTCTATTAACCACTATCTTGGAAGGAATTAAAGGCCAATGCTTTAAATTAAATTGGAAACAAAATCAAAAATTAATTTGCTCGGACTACATTAAAGAAGTTTTGAGTCCTTTCTCCACTACCTTTTTCCATTCTTAATTTTTTTTTTTATAAAAATGGTGCTATATGCTGGTTAAAAGAAAAAAAAAACAACCTACCAAAATAATGGACTATGTTGGAAAACAACTGTCTTGTTCTGTATTATGACAGTTTTAATTTATCTTCTATTGAAATACATATAACTTATGAAAGACATTTTTAGATGTTATGTCTTAAAAGGCAGATTTAAGCAATCAGCTTTAGCTCAGGTCTTTCAAGGAGCTTAATTAAATATATGAAGAGGATACAAGGGGAAGTTGATTTTCACAGCCATTGATTTTATTCTGGAAAACAAAAACATAAAAAATTGTTTTTGACTGAAATTGTAATGGAATGACTTCCTTAAAAAAGCAGATTGACTAAAGATGTGAGGAATGCTGCCCTAATTCACCTCATCCTAAATCAAGAAGGCAACATATTTTCACTGATACTTGAATGGGTAAAACGTATTTTACTTATCCCTTTTCTGTCAAAAAGCTCTATCATTTCTGTTCAGATTTTGCTATAAAATCTTTCCTTTCTGTGATACAGCTATTTTGGACTATCTTTGTGTATAATTAAATGGTTAGTATTCATAAATGTTAGGGGCACAGACCTAGTCACCTTCAGCTAACAATTTTTGATGGAATGTCTTGACATCTTTTCGTTGTATGAGAAGTTTGTCTTCTATGTAACATGCTTTTTTCTGGCTAAAGTCTCAGGACAGACCCTGATAATTTTTTGGTTTTAATTTTCTCTTGTTGTCCAGGACTCGCTGTCACCATGCTTTCTTGGTAGTCATGGAAACTACTTTTCTAGCCACCTGAATTTGCTACTACTTGATTTCAGGAATAGTTTCAGTGTAGAGGCTTGAAAGTATGAAGAAACTATTTTCCTGTCCAATTTTTGCTTGAGAATCAAGTGTCATAATGAAGTTATTTATTGAGAAGTAATATTGCCATTCTGGCATATTATACAATTCAACTTTACCCTAAAATCAATTCCTTGGTTTGGCTAGAATGGGAAATTCTTATTCAGGAAAACACTGTTGAGGCACACATCTGGAGCAGGTAGTTTGTTTTGCAAGCTGCAGATTGAGATGCAGATTGAGATGCAGACTGAGCTCTGGGTGGGAAGCCCAGAGAGACAAGAGGCTGTGAACTGCAAAACTTTTGGTTTAATAAAGGGCACAAAGAGAGTGGTGCCAGCCAGGTGAATGGTGATCAAAGGACAGAACAGGAGCAAAGATTCAAAGGAAGAATATTTGGGCGTGGTTAGATGTGAGGCTATAAAAGCCCAGGGGTTCCTCTGCTTGGGGTCCCTCCTCAGAGGCACCAGCTGGGGCTGTTCCTGTGCTGCTGCACTACTGTCACCGTAATACCCGGAGAGAATGCAGCAGGCACGCACGAATCCAGTTGCAGCAGAGAGAGAGTTTATTGTTACAACTTCTGCTTATATGTGCTAAAATTCCATAGCTGATTGGTCAGTGGTCACCCACCTCCCGGAGTGATTGGTTGAAGTCCTACTACACCCAATTCCAAACACTCTCTGCCTTAAACCCAAAACAGATGAGGAAAACAGCAGGTGTTCAATTATTATTTACAAAATTAATCTCAATTTTTTTCAAAGCTTGCATGGGAACGGAGAGGTTCTCAGGGAAAAGTTTCTGCTTGCAGCTTTTCAATATCCACACACCATGAATAAAATGCTTTATGGAACAAGACATCTGGGACTCTGACATGGGAAAAAAGGGGTCGATCTGGTGAGGAAACCTAGCTTGACTGTGTGAGAGTGGGAAGTGTGGGGAGTCAAGGGGGTACTGGAGCCACCCACTGGGAAGAGGCTTCATTCCCAGCACTGAAATTCCCTGACCTCAGGAATGTGATGGACAGTCTCTTGAATGGACAGACTGGTAAGTTTCCTTAGCAGCTCTACAGCTCTACAGAACTGTACTTCAGCAACTGCAGAAGAGAAAATCAAAGCACAGAAAAAGATATCTAAATTAGATGAGACAGAGATAGAAGAGTTTTTTTAATATGTTTTTTAAATAACTGGTCTTCTGTTTGCTGAATGAACCTTTATAACCCCTGCTAATCTGTAGGATGTGCATTCTGATGGAGGGACAATGCTTTTCTGAAGTGGGGTGACAGATAAGTGCAGATAGAGACAGATAAAGACAGATATTTATTATAATATTGCACCCAAAAGCAGTTAACCCATTTCTCAAGAGAGAGAGGAGACTGCCGTGTCTGAAATGCAAAAATTGAAGCACATGGTAGTAGTTTGAGCTGCTCAGTGTCATAATCCAAGAAACCACAGAAGCTTGGCAGAATTCTCAGAAATTTATTGAAAAGACCACAGACACAGTAGTAGAGATGTTCAACAAGGGTTTTTAAATAAATTTAAGAAACTATTTGGTGCTTGTATTACAGCAATCTTTCCTAAAGCACGATACTACATTGCAATCCTCCTGATTATATCAGAATCCAGAAGCTGCCCTTTCATTTCTACTTCCTTTCTTTGTGTTAAGGCATCAAGTAGTCCTGGACTTTCTCCTATTCACATTAAAAAAAAAAAAGAAATCTTTTGTTGGCAGGATGAAACGAATCTTTTTAATTTTTTGTTTCCATTGTGTTTTCTTTGGGATTTCTGTGGGGTTTTGTTGGTTTGGGATTTTGTTGTTCTTGGTGATACTTTGGGGTTTTTTTAACTTGTGTTGCATTTTAATCTCTTAGTTTCTTTGAGTGGTTTTGTCTTTCTTTCTTCCTTACTGCTGTTCTTTGTATTTCCCCATCTTCTTAGACTGACTTCTGGTGTGCTTTCGGCTAGTTTGGTGTTTATTGGAAGGAATGTACTCTATGTGGTATCCTTTCTAAGAGTGTTTTAATGCTTCCCCAAAGTACTATCTCTTTTTAAAGTAATTAGGTTGTTCCAGTGAACAAACTTCCCTTCAGTTTTCTCGAAAGGGCAACGACTTCATATCTTCTTTCCCACAGTAATTTGAATAGTATTTTTGATGTGTGGATAGGGAGCCAGATGATTCCTGGATCCTGGAAAGATGAGGTCTGCTATATTGTATACCTGTGGATAGTAATTTCCCCATATTTTTCCTGGGAAGTAGAAAGAACTGTCTTGTAGCAATTTTTCTACAGATGTAGTGCTCTTGTACTTTCCTATTTAAAATATTCACCTTCTCTAAGCTCTCATTTTGTACGTAGAAATTAAATAGGTTCTTTCATATAATATCTGCTGTCCAGGGAGTCACCTCTGCGATCAGACTTTGAGGCACAAAACTTAAAATAAACATGCAAATGTTAATTTTTTCTTCATTTCTGCAGAAATCTTAATAGTGAGGAAAGGGAACAGAGGCCCTTCTGCCTTCAGATATCCTGGTCATTTGTGGCTTTCCAGGGATGAAATTTCATTTTCTTCCACAGTGTTATGACGTTAAAAGGTTTCACTGGGAAATGAGGACAAAAAGCAGGAGTCCTTTTCCTGTGCCTTTGTACTCACTCTTTTGTGTTTGGATTGGTTGGAGAGAGGGGAAGGCTGTGATCCAGTAATTGTCAAAGATCAAACTGTGAGAAATTCAGAAATAAGCAGAACGACCTAGCTTATACGAAGAACCACACAGCACTGAGAAAATGAGAAGCAGGGGACACAGGCTCTGGAATCAAAAGCCTGAGGCAGGGCATGTTGCAAGTCAGCATGAGGCTTTCTTTTTCTCTTTTTGGAAATAAGGAAATGTATCTAGCCACATGGTCTTAGGGTTCTTTTAAGCTTCAGTGAATACTAACTGAAACAAAGATGTCTGGAACAAAATATGTCTGGCTCCATATTTGAACATTTTGATGGAAAAATGATATACTAACCTGAAGGGACAGTTTGCAGAGTATGTTCATGCTATGTCTACACAGAGCAGGAAATTCCTTCCAAACTGCCTTCCAAAGAGTTTTTCTTTAACATTCATTTCATGATCTGGAGATGGGGGATTTCCTTGATTACTATGTATATACATAAAACAATTGTGAAATCCTCTTCCTACCAAAACCAAAAATCACCCACCTTCATAACTATGCTAAGAAATAACCAGCTGAGAATTCAAGTTTCTCTAATTCCAAAATAAACAAAATTCATTATTGCATATTTAGAGATAGTTTTTGCAATTTGCTCCTAATTGATCCCATAATTACATCCAGCTTTTCCCCTGAATATTAAACTCCTGATGTTCTCTGCATAAATATTTTTCACAGGATTTTCCTCAAATTTGTACTAGCAAATTCCATACCTCTGGTTTTAGCCTTCGATTTTGTGAGAAATATTCAATAAGAGATGGTAAATAAGAGCAGAATAAAATTAAAATATATATGATGTATTCAAACTGTCGTTTAAAAATACTAGTGATTTTACATTTATTTATTATATAATACCTCCTAAATTTAATCTAGGTGATGAGTCAAGTCTAACTGAAAAACTCAGGGAAGAAAGAAACTAATCACATAGGCAGATAAATTGGGATACTGCATATTTTCCGCACATAAAATCAGAAAATACTGTCCATGAATCATGATATCGTGCTTCCTGTAACAGATTTATAAAACAAAAAGGCCATATTTTCATTTAATGGCTTGAATGACTCATAAAATGTTCCATGATATAAGCTGCTTCGGTTTGCCAGTAGTGGAGGATAGGATAGAAGGGTTCAAGATAGAGTTAATAACAAATAATGTTTTCTCAACTCCAAGAAGCTGGATAAGGACAACTTGATCTCTTTGGCGACTGATTTAGTAACAGAAGCTGCAATTATCTTTACTGATGAATGTAAAAGAAAATGCAGTTGCAACAGGAACTCCATTTCCAAAAAGGGGATCTGGCAGGGTGTGAAGTATCATCCAAGCTGAAAACAGAAATATCGCAGCCACTTTAATCAGGTCCAGGAGCAGAGGATAAACCCCATTTAAAAGGAAATTTTACTACAATACAGTTATGACTCTTTCTTCTCTTTGTACTTACTAAGTTTATTAGCCATACATCTTTCTTCTCTTTGTACTTACTAAGTTTATTAGCCATACATGAAAGAAAAAGACCCTGAAAATGAAATTAGGGTTTGAAATTTTCTAATTTACCATTTTTAAAACATAACTGACCTCCCGTTTTCAGAGGAAGAGCCATGGTTCAGTACTTTCTGTACGGATGGACTGTTTGTTTTTTTCTTTGTTTTATGAAGAGCACTATTCTTCCTACCAGCTGTTCTATGTTATGCCTTTCAACACTTTTTTTAAAAATCTTTAGAATGGTTTACAAATACTTTTGAAATATGAGGCTATGGAAAACATACAAAACTACCTTTCCAGTTCTGTGTCCTGTACTACAGGCCCTCATTTAAGTTTTGAAAATGAAATTTTCCAAGGTGGAATAATATCTCAGGAAATTAGATGACTGTAAGTGGAACAAATTTATTCCATTCCCATTGCCATTTTTTTTGTGTGCAGTGGTACTCTAAAAACTGAGAAATATTATTGAGAATAAAGTCCATTGAGATCAGTAGATCAAGACTGAAGAGAATAAGACTATTTTTTCACTTAAATGCACATCTGACAATGTAGATATTTCTGAGAGCAGCAATGTAATGTGCTCCAGTTGGAATTGCACTGTGATTTGAGGTTCAGCCTCGGAATTACCCTTCAAACCCTTACATCTAATGTAGTTGTCCAGCTCTTAGTATAAAGAAGGGGAAAGGTAAAGGGAAGTAAAACCATCTATTATTGAATGATGTCTGAATGAAAGGTGATTTATTTTCTGATCTTGCATATACAATTCTACAGCCATTTTTTTGACTTATGTAAAAAACCCTTGCTTACCTTCTTTTTTTTTTTTTTTTTTTTTTTACTAAATGGCATTTTTTTCCAAGAGGTACTCTTTCTGTAATGAATGAAATCCAACTCGTTGTAGGTAATGCTGAAATGAGTATTATTCTGAAGATGTTACAGGCCCTCCTCTTGTTGAAACCTAACAGAAATATTTCATTTTTAGAAAAAATGCAGGCCTTTCTAAATTGTTTAGATGTTTATATCTAACCCCCCCCAAACTGGTATCTAATTAGCAGACTCTGAAAATAAGAGATCCTTTACAATATTTTGCCTGAGGCAAATCTAAACCACCAGTTTTATACATCCACCTTGATCTCAATTGATGTTGTGATCTAAAAGTTTTCAGGATAATCTGACATTTGGACAAATGAGAACCTGTGCAACATATTTATTATTGCCCTCCTGCCTACTTTCCCATTGTGCATGACAGTATGAAGACGGTGTACTCACATACTTTCATTTCATTTCCCCATAATTTGTGTGAGCAGTAAAGTCATTATTTTAGTCTTGTATCCTCTGACTCTGGTTGGTATTTCTATGGCATAATTTGCATGTGAGTAGTATCAAACTCAAGTAAATATGAGGAGCAAACCCTCCATGTTGATTGTTTTCCTTATACCCCTTCATGCTGTTTCATTGTTTTGTACTACTTTCACTAAAACTGTAACTCTTACAACATTTCCACCACTTTTTTTTCACTCATCCTCTCATGTGGCAACCTCCCAGATATATCTTGGCCTCATATAAGCAGTTATGCCTTTTCAGCCTGTCCTTTTTGTCTTTTTTGTTGCTGACTCCAGCTTCTCAATAACAAGCTACATTTCTAGGACTACACTGAAGCTAAATATAATCTGGAAAGGATTTTAAAAATAAAATTTCTTTTTCAGAATAAAGGAAATCAAATTCATCTGTAACAAAGCCTTGATGAATAAGTAATTAACAGGAGAGGTGTAAAAAGTGTTTCATGCTCCTTGCCATAAAACTATTTAAAATCTAACTGGCATCTACCTTGCAATATAAGCCCATTTATCATAATTTGATCAGAACGGACACTCTTCAAAGAATTGCCAGGTAATTTTAAGTCTAAATGATAAGGCAAACCAGACCTAATTATTTCAACTTTTCTGCCAAGGTCAATCACATTTTTAAAACTTGTGATTAACCTCACTTCTCTCTTCTAGACTTTCTCACATTGACTTCCACATTTTATGAAGTACAATGGCCAGGACTGAACAGAGTTGTAAATATAGGTATTAATACATCCCAATATGGCGCATGCCTTCTTTATTAAGTATGTGAATTTATTGTCTCTTCTTCAATTAGTGCTCCATTATAAACCATCTAATTCCACTTTGCTGTCCTCTTCTTGTATTTCTGTAGTTAGTCGTTCCTGCACAGGCACAGTACTTTTTATTCCCCTTACTGACTTTGTTTTTCAAACCCTTCATAAATTTGGGCTTATTGAAAACTTGGAACTTGTCCTCTAGTGACCCTGAAGTCCCTCTCAGGTTTTCCTTTTTATTAGTAAATTCAATAATATACATTCTCTTTCATTCTCTTTGCCATATGGAACAGCAATAAATAAATCCTTCCATAATAACAACAAGTTATTGATAATTACCCTTTGGGATTATGTTTTCTAACTTCTTCTCCACCCACACTTGTAGTTCCTTCCATTTCATGTTTGATTATCAGAATGTCATGCATTTCCAATCCAATCTTTAGGAAAACCGAGATAAGTAATTTGTTCACTCCGCTATTCTTAAGGGTGTAACTCTATGTAAAAAAGTAAGGTTACAAGGAAGTACTTTCTAGTTTCTTCGGCACTTGAAGCTACAAGCTTTCTAGCAGTCATTTAGTTTCAGCTGATCTGTTCCTGAGGAATGAAACAGAAAAGGCAGTAAATATTATAGTCCTGATACCATTCCTTTGTCATTGTTTTTGTGTGTTGAGCAACAAAGCAGCCCCTTGCTCAGAATCTCGGACACTAAGTACACTTGCAGAGCAAATTCTTACTACCTTTTGTATTTTAGTAGTGACATCTCCATCCTTGCTTTGCCTTTCCAGTCCTTACAAGCATATGCCACACATCTGATTGTGTCCTCTGTAATAAGACCTCCTTTTGCTCCCTGATGTTACCTGGTTCCTGTTAACCTCCAACCTCTAATTTTTATTAATTTCACCCTGGGTTGTTTTTTCAGCCTAAATTATACTCTCACTAAAAATTGCAATACCAGCCTTTTAATTTTTAATTCATACTTTCTGCCCTCTGAGTTAGGATGGCTGAATTAGAAAATTCCCTGGATAAGTGTCTGAAGAGGTACTTTAGCTCCTCAGGTGGGAGAGCTGAGTATTGCTTGCCTGAATAAATTATTACCTCAAAAGAGTAATAGCAATTGGCTGAGTTGAACCAACACGAACATACAGGTTCTATTAACCTCAAATTACCATTACAGATGAGCACACATTCAGGAAGTGGGTTATATAAATAAAGCATGCTACTTCATTAAATCAATAAAAGAATAACAGGCCTTACAGTAGGGAAAATGCTGCCAATTTGCAAAGAAGGCTATGCAAGAGGATTTGTAATTAGATTACCTCCAGCTTCTTAATATTGACCTCAAATATCTCCAACATGGGTAGTGATAAATAACTTTTTTTTTTTGAAAACAGCAAACCATTATGATAAAATCTATTTTAAAGCTATCAACTTCATTGAGTCATTCTGAAAATGAATCAAGCTTTGTATAAATCAATAGTGAAGTATTCCTTTCATGAGGAAAACCCACATGTTCACTCCTGTGTGTCTTCAGAAAACAGTAGGTGAACTAAATCTCTTCAGGTGTCCTCGTTTCCATGTTTTAAAATAAAGAACAAAATCATAGGCCCACTTCAGAATATGATTGGGTACGAGAAGGTGGATGGGCAATAAATTTATCTTTGCAATTGCATATATTAAGATACTTACTTTAATCAATGCTGATATTAAATATATAATCATCTCACATGAATAGTTCATGAGTTCTGCTGTACTTAAATTTAGTAGGCTTAGTGCCTTTAGGATTCTCAAGCATTATAAAAATTTGACTTTCCTAAAGAGTCGTGAAAACCTCGGTGTATTATACATAAACTCAGAAATTTTCATTCCTGTATAAACTGGTTATATAATTCACTTTGAGAGTCATAGAATCACAGAATATGCTCAGTTGGAAGGGACCCACAAGAGTCCACAAAGTCCAGCTCCTGGCCCAGCACAGCACAACCCCAAGTTTTGGTGCCATGATTGCATCAACTGAATTTACTTTTGTGCCCCATAATTTAAAAAATATTTATTACAGCAGTGTGTTCTTTTTGAAACTGCTTAGAAAACAAAATAGAAAATCTGTATTTTTTTTATTGTATATTTAAAGGCCTTTTCTTTACATCTTTTGCAACAGAAGACAGCAATGACTTCTTTTTTACCTTTCTTTCTTGTTAAGATCAGGCATCCAATCCATTCCATGAAACTGGTTTCTTTGTCCAGTTATATTACATTTGTCGAGCCATCTCTCATGATGGTAGCATCCATCATGAATATTTTAGGTATCTCTTTCAAAATAGTGCTACAGCTTCTCCCAGGCTGGCAGCTGTGCCTAGGAAGTGGAGATCCTTTTTCCTAAACTCCAATGAAGGATATGTGCTCTGATGTGTTGCTAGAGCTGTGTCTGCAGTCTGCCCTGCATTGTAGGTTCCTGTGCCAAGGGTACTGTTTATTTGCATGTGCTGTGTAAAGGAATATCAGAGTAAGGGAAGCCTATATATCAAAACAGCTGCCTCAGTGGACTCCATTCTTGAGAAGTATCTGCTATAGTGGTGCTCAGACAACAAACCATTCATGCAAGAGATAGAGAGAGACCAACTCTACTAGTACATTTACTTAGCTCTGATATTTAAAAATAGAGCTGAATTAAAGGAAAGCCATAACCAGTGAAATCTTAGTTGAGTAATTTCTTATTTAGCTGTGAAATTGTTTCTTGGAGCATATCCATTTGTTCAAGTAACTTTTTTTTCATACTTCTACCATGGAGTTTTTTTATTTAAAAGAGAATATTAGCATCAAAGGAGACAAATGACTTGTGCTAGATCTGTCTGCAGAGGAAAAAGGACATGGACTTGAAAAACATAAAGAAAGATTGTGAGGACTTTGGTAAAAGGTTGAACTAATGCTCTCTTCTTTAGAATGCTTTGGAAGGGCAAAATATTAGAAAATAGGAAAGGGAACAAGATGTCTGGAAGAAGATATTTTATGAAGACAAATTAGGAGGAAGTCAGTGAATGTATCTCTGTAAGCAGAAAGACAGCATTCCCAAGACATCACCCATCCTAATTTCAGCCAGAAACCTACGAGGACAACAAAAGTCTAATAGCTCTTACTAGTTGAACAAAAGGCAGATTTTTTTTTTTTTTTACATCATAACAGGATCCTAAAAAAAGGCTGGAATAAATAAAAATCACAAAAGTTCTTGTTGTCTTTTTACAGAAAAAGTGTTCCAATAACAAGAACATTAGATAAGCCTCAGGAAACTCATCACTAATTGTAATCAGCACTTACTATGAGGATTTGAACAAATCAGAGGATTTCTTGTGCTTAATTCATCATTTGCATTTTTCTAATTTGTAGGGTTGTTCAAGGATAAAATCTGATCACAAAAACACTGTGTAGGGTTAAATTGAACAAGAGACGAACTCAATGCAAAGCAAAATCACATAGTCAATGGGATTGTCCCTAGCAGCTTATGTGTCAGTGGGTCTAAGTGAATGTGAATTATAATATTATAGAATGCTAAGAGGTTGGAATGGACCTTAAAGATCATCTAGTCCCAGTTCCAGCTGCCATGGACAGGGATACCTCCCACTAGATCAGGCTGCTCAAGGCATCATCTAGTGACCTGTTCTAGTATCTTACCACCCTTCCAGTAAACAAATTTATTCTAATATTCAGCCTAAATTTCCTCTTTTTTCAATTGGTACCCATGCTCTGAATCCTTTTGGTTTTGAAAAATCTCATTCATCTGATTTAAATTTAATGCTAGCAACTCCATTGTCAATGTCAGTAACCACAGGTTGTCAAAGCAAGAAACTGTAGCCACTTTTTGTTTCAGAATGAACTTTTACAACTTCGTTAGCTAAAAATTTTTCAGCCTTCTGAATTACCTGGTAAAATCTAATTGATTGACTCCATTCTCAGGAATTCTACTATTTTTTGTTTCCATAACAGAATATGCAAACAAAAAGAATCAGAGTTGAATGGAACTTTTTTGGCACTGGTTGTACTAAAAAACAATGCAGTTCCACATGAGAAAAGGTTTGTAATTACCAGATTTGAGTACATATAAAGCCTGAAAAGAAACAAAAAAGAAAGCAATTATTAGGGCCTTCCTTTAAAAAGTATATTTTTAATTAACTTTAGGCTTAAATTTTGGATTTCTTGTTTTGTAGGGTTTATTTGCCTCTCCTTTTTTTTAAGCCAAAAAAGCTATCTGATTTAAAACAGCATTTAATATTTTTTTTTATTTTCAGGTGATGAAAAATCCTTTATTTCCACTGGTTGGCCAAAGGTACTAATCATGTGTCATACCTATGATAAAATGGGGTTAGTTTTATTATCTTAGGTCTTAACTATCTTTATTAGAAAGAAATCAATTAGAAACTAACTTAAGAATTAAGTACCATTTTACTTCTCCAATGCTTGCTGCAAGGATTCTTTTTCTACCTGTAGTGGTTTCCAGATGACATCTTTTCAGTTTAAATTATTTAAAATCATGCTTGTCTTACTAGAAGATTAAAGAAATATCATGCCAAGAGAGACACTGGTTAATATAAGGCTAGTAAGTAATTTATTTTTTTTCTCTCTGGGGTTATTAGAAAAAGTCTTATTTTTAAATTTCTTGCCAGGGCACAAAATGTACAAAAAGAAGTATAATACAAGAAATCATGAATTATGAAGAAAAACAAAGCAATCGGTTGAAAGATTAGTAGACTAATCCTTTATTTTACAGTTGCTGTGGGGTTTTTTTGTGTGGAATCTACTTACATGCAACAGTAACTCTGAATATAACTAACTTAACATAGCTGTGTCCTACTCTGCCCTCAGCACTCCAAGGAAGTTATCAGGAGGTTTTTTGGATACAACCAAAAGAAAATTACTTCTGTAAAGCAATTTTAAAGCCTAGTTGGATTTAGGAAATATGAAATACAAATCCATATATAATTCATGCATATTATAGAAGGTATCTTTAGCTATTTGTTACAATAAAATGCCGAATACCTCTGGGGGGAAAAGAACACAGCTCCAGGGTCCATTCTTGCAATGAATATAAGGGGGTTTCTCTCCACTACCATTAAAAAAACAAACAAAGCAAAACTAAAACCCAACACGTAGTCTAAAAACATTTCGCATTGAACAAGATAGGTCATTACATGGTGCAGTTTGGAGTTGTAACTTCAGAGATCCCACTGTAAATTATAGATAATCTTGCGATCAAGAAGGAATCAGTTTGAAATACTGTCACATATTCATTGTCACTAATGTAACTTAAGCAGTAGCAGTTTTGTAGAAACAAAAAGAAGGGTGGCACAGAATATTTGTGGGGATATTTTTTAGCTAAGACTTTCATAAACACCCTTCTGTAGTAAAGTACGGGTTGATTAAGTTCTGCAAGGCAGTGTGAGTACTGTGCTGTTTACTGGGTCTACAAATCTATCCAGATATCCACAGGTCATTTTGCTGCAAACCTCATTTCTATCCTCGAGGATTTCCTATGCTCCAGCAGAAACACTCCAGTATATTAGAGAGACAGTCTTTTCTGATATTATCTCAGAATGCCTTATGGTAATGAATACAGCTGCTATCACAAAGCAAAACTGCTCAGTTCATAGAGTTTTAACCAAATCATATCTGAAATGGTTTATTGGTTTGCTAATGACATGCAATTAACCTGCAAACATTGAATGATACATCTAGGATCAATATCCCTAGCAGAATGGATAAATCACAAGACCAGACATTATGAAATGTTAATAAATGCCTACAAATTTCTAAGCAGTGTTTTATACCTAATTCCTCAAAGGTATAATTCTGCATAATTATGTGCACTCCTTTTGCACAGATCCAGGCTGTGTGGTTTACAGATGTGCACATTCCTGTGGGGAGTGCTTGGACACCTGCTGTGGCTCTGCTTATACCCATCCTGCTCCCTGTGACCCTGTAAGATCACATCCATACCCCCTGGGGCAGGTCTTCCTTCGTGAGAGAGTTCTGTCTGCCCCAGGTAGGCAGAGGTGGTGATGCTGATGGGGTGGCTGCTAGCAGTGCCCAGCCTGGTGTGCTGCACCTCTTTCTTCCTTCCCTAAGGTCTGTCACTGAAGATCCAGGAAATATACTATCCAAGCAGTTTGTTAGGTTAGAAAGCCAACATTACTTTATTCAGTGCTGAGCTACATGGGAGAACTCTTCACCTCTCATGAACACCAATTAACAAGCTTTTAAATATTTATACATTTTAGCAAACAAAGGGATTAGTGCTCATTGGCTGCTAGTTACATAGATCTCGTCTTAATCAGTATTCTGTCTTCTATTGGTTAATGATTCTCTCACTTCTCATCCTAATTAGTCCTCATGCTCAGTTGCTCTCTTCTTTTGTGTCAGTGGGTTTCTTGGGTTGGTGGTGTGTGGGTCAGTGGTCAGAGGTCCCCCTGTCAGAATTACCTTTTAACCATCTGCAACTGATTTCAGCTCAACTGCTGAGTTGGTTTTATTAATTTCTTCCTTATCTTGGGAGTCCTGCCAGATGTTCTTGTGGCCATGAATTCTGCCATTATCAGTGGTTCATCCTTTTTCCCAAGGTATGTTAACTTCCTTCCCCATGTCTGAGGTCACTGAAGCACATCAATCCCTAAACTTTAATTTGACATGGACATCACTTGCAGCTTGCTTGTTAGCTGCTCTCCATTTCATGGATTAAATATCTTCTTTTCTTGGAAGATACTTACCAAATAAAATATGCTTTTATTGTACATATTCCGTGGAGGAACTTGTTAAAAAAAGAGTATTTTGAAAGTAGTTTAAAAAGTTATTGGTTTTCTGTCAGTGTAGAAATTATATTGCTTTATCCTGATATGACAGCTAGATAAAGCTAACATGACAGCAATCTTTACTGTTACATCTAGGGGATGTAGGCTTCCATATTTCCCATTCTGGAATGGGACAATTAGAACCTTAATGTTTCAGGAATATGCTAATAATCACATTTCACCTTAATAAAATGAGATCTGCCCATATGATTTATTAGTAGGTATTGATTACACTAAAGATTATACAAGTCAGGAAGCTCTGTATAATTGCAAAGCTGTACTATGAGAAATACTGTGATGCAAGCCAATTTTAGGGTCTAAAATATTATATTTCCCCAGTGACAGGTCTGATGTCAGCACAAAACATGAGGCCATGTTCAGATTTCATTTAAGCAGCAGTTCCTACAAAGCAGCTGTTGTTAACCCTCTGGGTCTGAGAAGAGCTGAATTGGGATTCAGTAAAATGAGAATTGATACATACAGATAAGGGCTGGAATAAAAATCCAGTGACCAAGCTATGTTTGCAATCAGTTGACAAGGATTATCTGGCTATAATCAAACCTCAGATGTGTAGAATATCCTGAGCTAGAATAGAGCTGGGCTCAGGTTTGACTCTGATTAGGAGTAGGATACATAAATTTTGCTTGCGTCACTCCTTCAGTTCTGAGGTCTGCTGGAATAGCTGCCTACACTGGTCACATCTGATTCTTCTGACATTTCTTCTGCTCTTCTGACCATGGCACGGGACAGCTATATTTTGGATGTACAACTATGTATTCTTAGTAGATAAGCTGGTAGTTTTAATTCTGGAATTCCCTGTTATGATGCTGTGACTTGGAAATTGTCCTTCCTACCACTTTTGCACCATCATGGATCAGTCAGCATACACAATCCCAGGAGATTTGTGCATTAGGAATTGTCATACCAAATTGAGAATCAAATCAGGGAAAAATAGTTTATCTGTAAATTTATTATAACTAATAGAAGAAAAAAGCAATGTTGTATAGGCAGTACTGTTACAGGAAAGTATGCTGACAATTTTAATTATGCTACTTCCAGTATCTGTTGATACAGTTTCAATATAACTGGATAATGTGTGGAGCAGTAAACAAGGTTCAGGAAAGAGTTATATATTTTTTACTTAGTGTTTTTGCAACACACGTTAAATTTTTGCCTTAGTAATAAAGTAGTACAGATTCCACTTGGGATAATGCAGATTTTGTCTTTGCTTGCCAAAAAGAAACATAATAATGAACTCTGCTTTCACACTCCTAATTTAGTAAGAAAAATAAATAAAGAGAAATTGCAATTGCTGAAAATCATTTATTCAGCAAGTGTTAATGTTAGTGTCCTGAGTGGCAAAGATCCTGTGAATAGTTCGTTACAATATTAGCACATCAGAGGAGCTTTTTTTCCAGAGAGATACCTTGCCGAGCATCTTAGGCCTTTGATTTAAATTTGTCTCTGCACAGTGGTACCTTACTCATTTGTTTTGAATTAATAGAGTTAATAAAGAGAAAGAAACAGTTTATTTCAAAATTTGATTCTGTAGTATTTTACTGTACAAGAAGAAGGGGGAAAATAAACCTGGATCTCCAAACGCAGCTGTTCCTTCAATCTTCTTTTTTTCATGAAATATTGAGCTTGTATTATAATATGTTATGAGGTGATGGAAGTTTCTTTGTCAACAGTAATTTCATGCCTTGATATACTTTTTTTTTGATCAAAACTGCATGGAAATCATGTTGATGGAATAATTTTCAAGATGCTCCAAAATGACAGTGAATAAACCTGTTAAATGTAAAGAAAAGCATCCTGAGACTTCAAAATAGGAACCATTCCTTCATAGTGATGCCTGATAATCTCTGTATTTAAGAATCAGTCAAGCTTTCTACTATAAACGCTCTGATTATTTTTTTCTTATTTATATTTAACATCTCAGCCTATATAAGGTAAATTCCATTAGTTTATGGATAAAATGTAACAATGGCTGTCAGCACAGATAAATACTTGGTTCATCAAAATCAAAATGTATTCATGTTTGTTCTTCAATTTAGAAGCAACACGGATGACAAAAGTCTAGCTCAAATAGTTGGGGCTTTCTGAATTCTCTTACCCACACAAAAATAGAATCTAATTACAGTTTTAGGAGTTTATTTCTGCTGGCAAAATTTTAAGTCCTAGCAGCAGATATTTGTTAGAAAAACAAGCATTGACATGAGATAGGAATCTTCAAAGGTATTTTCTCTGAGATTTCCTGAGTTCTGTTTCACAGAAAATGTTTTTTGTAGGTAGAAGTATAGTTAGAAAGATTCAATATAAAGAGGGTAAGTCAGTGCCCCCAGTGACCAGCATGTATAAGAGTACTGCATTTGCACTGGAGAAGTTAAAAAAAACATTACAAAGATAATAGCTGTGTTGAATAAATTTGGCTGGTGAGAACTACTTGTGATTGGGAAAAAGAAATCGTCAGTCTGCTATTAAAAAAGCACAGGGGCCAGGGACTAGTAGGAAAGGTAAACTACAGAGCCAGAGATTCTTTTTGCTTTGTCTTATTTCAGGCTGTCATGAAATAAGTTTTTCTCTTGAGGTTGCTGCTGGAATACTTCATTTCCATTTTTGTTTAAAAATATTGAAAAGAGGATTTGGGGTCTGATCTCCCACTATTCAGAGAAACAAAAACACCCACGAGATTATGGATTTCTCTAAGTTTTTGCAGTAAGTTTCAAAATGTCTTTTTTTTAATGAAGAAAAGAATATTTCCTGTTTAACACATCTGAAGATTTAAGCCATTTGCTGATCATTTGAAATTCAGTGATTTGTAGCAGGCTAAAAAGCTTTAGTGAACTTGGAAGTATGGGAAATGGGGGAGGGAATTGTCTCACAAAAAAAGTGTTTTCTGTGCACCTAAGTAGCTAACTATGAAGATTAGAAGGGGGTGCAATGCTTGCAGCTGTGTTTGCTCTGTGGTAAAAAGGGACAAACAGGAAAATGAGACTAAATATATTTTAAAGGAAAAAAAAAGTCTATAAAAACTATTTTTAACTATTGTATCAATAAACAAGTGACCAAAACGTAGCTAGAAATTATTGGCCAGTGACATGCTGATCAGACTAAATTATTTACCATTCCCTATTTAGAAAAAATTGGACATGAAAGAGGAACAAATCTTTAGTACTCCACAATATAATTGTATCCTTTTTGTTGTGGAAAGTTCTGAAAATGTATGTTTTTAAAAATTGTTATTTTTATTTGTACTATAAAGTACGGGATAATCAGATATTTAGATCATCTACAAGCAGCTATTAAAAATAGCTTTATAAACATCCCAGTGTGATCCTGGGAAATAAAGTTTGAGCCATATGTGGTGTGTGACTGGAAAATTCTATTTCAACTTTTTGTGAATATGTAATACTAATTTTTCTTTTATTCCAAAGAATGCAAATTAAAAGTCTTGTTTGTTTGGTGTTGGTTTTTAAAATTGAAAACATAGTTTTAATTTAAAAGAAAGAAAAGAAAGAAAAATATGTATGTATAACAAAAATACTGTGAATGTAAAGGGAATGTAAAGCTAAACTTTCATTTCCTTGTGTATATTAACACATCCTTCCTGAAAGCTATGCATTCTAAATTCTAAATTCTCTAACTGGAAATAAGGAATATGTAATATGTAACATGCATAAATCTCTGAAGAGCCAAAGATGAAGCACAAGATGATTCATTTTTATATCTGAAAGAAGGTGAAATTAAATCAATGTCTGAAAAAATACATAAATTTTTTAAAATTATTTTAATTTGCTTATGTTCTAAGTGGCAGCTGAGAATTCAAGACAAAATAGGATCTCATCTCTTTTTGTATTATGGCTTTAAGCTTTCTGTAAATCTTCCTTTATTCAAACAAATTATTGCTTGATCAGGCCAGTTCATTTGTGCCCTTGCATCAAATCAGGAGCACATATAATGTGAGAGCACTTCAGTTGTAAGTGAAGCCTGTAACATTTAAACAGTACTGTTGTTATTAAATAACTTTAATTTAGAAGGACTGTATAATTATCTGACATATCTTTGAATTCTTGAAAAGTTTTTAATTGCATAGCTTTTGTCTAAATAGTACTCAGAGGCAGTCCATGGACCATTCCTGATAGTCTGTATTCCTTCAGCTGCCTGAAATTGAAATCTTAGACAATTTGCTGGCAGAGATGTGGGCCATTCCGTGCTCAGTTAACATTAATACTTGATATTGAGCTTGGATACATTTAATTTATTTCACATATAGGTGTAATCAAACCCATACATACCTACATATAAAAATAAACCCAGTATGTGGCCACCTGAAATGGAAGAACTCTGACAGTG
This sequence comes from Grantiella picta, assembly GCA_013397955.1. Lineage (NCBI taxonomy): Eukaryota > Metazoa > Chordata > Aves > Passeriformes > Meliphagidae > Grantiella > Grantiella picta. Next base: position 209,634 of record VZRM01015740.1, read on the forward strand.
ATTTAACCTGCATATGAGCATCATGAAATCTTTAATATACCCTTCTCCAGCATCATACTGTTAGATATAAAGGTATTATTAACCTATGTCTACAAACAGGATACAGAGAAATTCTGATTGTGAACATATGTGCTAAAGGTATCACATGCTTGGTCTATAAACCCAAATACTAATACCTCTTTTTTCTCTGCAGTGTGGATAGAGAAGCATCAGTGTCTGTTGCTGTCTGATTATCCGAGCATTTAACTATCAAAGAAATATCAAATCTGAGCAAGTTATTCCATATATTAAACCCTCAGAAAGGAGCACTTGGAATCATTCAATGTACATGAACAGCTCTACACACAATACATGTGAAAATTTAAACTTTATTAAATTATATTTATGAGTTAAGCAGTTCTAGATTTGATGATATTATTAGTATTTATACATATGCATGCTCCTACTTATCGCTCCCTCATAGAAACAGAAGAGCAATATGAGAAGAGCCTATTTTGCTAAACAAAAAGAGAATGTGGGAGAAAATAACATTTTTCATTTCATTGCAAACAAATTCTAAAATAAAACAACTACAAAGTCATCATCTGTAATTTTCAGCTTTTCAGAGTATTAGTATTTGCCAGATTTTTGAAAGGCCTCACTTCAGTAGCTGTGGTGGTTTTTTCAAAGTTTGGCCATAAGCGTTGCAGTACGAGTGACAATATGCTGAGCTCTATTGAAATCTTTTTGATGCAGAACAATTGAATGAAAAATTTTGGTCCTGAGCCCTGTAGAATAACAAAATCCATATCACCAAGCTCATGGTTATAGTTTTTAGCACCTGGCTGTGCTCTAGCTCAAAAAACGGAGTATCATTCTGGATATAAGAAGTCATTTAAAAACAATTCTTCCCACATATAACGTGGAGGGAAAAATAAATCCTTGAGGTCAACTTTTTATATTAATCTGATGTTGATATAAAGTATTATGGTGCAGGGTAAAAGTTTTGGGGTTCTTCTGGTTAAAAATGTAGGATTTTTCTTATGTTTTTGTATTTAGTTTTTGGGGTTTTTTCAGTTTATAAGAAGAAGAGGACAGAAAGAAGAAAAGAGTTAATCCAAACAGCAAGTAAGAAACCAAGCTATCTAAATAAGATTAGGAAAGGTGTTTTAAAATCAGAAAATATTTCTTAAGTAATTGTATTCTCATTTTAGAAATGTTATAAATTTTCCAAAGTTTTTGTGTTTGAATTTTCATAGCATCGAGGATAGAATACTTAATGCCTGGGTGTTCCACAACACAAATGCTCCTTAACACATTTCACTGCTTAAATTTTCTTCTCATACTGTCTGCCTAATCATCAGCCATTGTAATTTATTTCTCCTTTATCTATGTTTAATTGGTGCCTTCACACCTTGAATATGAATGTAGTTCTGAACTCCTTCCTTTTTACATCCTTCCCCTTAATGTCAAAGCACAGACAAGGACAATATAGATAATAATGACACAGGATAGTTTCTGTATCTAGAGATGATATGACTTAGGAGGGATATGAAAGAGATCCAAAAATCTTGACAAGCTTAATGAAAATGATTAAGAAACAACCACTTCACTCTTTTACTCATAATAAACTCAGAGACATCTAGTAAAGTTAGATCATGGGTTCAAAGCAAGCAGAAGGGATTTTTTGTTTAATTAAATGTGAAACTCCTTGTCACACATCCAGTTGATGCCAACTTTGCCTTTTTTTTCCATGTTTTGGCAGCAGATCATTGTGTTACTTTGAAAAGATAGTAAGCAGATCAAGTGGAACTCATGGAGGAAAGGACAGATTGCACTTTCCTCTGCTGAATATGGTCAGGACAGGGTGGTGAGGCCATTGAGCAGTTGTCAGTCAGTGAACAGTAAAAGGACTGAATAGTTTCTATTCTGACCTTCAAAAGGTGGAAATCTAAAACTGAAAGGAAGAAGAGGCAACACTTCACACAATTCATACAACATGAGGTTTTGTTGTTTTACTTGTAGAAATAGTTGTAGCTTTGGTATATATGTGTTCTTTTTATGTGTGGCTATGTGTGCCCACTGCCAGGACCTGGAAGCCAGCTTGAGGGAATACAAATTATAACTCTACAAATCTTGCCGGGGAATTAATTTTGGGGTTTGGACATCTTTGCAATCAGACAAACCAGGGGGTTTGTGTGGCTCTCCCTATATCAGCAGAGCAGGGCCTAAGATTTTTTGCAGCACCCACAGATGAGTCAAGCAATTTATGTTAACCCCAGCTTTGGAAATTACCTTATACCTTTATACTTGTCCCCAGGTGGTTAAAAGGTAAACTACCTTTGCAATGGAGGGCCCATTGCCTAACAGTTGAGGGGAAAATCTGAGGTTGTGGAATGCTCCCAGTTCCCACACCAAGTAGGGCTTAACAATATGTATTTTGCATATTATACTAACATAGTAGGATTTCAGGGTCAGGATACACATAACACATCATACCCAGAAGTCATGGTCTTGCTAAACTCTGGGAAGATTGGTATGCTGGGAATGATCAAGGAAGGTGTGCTATTACCAGGGATCTATAGCATTCTGAAATCCATAATGAATGGGCTCCTTGTCAGTCTTTCCCTTTTGATCCCATTTCCCACCCATTAAGACAACCAGATTGTTAAAAAGTATAGAATTACCCAGCAGGCCAGAAATATTACCTACAAATTCTTCCAACTACGTGTGGATGTGGTCCAGAGAGAACCCTATTTTAAAGCCTTTGAAATACATGAACATCCCCTTGACAAGCCTGTTCACGCTTGTCCACACAAGACCATGTATCAAAAATGGCTTTAAAAAATCAGTTGGCATTAGATAACCAGACTACCCTGCACTGTGAAATACTCTACTGGGCTCCTGGTAGACTGCTTGAAATTTTCCTGGGCTTCCACCTCTGCTTGTAGTAAATGTGGCTGGTTTAGTTATATTTTATGGTTGCTATATTGACGTGATCTTGTGGATATACTATTTATTAAAATGTAGAAATACATTTTTGAAGAAAAAGAAAAAATAAATTAAGCAAATATTAAACTATCTCCTCACAAAAAAAGAAAGTTGGCACAATGAAAATATTTTGTATGTGCTTTCTTATTGATTGTCATGTATGCTTTGTAATGTACAAAGCTGACTATTCTTGAAATTCAATCTACTTGACAATTTACTTTTTAACATGACCATTCAAATGATATATTAGGGGTGAAAAAAAATTGCAAATGTATTTCATACCTCTGCTTTTCTGTTCAAGATGAACAGAAAATTAGCCAACAAAGCATTTTTTGCTGTGATTACTACAGACCCTGGAGCTGCGTACTACATTTGTAAGTCCTCTGTTACATCAGAATGACAACCCATAGAAAAATTCTGGTATGTTGCCCTAAAGACATTTTAATGCAGTCAATCTGTGGTTAAATAGGATATGGGAAATATTACTTCTAATGTTAGAAAATAATTTTCTGGGCCATACTAGCTCATACTGGACTATATCCCCCACAGTAAAAATCTGAGATGTCTTGATTTTCTTTTAATCCAGAATTGGATCTATGAAAATGTGACTACTTTTATCTGGTGTTGAAAGAATCATGAAATAGAAAAGATTAAGTGGAACATATTAACTGCCATGTATTAAAGGGGATGTACACTGGTGAAGCACCTCTAAGTAGGTTGTATGATACTGTGAAATTCCTGCCTTACTGCTTTAGGCTGTTGATTGGACAACAATGAGTTTTCTTATTCTATTGATAGATTTACTTCATGTGATTAATAATAATGTAAGGAAAATAACTCTGTCTGAAAGTAAAATTAGAAAAATGAGAGAATGTATATCACATTAATTTTAAAATATGCTTCCAAAAAGAAAGGGAAATCTATTTAATTGAAATCTGCATTTCTTGGTGTAAGTATTCATGAATAATACTTTTTGTTTTTTATAATATAAAATCAAAAAAGTCCAATGCTATAGTTAATGCTTCCAATTCAGGAATTCTAAGCTTAGACTGACAAACTACTTTGTCAGTTTTGCTAATGCACTAAATGAGGCCAGGTTTTCACTGTTTAGACTTCCCTTAAAAAGATGCCCTTTGGAAATTAGAAGGAGTTACTACCTAATTCATTCAACCAATTCTGATACAGACCAGTCATAATGGAGTGTACTAATCATCTGGTAGTTATGTCAATTTAATGACTGTACTGAAGACATGCATATCTAGATTACTCTTAGAATAGTGAGACAAAGACTACATAAAAATCTCACACCATATCTGAAGAGAGTTGTATAGTCTTACAATCAGATAGATGTGAACACAAGTGAATGCTGAGTGAATAACACAACTGTCTTCACAAACTCTAAACCAGAAATAATTTTTAAAAATCTGAAGTTGTCTTGAGACATCCTAGAAATATTTTCTGATACATTTTTAGATCTCTGGATCTGTTTGTGATTTTATTTCATTTTGAATCTATTTTTTAATGTAACTTAAATGCAGAAATATAATGAGGAAAAGATTAGTTCTTCATTGTTTATTTGTTTTGTGGTTTTTTGTCACATTCACTAAAAATTCAAATAAGTCTTCCCTGAGGACTCTCTGAATAATTAATTAACCTTTGTAGAGCATACTTTTTTGTACAGAAGATTCCAATATTTAAAAAATCAGTGTATCTTTTATATTTTCCTGGGTCATCTCTTTCTTTCAAATAATGTTTTTTTCTGCTTGTGTGGCTTTCAGGAGGTATATCTTCCATCTTTCCCTCCCAGTAGTTACTTGGCAAGGGTAACCATTAAAACTTACAGTTGAGTGTCCTACTAGAGTTTAATTATTGCAGAAAACTCATGAGAAGAAATGGCCTCTAGGGGAATATCACATGCGCAGCTCAATAATCCTAATCAATCTAATTAAATTTCTGTGAAATAAGCATTTTTAAAAGGTTTCCAGAGGTCCAGTAAGTTTCTTATTGTTTATTGTTGCAGGCTCTATCTTTAATCAGGGAAGGTTTCCCAAATGTTGCAATGAATTATGCATAAGAATTGAATGGAAAAGTCCTTGCACAGAACCACTGCAATGGCATGGTAGAGAATACTTTCCTTTTGAGAGCAGACTTGTTGATGTAATTTCCTGATTCCTTGTGATGGGTTAACTCCAGCTGGACACCAGGTGCTTCTCTAAGTTGCTCTATCTCTTCCCTCCTCAGCTGGAGAAGAAGAGAGAAAACAATTTAAGGACAGTCTCATGGGTTGAGATAAAGACAGGGAGAGATCACTCATCAGTTATGGTCATAGGCAAAAAAGACTCAGCTTGGAGGAAAATAATTTTATATACTACCAATCAAATCAGAGGTAGGTAACGAGAAATAGAACAGTCTTAAACTAACACCTTCCCTCCACTCCTCCCTTTTTCCAGGTCTCAACTTCACTCCAAATTTCTCTACTTCTTCCCCCCAGTGACACCAAGAGACAGAAAGGGGGGTTGTGCATCACACATCATCGGTGCTGCTCCTTAGGGTCTTGTGGGTCTGTGTCAAAGGCCTTACAGAAATCTAATGACATCAGTCAGTTTTCCCTTTTTGACCATTGCAGTCAGCCCACTATAGAAGACCACCATTTTGGTCAGGAACGACTTGCCCTTAGTGAAGCCATGCTGGCTGCCTCAGATCACCTCCCTGTCTTGTGTGAGCTTTAAGAGTTCTTCTATGAGGATTTGCTCTATGAACTTTCCAGACAAAAACATGAGGTTTACTGATTTTTAGTTCCCTGGGTATTTATTTATCCCCTTTTAAAAATCACAGTGGTCTTTCTCTTTTTCCAGTAACCAGGGTCTTCACCTTACTGCCATGACTTTTCAAATATGGAGAGTTTCTGAGCAACATCAGCCACCTCCCTTGGAAACTTGGGATGCATCTCATCAGATCCCATAGGCTTGTGAATATTCACTTTCATCAGGAGGTCCCAAACTTGTTCTTCGTTTACAGTGAGAGGAGCTTTGCTCCCCCAACTCCCACCTAGAGGTTCAGGTACTTGAGAGACATGGGAAAGCTGACTGTCAGTGAAGACTGAGGTGAAGAACTCAACGAGTACCTCAGCCTTCTGTATAGCTGTAATTACCAGTTCTTCCTTCTCACTCATGCAGGTTCACTGTTTCACACGACTTGGATATTCCTTAAGCTTTTTGTTTCTGACCCATGTATTTAGAGAATCCCTCCTTATTATTCTTCACATCTCTTAACAAAGTCCCATTACAATGGTGTCTTACTTTTCCTGATCCCATCCCTACACATTCAAATTGTATTCCTATTCTTTTCCTGGCTCACATATCCGTACTTCCACTGGCCATGCATTTCCTTCTTACTCCTCTGTGTGAGAAGTAGATCGTTGCTCAACCACACTGAGTTATGGCTTGCCTTGTCTTAACGTTCTAAACATTGAGATGAAGAGATCTCTTGCTCTAAGAGAAGTGGCTTAAAGTTATGGGTTCTGACTTTGCTATTTGCCGGGTCCATGTTCCTTAAGATCATGAACTCAACCAGGGCACGGTCGCTATAGCCCAGGCTGCCACCAACCTAAATCTCTTCAATGACCTCAGATGAACTATTGAGCACCAGGTCTGGTAATGCTTCATCTGAGGTTGATTTGTGTAGCAATTGGACCAGAAATTTATCCTTGATGCACTTCAGGAGCCCCCTGGATTGCTTTTCAATCCAGCCAGCTGTATTGCTTTTCCAGCAGACATCCAGATGGTTGAAATGGTCTGTTTGGTTGAGCAGTTGGTTCCTGAAACACTGTGCCCCTTGAAAGGGACCATGCTGAAACATTTTGTTAAAAACTGCAGCCCAATAGAAAGACTTATGCTGGGCAAGTTGTTGAAGGACTGTCTTTCATGGGAGGGACCCCATGCTGCAGCAGGGGAAAAGTATGACAAGTCTTCCCACTGAGGAGGAAGGAGCTGCAGAATCAACATGTAATGCACTGACCGCAATCCCCATTGCCCATCCTCCTGCACTGCTGGAGGGAAGGAGGTTAAGGATTCAGGAGTGAAGCTGAGCCTGGGAAGAAGTGAGGCATGGGGGAACATGTTTATTTAAGATTCCGTTCTATTTCTCATCCTACACTGACTTGATTTGTAATATATTAAATTATTTTTCCCCAAGTCAGGTCTATTTCCATCTGTGACTGTAACCTGGTGACTGATGTCTCCCTGTCTGGATGTCAACCCACGAGCCTTTCATTATTTTTTATCTCCCTGTCCGGCTGAGGAGGGGAGTGACAGAGCAGCTTTGGTGGCCATATGATGTCCAGCCAGCAGCAGTGCACCACAGAACCAAAGATCAAAGCTGCATGCAATGTCAAAATTCTGCCAGTGGATTAGTTCCTAGTCAAACCAGCTAGAGGATTGAAGAAGAGAAAGGCTTACATGCAAAATGATGACATTATAGCAAACTAATAAATAAACCAACACTTTTTTTTCTCTAAGTGCAAATTTTTTGATACAGTCTTATTAAACAACCTTATTAAAGGTGTCAGTAGTAAGCAAAAATGAGATCTGCATAAGGAATCAATAAGTAAAAGTAGGTTCTTTCTGTGCCTTTGATAAAAAACCCAACTTTAAAATAAAATTATAAAATATCATAAGATTTAATTTCGATAATTAATGGGGTGCATATGTGATTTTTTGTATTCTAACTGATTTGTTCATGAGTATTTTCCTTTATAGAACCTTTGGTGTAACACATAAAACCCCTCCAAGATGGCTTACTTTAAATAAAGTAACTTTTGCTCTGCTGTAATAACTTGCTGCAGAAATTGTTAAAATTAGAGGATTTGTGATACTTTACTTAAAAAAAAAAACAAAACAAAAAACTAAAAACCAACAGAAAGCAAGACAAGCCTGTTTTTTCCTGGCTAAAAGGTATTGAAATTCAGAAGAATAACATACCACATATAGCATGGTAAAATTACAAGGGGTGAAACAATTCACATGTAAAGTGAATTTTTAAGAAGTGAAAGTAAATTCCATACTGCGCATGGCAGCATTTTTCAGTTCCACAGGATACTAACACTAGGTTTGGGAAATTTGAAAAATAGGGATTCCAGAACATATATTTAAGCTACATCTTTTCTCTTCCCTCTACTCTCTCTTTCCATTCCTATCTAAGTGCATATTTCTTAGTAATTCACAGTAATGGTAGACGTATATCAGAATGCAAATTTCCTCAGTTAAACTTAGAATTAAAAAGAAAACTTGAATTTTAGAACTAAACTTCTTGCAAGTTTGAATCATATTCCCATTATTCCAATGAGGATTGATTTCTATTAAAATTCCAGGCCATTTTAGTCTTTGTAATGAGCCTAAAATAACTGCCAGCTTACAGTGTTGGAATTAATGATAATCGAATGTAACACAAAATGTATTTCCATATTTTGTATTGCTTAAATGATTTCATCTCAGATGTAGTATGATACTTTCTAGAGATGACTACTTCTATTTAATCTCTTTTCCAATTTTAATTTGAATTTCATATTGTTCCTGACTGTTTAATGAATATTTTGGGAGATGGCCATAGTGTTGTTAATTATACCGGAGACTGAGTATAATTAATTCTTTTGGACCCAAAGTCAGCTAGTTAATCGATTTCTGATGAAACTGAAGATTAAACACAGATAGTTCACTTCTTCCTTCATTCATTTTAATTTTTCCCTCTTTGAATTCCATCAGATTACTTTGGGAAGTCATTGCTGGCAAATCAATTTGTGGACCCATTTGGGGTATTATCCAGATGTTAATAGATGTATGATCCACTCAGGCCAGTCACCTTTCCATCAATTTAATTTTTTTAATTTTTAAAGAAAACCTTTTAATTCTTTTCAGTAGATTTACTGGCTTTATTTTTAATTCATCTTTAAATGATTCTTTACTGCCTATTAACAGAATAAAAAAACATCCGCAAAAGAGTTCTCTGTAGACCAGGCAATTCACAAAGTGAAAGCACTGTAGTGATGTAGAAGACATTCCTCATATTAGTGAGGCATTAACTCATGTGGCTAAATTTGATGTTAGGGTTTGTAAATGCTCAAATGAAAAAGAAAAAAATACATTAGTATGTCCAGGAGTTCCTGTCTCATTTTATCCTCCTCCCAGTGCTATAAGTAATGGTATATTTTAATTTTTGATGGTGGGAAAAGCCCTAAAGACTAAAAGGGGTTAATCAAACAACGGGCAAGAAAAAAATTTAAAAGAACAGAAGCAAGACTTGCTGTCAGTGAGGGAAATCTTGTGCATTTTTTATTTATTAATTTATTCTTAGAGTAACAGGTAGTTCTAGTTTCATTTCATACTGCAATGGCTCATGATCCAAATGTTCTCTTGCACTATATTCAATATCCTATTGTGAATAGACTTAAAACAGCTTTTAGTGCTGCTTCTTTATAGGGAAGTGAGAAAAGAACACAAGTGTATCAGGTGATTTGCTATCTAAAATTTCTGGAAAACAAGGGTCAACAATAAAATATTTAATGATGGCTGTTTACATAAATTAATCCCTTTTGGACAAGATGTGTATGTAAACATATAATTCAAACTCCTCAGCGCTTGAGCACTTTATATGTTAAATTTATATGAAATGCATTACTGAATAAAAGCCTTGGTATTAATTCAGAAATATTTTCTGTTTTTCAGATGAAGATCAGACATGCATGTCCTTCTCAGAAATTGTAATCTTTAACATTCAAAGAGTGACTTTGTCAATCTGTAGAAACAAAGACTTCACCAGATTAAAAGCTGTTCGGTTTTCTAATTAATGTTCTTTGGTATAATTTTGGCAACCTTTCTGCATATTTATAGCTGTCAGTGGTTAACGTGAAATTCCTTTCCCACTAAAATTACTTTTGCATTTAAAACAAAGTGACGTTAGTAGTTTATCATAATATTAAGGCTTTTTAAGTTCAGCCTTTTTTTAAGGGAAATGTGAGTATGTATTAAGCAGTTATTAAAATGCAAGAGGAAATAACTAAAATTATACATCCAAGATTCACGTTACAGAACTGCAGAGTGCTAGGTAAGGAATGTATTTGGTCTCAAAGTTATGACATGAAGAGAAGCCTAATGAGAGTAATGAGGGATGTTATGGCTTGAGAACACCTCTACTTATCATGAAAAACTTTTATTTTCAAGTTAAGTCTTGCTCTAGGAGATCATGAAGAAAACTATCAATTGTTCTAGGCCCAAAACAACTTTAAATAGTTGTCTTAGCAATCTGAATCTGGGAATGGAAGATTAAAGTATTGAAATATAGAATGCCTCTTTATAACCCTCTTATCCCTTAGGTCTAAACAATATGTGAATAGGTGATTCGGTCTTCAGACTCATGAAAGACTGCACACTGAATCTTGATGTGTCATAAACCAGAAATTTAGTCCTATCTCTAGAAAAACATGTGTACTTCCATAGTGTTTGGGTGGTTTGACTGGACACTACTATGACAATTGTATTTATGGAAGATTAGTTGAATATTAGATTAGATTTTTTAAAATTAATTCAATGGCAGGGAGATCACTTGAAGTAATCCAAGGTACTGGATTTTATGGCTTGTGTGCTTTCCTTTTCAATGGAAAAAATCTCCTGCTCATATTTGTGATACCCCTTGACATATTGAGAATCAGGAAGTCAGAGTTTAAGTGCTGTTAAATTCACATTTGTAGTGACATTTAAAGCTAAGGTTTCAGAGAAGTCAATTTTAAGGACGCTTTTGTTTTGTAGCTCTTCTCACACTACCCAGCTATAAATGGACAGCTGATTATGTGCATAGAGTTACTGAATCGAGATAAATAGCAGAATATGATATTAGCTACATTTTCCCCTTTCCCTTTCCCGAGTTTCGCCCCAAGCCAGTGTAGTTTGATCATATTATATTGATACCTGAACTCTAATGGATATCTCACCATATAATTTATTCAGAAGTACCTAATTAATATTCTGTGGAATAGAGTGTATCTTTCTATTTCTATTCTTGGCTTTTAATGTGTATTCACCTAGACAAATTAGATGGAAATAATAGGAGGATCTGTTGAGTTGCGGGTGTTCCCTTTTAAATGGAAGAAGCAAATTCAATTAGACTACTTATATAATCAAAACTGATTTTCTGCTTTATGTAGAAAATGTCAACAGATAATATAATTTAATTTATTTACCCCTTTCATAAGAGAAACAGAAGAAATCCCCAATAATTCTAGCAAATCTTATCAAAGAGCAGTAAATAATCTGCTGCAGTAAACTTGCCACAGTGCAGACTGTAATAAAGCAATACTGTTAAGACTCACAAACAAAGGATAACCCTATGTCCTGACACTTTGTCTTTCCACTGCTGCATTTCCTTGATTTATCTTCCTAAAAGTAATTATAGTTATGCTGATAATGATGATGATGATGATGATGATGGCAGCAGTGATAACAGTAACAGCTGGTGTGGAAGAAGTTACTGCAAGAAAAATTAGTTTCATTCATTTAAAAAATATTCTGATCCATCCAACTGCTGAATATTGCTAAATGAAGCTATTGCTTACAGTGTGTGCCAAAAGACTAAAAACAAAAGCATTGCAAAATTCTGCATTAAAAATGCTGAGAAGGAGTCCAGATTTTCCAGCTACTTCTGTTGCCTACAGCTAGCTTCAGATTTTGGTGCACTGAGGGTCAGTGCTGTGAATCTGAATATGTGCAATGAACCTTAATTTTGCTCTCTGGCTTGTTTTATTTTTACAGATGCCCAATATAGTCAGAAACCTATCTAAAGACCACACTGTATACTCTGTCTTTAATTAACTCTTTGTTTCTTCCCTCCAAAGAGATCATGATTATTTAATGAGTTTGTTGTACTATCAATAACCATTTCATACCAAAGAGAACTGTTTCAAGGTCTTTTTATTAATTTTAATTTTTTTTTCATAGGATGTCCTTAAATATGCCAAAAAATTTATATTCTCATGTAAAACTACACTTTAAAGTAGTCTTCCAAAATGATCCTGTGGATAAAGAAGGGGAAAAAAACAAAGAAACTCAAACAAAACAATGCACTAGGAAAAAAACAACCAAGCCAAACTAAAATCTAGACATAAAAATACCTTCTCAAAGGACTAAAAATTAAGACCTCTGAAGTTTGTTTTCATAGACCACATGATTTCTTTGCTACACACAGCTGTTTCTTGAAATTTATTAAAAGCAAATAGCCAAAATAGCAGGATTGGCAATACTACCAGTGGTGCTAATAATTATAATCATTTTGCCCACTCTAGCTTTACTAGTCCTTCACTTTCATTCTTGGTCCTTCAGCAAGAATTCATTCTTATGCTCAGTTCTTTACCAACATCACTCTACTTTTTCCCCTAATTATATTCCTTATTCACCTGCTGGAGGCTGAAGTTTCAAAGGTGAAGGTTTCTTGTGAGAAGGCATTATTAGCAAAAGGTTAAATTGAAGGAGCTTCACAATGTTGTGTATGTTGTTAATCATAATTATAATAATAAGAAAGCTCCTCATTTCAAAGAGAAGAAATTGCCTAAATTTTCCGTACCTTCTCTCAGAATTACTAAGAGATTCAAACTATGACTGTGCAGAAACCTGGAAACCTTTCTACGCACACAACCTAGAACTCCCTAGTCCCAGATTCCTTGAACCAGAGGGTTTCTTGACTGCTCTTAATTTTTCTGTCTCTTTGGGGTAGATTACTTCCAGCAGTTATTTGAGCACAGAACTCACCTTCACAGGGATAGAAAATGAGTCCCATTAAAAGATGAGATTATAGCCTAGAGAAGAGAGCAATGACCTGGAGGCAGCTCTCTCTCTAGGTTGGACTGCACAATAAGTCAGATGGTGATTATATAAAACACCACAATGAGTTGCTTAAAAAAACGCTATTCCAAACTTTCTCTATGGGAAGCTCTGAGTGCTGGCTCACAACAGGTTAAAGATACCCATATTCAAAGAAGAGAAAATTTAGGCTAGTCCTTTCTTTTCTGTTACATGTATTTCTTATTAACATGTAATTTTTGGGGGGACAACAAACTCTTTCTGCTCATTTCTTACAAATCTGGCAGTGCTAATTGCTGGATCTGTCTCACCCAGCCACTATCATCCAAAAAAATCCTTAAAAAAGCCAGATAAAATGAACTTGTATTTCACTAAGAAACATGTTTACAAACCAGTATAGCTCACTGATGAAACATTTCTTACAAAATGTATTCTTTACCTGAACTCATTTTAAAACTAGCTGTTGTTCAAAGCTTAAAGTATTGAGCTGGCCATGGCCACTTCATACAGATAGCTTACCAGAAATCTCTCTCCCACCCTAATCTACATTTTAAGAAAAATAGTTAATGAGAGAAGGCAGGATGGTGATTATAAAGGAATCCATTTCCATATGATATGTGAATGTTTGCATTTAATTTTTATGAGGATAAATATTGAACACCTGATGCTTCACAAAATTAATTGTCTGATGCTGGATAGATCAGCTAATATCATTATGGAAATTTCTGAGTGATGTACTTGCAATTGTCATGCATATTGCAATAAGACAGTGCAGTGAGAACTCTTATTTGCCATGGCAACCATTAATTGGATATGCACGAGGTGGTGTTTTGCTTTAAATAAATCTGACTGGGTCAACAATAAAATGTTTCAAATACATGATTTATGTTTTACACTTTTTTTTCTTGGTTCAAATTAGTTTTTTCTTCTTATCTATGTGTTCCTCAGAAACAAATGGGATAAAGTTGAGTGGAACCCTGGGACATTTTGTTTTATGATTATTTTTGTGAATGCACATTTTGTATTTCTAAGTCTGACAAATAAAAGCTGATTGTAATTACATTTGTGTTTCTGCCATGTGTTCTCAGGCCTCTTTCTCCATTGTTTCTTTCTCATGTGACTATTAATATGAATCAAATAGCTTCTTTGCATAAATCATTTCCATAAAAATATACAGTTGGTTTTTGTTTTACGGAGAGTTTGGCATAGGAGACAGTCCTTTTGCATATCATACTGGGATTTTGACTAAAAGACATTGGGATGTATATATGAAAAAATAAATTCCATAGAAATTAATCCTAAGCAAAAACTCAAAGGGAAATTATTAAAATCTGAGGACAATAGATATTTCAGGGCAGGGGAGTGTGAAGTGCAAAAAAGAGGCTCTTTTTTGAGTTATACATCCCACAGGATATTCAGCAATAATTTGTTTAGAAAGAGTATGACCATTTCTATATTAAACTCTGAAGGCATTGATAAATGTGATTAATTGTATACAAGCGAATAGTTGTGCCTAAGAGAAGGAAGGTGACTATAATATTCAAGCTCATAAAGTTTTCTTTGCTTACCTGTGAAGGCTTCTTATGATATTAATAAATCAATATTCCCTAATATATTAATATTTTCCTGGTTTAGGAAAGCACTTGGATTCAATACAGGACAAAAATATCTCCCTAATATTAGTTAATGAATATATTGATGCTTCAGAATAAGTCCACACAGTTTCATCCTGGAGTATAGCCCAGGACTTTGTCAGACTCCTAGGCACATCATCGCTCATTATCATCATTGCTGAACCCAGAGCAGAATTTGCAGCAGGGTGTGCACAAAATACTGGGTACCCTGTGTGGATCAATACATGTGTTTTCCAGGCTCAGGAAGAATTATCTGTAACCCTGAATAATTTGTTGAATGTGTCTCAACCACCTGCAGTCTTTGTTCTAAAGATGGGGTGAAGGTGGCCTAGTTTCTGGTTTTGTTTTGGTTTATCTCTGTTTATTTGTTTTTCTAAGTTTTCTATTATCATGTAATTTTTTTATTATATATAAATTTTGATAAGCAAATAAGTCTCCCAGAGGTGAATTTTATGTCATTACTTACCTGGCAGAAACCAGCAGAGAAGAGAGTGGATCATCATATTTTCTCTTTTTCTGTGGAAGCCAAACCACCATATTCCAGCCAACAGACCACTCTATAAAAGGCACATTTCCTTCTATGCAATGCAGCATTGAATCTGTACATAGTCATAAAGCTCTGAGAATGGTCTTTTGGATCTGGCATCTCGGAAGATACAGGGTGTGAAACTTATATTTAGCATTTGACTTCTTTATTCCTGAAACTGATTTGAGTGCATGTCAATTTATGTGCTTTCCAGATTCTTTCTGGAGTCAGTGCCATAATATGTCCTGAGGATGATGATCCATTTAACTGTATGATTTTTGGTTAAAAATCCATTTTTTTTCATAGATAGTTTTCAGATCAAGCAAAATTCTTAAGTAAATTTAATCTTGATACAACAGAAACTGACTCTGACAGTTTTGTTCTAAGCATGATGAGGACATACTAACTTTAATTGAAGTCAGCACTAAGATATATTGAGCTGAAATGCTGATGCAGACCTGCAATGGTCAAAACGTCATGATGATGACAAAAAAATTTCTAGTTTTAAGATAGCTTGTCATTCAAGCCATTAAAACATAATCCATCTAAAAATGCAAGCATAACCCTCTAAATTATTCCTTCACATTAACCTTGGATTTTCCCTTCTTGTTCAGAACAAAAATAATATGAAAAAGAGATATGGAAGGAAAGACCAGGTTTAATTAAATAACGAAATTCATAGAAAGTAACACATTATGTATGATCCTTTTCAGCCAATGGAAGGAATATTTACATTGAATTTACTGTAAATTGGTCTATTCCTGATAAATTCTGCATGCTTGAATGTTTTTGGTTTTTTTCATCGAAGGTTCTTATTTCTTTTTCCTGTCTTTTTTGGGATATTACCAAAAATACATGGCATTTTTTGTAATGGATATCTACAAATTATCAGCCTCAAAAATCAATGTATTCTTGGTTGCCTGGTTTACCTATAAACTCTCAGATTATTCACAACTGGAGTTCAGTGTAATTTTACTCTAACACACAACAAAGGATCTCAACACTGGGGTTACACCAAAGACCTTAAGCAGTATGGCATCATTTTACATACTTATTTGGCCTGAATAGTGTCATAGTTTTTAATAATGTTGCTCTGTGAGTTAAGGTCTTACTATTCTCCTAGAGAGACCTCCCGTATAAAAAAGAGACCTTCTGAGCTCCTGATTTGTTCTTAAATTTTAAATATTCAGGAAGGTTACAGATATGTAATTGCCTGTTTTTCAGTCCATAGTTTTAACTTTTTTTTTGCTCTGTAAAAAAAAGGAAGAAAAAAGGCAAAAGAAAAGGAAGACAGTTTTTTTTTAATTGTTGTTTTGGGTTTTTTTAATGCAATATTTAAACAAAAATACATATAATTTATTTGCCAGCTTATTTTTCTGTGTGAAATGCAGTAACTCTTTGGAGGGTTATTGCTGACATCCAGGCAGCAGCCATTTCACAGAATGTGACATTACTTATTTGGAATTCAACTATGTTTTCTTTCATGTCGAACAACATTAAATGATCATTTGAATTTTGGTCCTTTGACATCTGTAACTCAGATAATTCCTCAGATGTCAGAAGTTTGGGCCAGTGGTGAAAAATCTTTTTATTTTTCATGTAGATAACAACTGACAATCAAGATGATTCAGATATGCCTATTACAGTGGAAATAGTCTTTATTCATTTAATTTCTGCATAAAGAGCTACTCAGAAGTTTGGTTGTGCACTCATTAATTTTAAAAGACAGACATTTTCATGGCATGCAAGTTGGTGGCTGGTTTTCTTCACCCAGGAACCTACTGCATGGCTGCCCATAAAAATCCTTCCTGCTTTTCTTCCTCTTTCACCAGGTTCTTGGTCACATCTTCATTGCACTTCCAAAGAAAAGGACCTTCACATTGAATGCCTCTCTTTCATCAGGTTCATTTGGTGCTGTTGACATTGTCATCATTTGTCAAGTACGAACTGATGCACAGCTGGCAGGTAGAGCTCTTTGAGGGTTATCTAAGAGGTGGTAGAAGGGAAAAGATGTTCAGGGAATCAATGCATTTTTCTCACAGCTGGATGAGGGTGTGCAAATTTACTTAAAAATGAAATGTTGAAAACTGGTTAAATTTCCACCTAGTGTTTGGGAAATTGTATAGAGGTACTGGTCAAGTGTTCTTCCTATTTTTTTCCCTTTTCCTTCTCTTTTTCCTTTCATTCACCTTATTTCTAAAATGAGAATTACTTTATGATAAAGATCTTGCTACAGTCATGTTTGCCCACCTTATTTCTGGGTTAATGATCTACGCAGGATGGATTTCAGTGCTTTCTAGAAAAATATAGCTGTTCAAATTCAGAAAGGTTAGTTATTAGCTGCTGTAATTTATTAAGGGGATTATACTTGTGTTCTTTCATCCAGACTTATTTAACATAGTTTCTATGGAGTTTTTACAAGTTAATTGGTTTTGACCCAGTTCTCCCAGAAGTGCAGATTTTTGCATCCACGAAAATGAGTTAGAGAACCTGTTGCCTTTCAACAGAAAATAGGTGTCTGCTCCTTGACCCTTTTGAAATCTCTTCCTCAATAATTTAACAGGATTTTTTAAAAGAAATTACTCTTTCAAAATATCTAGCACTAAAATCATCACAATTTTTGGTACATTGCTTGTTTCATAAAATCTCCTTTTCAGACCTTCTTTTTCTTAGTCATTATCCTCCTCAATTTGTGCATCTTTAGGACATTCTACAAAACCCATATATTTTTCATAAGTATTTAAAAAAAAAAAGGCTGGAGTATTTTTTTCTTTACATGGAGATTAGTAGTGCATACTTGAAGCTCAGAAAGCCAACTGCATCTTGGGCTGCATCAAAAGCAGCATGACCAGCAGGTTTACAGAGGTAATTCTGCCCCTTTTTGCTGTCCTCATGATACCCCACCTGGAGTACTGCATCCAGCTCTGGGGGTGCCAACATAAGTAGGACATGGAACTGTTGGAGTGAGTCCAGACAAGGGCCACAAAGATGATCAGAGGGGTGGAGCACTGGTCCTACAAACGTAGGCTGATAGGGCTGGAGTTGTTCAGTCTGGAGGAGAGAAGGCTTCAGAAGACCTTAGAGGAGCTTTCCAGTACATAAGGAGGGACACAGAGAGCTGGAGAGGTACGTCTTATAAGAGCATGTATAGAGATGGGACAACAGGGAATGTCTTCAATCTAGGAGAGAGTAGGTTTAAATTGGATATTAAGAATTAATTCTCTCCTGGGAGGGTGATGAAGCACTGGAACAGGTTGCCCAGGGAAGTTGTGGATGCCCTATCCCTGGAAGCATTCAAGGCCAGCATGGATGGGACATGGAGCAACCTGGTCTAATGGAAGGTGTCTGTACCCATGGCAGGGGTTTGGAACTAAGTGATCTTTAGGGTCCCTTCCCACCCAAATCATTCTATAACTCTATGATGATTATTGGCTGAAATAAATATTTTTGTTGTGTCTGTATCATGTAATTATTTTTAAATTAAATTTTACTTTAAAAATGGTTTTCAAAATTTAAGGAACTGAGCAAGCCATCTCAGCCACACTGTGTACATGGCAATGAATGTATTCCTATTAAATTGTGGTACTGATTACTTGGAATATCTTATTAAAAACAGTTTAAAATGGGTGGTTTAACATAGGTCTTGGACTTCAAGTTGCTCAGCTATAAACCCAAAAGTGAGGAGTCATTTATCAATGAAAGCAAAAGTTATCGTAGAATACTAAAAGAAGGCCATGTCTCTCTCAAAGAGCATTCATAATGTCACAATATTTGAGGATTTTAAGATATATCTTGAATGTGTGTTTGTACTACTTACAGATTTCTCTAAGAATCATCCTCATATTTGTTTCTGAATATGGTATTAAAAAAAAAATCAGACTGTATATTTGAATTGTATTGTACCAGGGTAGAGATAATTTCAAAATAATCTGTAACAGAACCTAAATAGAATGTTTCAATCCTAGGTCTCTGTTTAGACACGCTGGTCTTCTTCTCCACTGGCTTGTCTTCAGGCACATAGAATGGCTTTTCCCTGTAACTAAATTTTCCTTCTTAAGGCACATCCAGCCTTCCTACTCTCCATTCTCTTTCAGGACTGCCTCCCAAGGGACTCTCTTAACCAGTCTGCCCAAGGTGTGCCTTCTGGAAGTCCAAGGTGACAGTTCTGCTGGCTGCTCCAAGAATCAAAAACTGTAATTTCATGATTGCTGTGCCCAAGTTGGCTTCCAACCATCATATCACCCATCAGCCCTTCTCTGATCACAAACGGTAGGTCCAGAGGGGAATTTTACCTAGTGGGTTTCTTCACCAGCTGTGTCACAAATTGTCCACACACTTCAGGAAATTCCTAGACATTTTCCTCTCTGCTGTATTATATTCCCAGCAGACTTCTGGTGGGTTTTGTTATAGAAACTTTTCCTTGACTCTTGTCCTGTTATTTAGGTAAGAGAGCAAGGTGCAGTTATTTGGTCTAATTTCTTTTAGAAAGTGAATGTTAAGCCTGGATACTAAAACTTTTTGTCAGTCAGTTCTATGACTCGTTCCTATAAAAAAATATTGTTTATTCTGCTTGCACCTTCAAATCCCAGAAGCTTTGTGTAGATAATTACATTCTATGTGCAGTCGAGAGCATGACAATAAGCAATCAGTCAATTCCATTATTGTGAGGGTGATACTGTGAGGGCTATATCCAATGTCATTTGCTTCTCTGTGACATATGGACAAAACACTCTGAGTTCCAGTGTTTTCCTGTTATTATATTTTAAATCATACAGCTAACAATGGCTTTATAGTCACTTGGAAGCATGTGTGCTGTGAATACAAATACCAAGAGAATAATAATTTTGTTTTTGAAAAGGAAATGTTTGATTTAAGGGTGAGATAAGCAGGTAGGAAATTACGACCTTGTTCCTTTCATCAACAGTAGCAGTAATAAAAATGATTCCAATACTAATACTAATACTAATAATAGTGATTGATTATAATAAATTATTATTATGATTTTATTTGATTTTAGAATGTTATTTTTGAAAAAATATGCCTATGATCAGAACTTTTTGTTTTTAATGCCTGCCAGAAACACCAAAAGAAAGGACAAGAAAGTAGTAGTTGAAAGTTAATCTCCTTTTTTTAAACTTAAATTAAAAAATCCTCATAATTATTAATGGCTTTAAACAATGAAACCCACAAAACTTAGCAATTTTTCTTTGACGCAATGTCAGAACTGTAAAAAAATATTATTTTTTAACCACCTGAAAAGAATAAGAGTGGATAATACAGTGTCCAAGACCTCAAATTTGTGGAGTGCTGTGCTTACGTGTTGACACAAAGCTCGTAT
Source organism: Grantiella picta (assembly GCA_013397955.1). Taxonomy (NCBI): domain Eukaryota; kingdom Metazoa; phylum Chordata; class Aves; order Passeriformes; family Meliphagidae; genus Grantiella; species Grantiella picta. The sequence goes on from VZRM01015740.1 coordinate 229,944, forward strand.
AAAAGTTGTTTGCCTTGACTGTGAGATTTTTTTCTCAATCAAAGTGGAACACTGAAATGACATAAAACCATCAGAATTTTTCCTGCTATTTTTCTCAGAAAAAAGGACGGTGGAGGCATACCCTATTTTATTGTATGGGGTGAGCTTGCTGTCCTTGTGTTTGCAACATTAGAGATAAAACACTCTAGACAGAATATGTACAAAACTTCATCTATATTCGTGCTGCATTATTTTGACAGCCCTTTTTCTGCTTTGCTAAAGACAATATCTCTCTCATGGACTGCTTTTCTGTACATATATGCATCTAAAGGTAAGTAAAGGCAGTCAGGAACTTCACTTACTGCAAAACATTTTCCTTAGCATATGGCATGCAGGGCCGAGATGAACTTCTGTGAAAATATTCCGTTAAAATATACTTTAGATATTCACAGCTTCACCCAAAGAGAGAAATATGTAACTTAAAAAACTGTCTTTGAAATTAAATTTGGAATAGAAATTTTAAGTGGAGAAATTAATATATAAATTATATATAATTATATANTTACCATAATGTCAACATTTTTTCTAGTGTGTTTATGTCTTAATCTTGCCATCTGATAAGCAACTCAACAGTCAGTTTTCTTCTATTCTCTTGGATATCAGAACTGCAAGACTAAATTGTGTTCCTTGTAATGATTATCTAGTCCAGTGTATAGTTTAATCATTTGGTACGAATTGTGAAAATTCCAGCAACTCAAGGCTCTGTGTTCATAATACATGATTGTTAGTTACTCAGGCTATCACAGATAAAAGGTCAATATCTATTATAGTAGGAGTTTTTGAAAAGAGCTCCCTGAATTTATAATACAGTATCTTATCTGTCATGTATGGCTTTGTAGTGGCAGAAAAACTTTTTCAACACATTATTCATTGAAGTAAAAAAAAGAAGGAAAAGAGAAGAAAAGAGTCAAATCATTAGTATTCTTCCAAAGCAAACAGGAAAAAATCTTGAAGGTTTAAGTGTATCATTAGGGCAAAAGAGTTTGCATTTTCCTCTAAGACAATTTTTTTTTCTCCTCTATACATGTATACATATTCTGGATTCTAAATACATGTTTTGATCAAGATGTTATTTTTCTTTTTTTTTTTTTTAGAGCAATATATATTTTAGTTCCTTGGTCATAATTCATACACTGTTTTTATATAATTTTTCCCTTGTAGATATATGTGAATGTACTTCAATGGGGTATCCTTCAGTGCATGATAGCTCTACATCTTCCACATCTCATAAAACTTGGCAAGAAGGAAAATTTTCAGAAAGTCATGTCTTATAGAAATACTACTGTAGCTGAGTCCTCATGGCATCACTATGATTACAGCAGTTTAAATGGAAAAAAAAATTGCTCTTTTCTGCAAAAAGAAAAATAGTTTTCATCGTTTGAAAATACTACTACGACTATGAAAAAAAATGTTATCTTAAATATATACCGCCTTTTTAAAAGAAAAATAGAACAGTCTTTAGGAATGTGAAGGAATTAGTGCCTGACTTTTCTTGAAATGATCATAAACTTGCACGCTGAAGACAGAAATCTAGATTCATTATGTTGACAATGACACAGAAACAACCATTAAGAGCCAAAGTGGGGAAAAAAATCTTCTGCCAGTTCAGTTTTTCTCTCCTCACTTTTAAGAAGGGAAAGGAAATTACTTAGCAAAATGCTTATTCTGATGATATTTAAACTTTACATTTAATGTCAAAGGGCACAAAAGGGTGTAAGGTTAAATGCCACATCAGGTATCCCCTTACAAACATCAGGTTCTTAAGGCTTGCTCAGCACTCATAACTACTGATGATCATCTTTCTGACAGTTTCTGTCTATCAGAATTTCAAGAGCAAGTGTCTGAAGGAAACCTCCAGGTCTGCATAATCAAGAGTACCAGACTGTTCTTCAATGATGTACCCACTCTTTAAATCATCTGTAAAATTTCCTGCCTGCTCCCACTGACAAGGCAATTCCAGCAGCTGTAAAGTTCAGAGATCTGCTAAAGTAGGAACTAAACAATGAACTAAATACCATGATTTCAGAAACCAAGTTAATCCACTAGAGGTAAACCATGTAGTATGGGATTTGGTATTGTTGATGAAGCAACAAAAACTTTAAACTGTTTTTCTTCCCAGCAGAATAGCTAGGGGACATGACAGGACAAACGTACTTACAGCCACAAATCGCAGGTGGAAATGCTGTCTTGGTAGCAAGTGATAACAGGCTGAGAGATGCTGGGCTGAGAAGTGATACACAAAATATTGATAGATTGAGGTGTGAATGAGACACCCTAAATCAATTTATTGTAAAGTATGTGCAATTAGGGGTATAGCTTTTTATATACACAACATTTATCTATGAAATTTTGCTTCTTTCATCAGCTGCAGCAGAAATCATGACAATTTTCTGATTTTAACAAAGACCAAGTTTTCATTGGACTGGTTGTGCATAAATCAGATAAAATTACAAGTAATTTTAATTTTCATCTGGATGAGTATCCTGATCATGAGAATTTTAATCTGCTCCTACATTTATAATTTCAGGAAAAAAATTTAAAATGTTCAGTATTTTAGTTATTTTTTAGGCAGAAACTAAAAATATTTGAGAAAAATTAAATAAAGGTATTAACTGTCCCCACCACCACTTTATTCCTATGAAACTAAATCTTCAAAAAGATACTAAAAGTATCAAAGAGGAAGGAAAGTGTATTTCATGTGAGAAGTACGAATGTCCCAGATGCTGTAATCAAGAAAATATGGGTCATGGCAAGCCAAGTCAATATAAGATTCAAGGTAAATAAAAGGTAAAGGCTAAGGAAGAAAGAAACTGAATGATTGCAATCCTACCAAAAAATTTCTGTCACTCAATAAAAACATGCCAGTAAGAGATAACAGAGATGTAGCACCACAGAGAAAGCACTAATGTTCCCTTTTGTACATGGCCTGCCAGATTAGCTCTGAGTAAGCTTTGTTAAACCAGCAATTTGTGCAGTTAGGACATTTTCCATGGCTATCCTGTGAGACATCATGGAGTTTGATTTGACACAATCATTGTCATACTCTTCTGGGACAAATTGCGTTTTTCTTAACACAACTTGATTTTATTTTTTTTTTCTTGCTTTTATGCTTTCTTGATTTCTTTCTTTTTCTTTTTTCTTTGATTTAAATTTGGATTTCAAATTTACACTGATGAATGTAGGAAAAAAACCATGTAGATATGATGATTTATTATATTTATTTACTTTTTACTACAACTGTATCAGTATCAAACCTGTTGGGACATTGAACACACAGTTAAGAATCCAACTAAGTAGCTAGGTCATTTTCTTGCATACTTTTCTTTGCTGGGATGGTTTTCATCTGGTTAAAGTTTAGGAATGATTATATGGGTTGCAGCTACAATGTTAATTGCAGTTTTATATATCTATTTTCAGTGCTTGACTCAGAGACTAGAAGAGGTTGATTTACAAAGAAATTGAGAAGTTTAATGTAAGAAATGGAAGTGGAGGGCTAAATTTAGGAACTTGATACTTCCAAGCTGTAGATAGTTTTTACTTGATTGAGGGCCGAAAGAAAACTTACCCAAGAATATCTGTGAAAAATGTTGTGTTTTAAGAAGAACAGAGGACCCTGACAAGTATTATCTAGGAAGATCATAGGGAAGGACTGTTCCCTTTTTTTTTTTATTTTTATAAAGTCCTGATATTTGCTTTGAATTATTAGTTTACTCTCACAACAAAAAATTAGTATTTGTTGATGTTAGACGGAGTTTTCCTAGCAATGTGTGTAAAGTCACTGAAGCACAGAAATTATTTAGATTTTAAAAGATTTTACTTTTACACAAAATAATTAGCGGGATGTAGCAAAAATAATTAACTACTTAAACTACCAATAAACTGAGACACCAATTATTAGCATTACTAATGTGACATTTTAATCAACTGAACGCTTTATAATCTGACAGACATGATGTAAAAATATATGTATATAGCATGCAATTTTAATTTAAAATAACATCTTTTCATAGTTTCTGTATTTTATTTATTCGTTTCCTATTTTACTACTAGCTTCTATACAATAATTTTAGTACAGTGCTCTTTTTGTTAGAAAGTTTACCTTCATGCTATATAATCTCAAAATGTTCAGCTAAAATATATATTTCCAATGCTTGGGAGTTCAAATATAATTTTTCATTTAGAAATAGTTTTAATTTTCACAATTTCAAAGGAGGCCTACATAACTAGCCTTTGTATTTGTTTTTGGTGGATTTTTGAAACAGCAACTTTCGTTGATTAGAAAATTCTGAGCCTAATATCTTTCTTTGCATGAGTTCATGTAAGTGCTAATTCACCTAAAAATGGATGTGTATGCATTGAAGGCTTTAGAAATAGTTAACTCTATCGTCCACATTTTTAAACTCTTTAAAATTATATTGTTGTTGAAAAGCAAGTGGTTTTTGATTAGGATTTTGCTCTTTTTCAAGATTTTTTTTCAGTAAGTGAATGGGTAAAAATGAACAGAGCTCAAAAGAATCATACTTGGAGACCAAAAACTGCATTTCTCTACAAATGAGATAAAACTCCACAGTGGATTAAACTAGAAAATTAGAGAAAAATTTTGTTTTAATAGTTATATCACAAAGATAGAGTGAAACACAATGATGTATTCAACCTGTATTTTAAGAATTAATGGGATCAATAGCATTACTTGTATAAGGTGGCCTTGCTATAACCTATGGAAAGGTTATGTTAAAAGTGACATTACAATCAATCCTTAAAAGCAAATATGTAGATAAACCTTGAAAAGCCTAGCAAAGGCAGGTCTGTTACACACCATTAAACCTCCAAGTGTCTTATTTTTTCTTATGTAAAACTGAAGAAAGAACTGGACTCTCTTGAAGCATGATTCATCCGAGAAGAAAAACAGACAAACCAAAACAATCCCCCCAAAACATCCCACCCCAAAAGAAGAAAACCCCACAAAACAGAGAAGCAAACTGCAGCAGCAAAGGCACAGGTAAATCATCACTGTACTTGGCCAAGAATATTTAATAAACAGATGAAAAATTAAAACTGCCTTACATCTTGATAGGAGACTGTTTGGATGGCTCGGACATGCATTAGAGCAATACAATCACCAGTAGCTGTCAGCTCAGCCAAATGGCTTGGCTGCAGGACGCCCTCCCTGCATCACAAAGCCTCCTCAAACTGACAAACCTTGCTGCAGATGCATGGTTATTGTGCATAGAAAGGACTTTTCTTTCGACTGTGTTGATAAAAATTTCCTAATCTCTCAAGCCAAGTGACATTTTCTTAACTGTGCAAGGCAGAATGTCCTCCTAACATTAACCTTCCCATAGCAAAATACACTACAGTTAGAATCTTCTGAGTTAATTTGAAGTATTTCGCATTAAAACATGGGAGGAGAGGAAGAAAAAAAGAAAGTAAACAAAAGAAATCCGTTTGCTAAGCCCTCCCTGTTTAGCTATGGACTTAAAAAGTAAATATAAAAGTGAGTGCTATAATAGTAACATTTATCTCAAAGTAAATAAATATATGCATTGATTTCAGTAGCAAGCCAGGTTCCTCAGCATTACCACTAATGTTAAGACCAACATCAAGTGACTAATATTATGATATTGCATTAGACTTTAATTATCCAGTTTTTCCCTTCCAATCCTACTATGTTTGGCACAAAACACTCTAAGATTACAAGTTTTCTGCATAAGAACCTATGTCTCAATAAAGCAAAACTTGAAAATCTTGAGATTCTAAAAGAGTTTTTCAAGAAAAGGTAGTTGCCCAGATTTTGGTGTCATGATTTTTGTTTTGTTTTGTTTTGTGGGTTTTTTGGTTTTGTTTGGTTTTCTTTGGTTTTTTTTAATTTTTGTTTGTTTTGGTTTTTTGTTTGGTTTTTTTAAATATTTTATTTTGTTTGGATTTTTGTTGGGTTTTTTATTCCTAGAGTAAATATCCTTGTAATTTTAGGAGTAGCTGAATAAGAGGTAGGCTTGATTTTTTCCCCTTGTTTATGTTTTTAAAAACAATATTTGATAATCCAGACAAGACTAACTTTATGGATATACCATGGGGAAGATTCCAAGTAATCTGCCTTCATTACCCCTTGCCTATGCCATGATACTCAATCCTTTACCATATTAGAGAGTTGGCAAGTGTCTACTGCATATCTGTGTCATAAAGGCTAAGGGTGATTTACATCAGACAAAAGCTAGACATGAAAACAAATCAAATCCTTCCCAGCTTGTTCATCAGCCGGACTCGGCCTGTCCAGGTCAGCAGACAATAGTAGCCATAGCAAATATTTAGTGAAACAAGAAACAAGACTTTCTCTGTGGCACGCAGTTTTCTTCTTTCAGGAACTTAGGACTTCCAGAACCAGCATTCAAATCACCATGTTGCTCTAGCCAGCAGTGCACCCTACTGCCAAGAATGTACCGAATCTTCTTTCAAATGAGTTTTTTTATGAAAGATTTAGCCTCCATATTGCTGTTAGTATCACCTTCAAATCTTAGGCTGACAGCAGTATGGGATTTGATCCATATAATGTAATTGTTTCCTTCTCTTTTTCTACAAACTCAGGTGTCTATCACCAAACAGAACCAATGTCTCAGTGTAACAGGAACTGGAGTGCAGTCCTTGATCCAAAACTCTAGGTTATTTACATGTATTGTTACTCTTTAGTCCCTTATATGGAGACAGAAAAAAGGGTTTCTAAGGAGATAGAATATGTGAATTTATGTCTCATTCCTTTTCTAGATCTTTTGTTGTCTCAGAACATCTGTCAGATCAAACAAGCTTTGGATACAAACGTTGGTCTGCCATTTACATTTCAAAGTATGAGGGGCTGCTGTGAAATCCTGGAGTAAACAGCTCATGTTAACCTTGTCAATCATTCTGCACCTCAGTATATTTCATTTCAGTTTCTGAAAATTTCTAATCCTTGCAATGAAAACAGTCGAGCTAGTTTTGAGAAGCTGAATTAAGATAGCAAAAAATATAATAAAGTCAGGAAAATTTTAAGTTATGTATATGTTGTGTCCCACTCCTACACAGGAGGGAGCATCCAAGATTTGCAGATGCCGGGGTTTGAATAAGAACAACAAAAGACAAATGTGTTAAAATATAGAAAAACTCACATGGTTTATTAGCACACTACACTCCTGACATGGAAATTGGTATATATTTTATTATATATTTATATTTTAGAGCATCCTGTTCTAACTTGCCCACTTGAATCATCATCGGTGTTTGAGGCAAAATAGTGCATTAAATCTTTACTGCCCTGTCGTCTACAGGGTGATTAAAATGAGATAAACTTAGAACTATATTTGTAGGAACATATGTAGTACACATACATGCAAATGAAAATATTTGCCAAAGGTAATAAATTCATTCAGTAAAAGGAATACTGAAGATTTGTTTTCTAACTTTTTCCAGAATCAGCGTGTGAAAGCCTGAAAAATGAGAATTTCACTTTAATTTCAGTGTGTTGGGGAAGAATATTATAAACACATAATGGACTTTTAGTTGAAAATTTACATTACTGTGAAGATTAAAATAATTATCTAGGTCAAGGATACCTATTAAATTTACAGAATTGTTTATTAGAGAGGAATGCTTTGGCCTTGATTGTAGACTAAGGTGAGGTGAGACCATAACTGTGATCTTTAAATTTGCCTTAAGGAGCCATGTCTAAGGGTGAACAAGTACTCATGACAAGATTACATATATTCTTGATATCAATAGGCTATTTAAAAGAGAAAGGGCCAGAAAGCCATATTCATTTCTACTGAGTGTTTAGCAGAAATATTTAGACAGAAAATCCATCAAGTATTGAAACCCATTGAAGTAAAGTCCTGGGACTGTTAAGTTACAGCTGCTGCTGTGTTATGGTGTTTGCATGCCCTTTTGCATTGGAGAAGTTTTTTCTCTGAGGATTGGTGGCTCAGTAGCCAAAAATTTACCCCACCTGCAGTAATAATCTTCCATATGCATATGACCTTCAAAATCCAGCCTGAACCCACACTAACGATGCTGTTCCTGGCCAGAGGAAGTTCTACTTCACTGTTCATTATTTCACTGTTTCACCTTGTCTAATGAGTTTTTATCTACCACTTTGTCTTGTTTTTAATATTCTTTTCTTGAACAACAGACTGATTATCCCTAATGACACCGGTGCCTGCACCTTCAATCCCACCTTTTCAAGGGCTCTTAAATCAAGTGCTATGATGCTCTCCAAAGAGACTGTTCTGTGGGAACTGTAAGTTATGCCCTTATTCTTCTCTGCAGTTATGTTAAATGATCAGTCCTTACTGCATAAGACAAGTGCTGTATGTGGAAAAATTCTTGTTAGGATGCTTGGTAGCAATTTCATCCAAATAAATTCAGTACAGACGGCTACTACATTTTTGGAAGACTGTTCATCTAAGTTTACCATTAAAGTTTATCATTAAAAGATAAAAATTATCACGCAGACAATAAATCTCCATTTTACTTCTATTAAGCTATTTCTTTTTTAATACTGAACTTTTCTTAATCACTGGAATGTTTTAAATCCCTTTGCATGTTTATGTTTTAATTTTGTTTACAATACACATTGTTTTCAAAATAGGAAATTTCCTTCTTTTTTCTCAATAATTCAATGAGAAATAGTTGCTCATTTAGAAATTAAAAGAAACAAAAGATATTCCTCTTGAAAAAAAATTGCAAGATTGTATTTTTTTAATTTCTAATTGAAGTACAAATTCAAAGGTTCCCACAGAACTTTATAATATTTCAAATTATAAAATGTCAAGGGGATATAATTTTGAATCTTCATGGAATAAATGTTACAGACTTTAATGAAAAGGAAATAAAAAAATAAATTAGTATTGACAGTCTTGCACAAAAGAGATTAAAATTAGTTTGTACAATGTACAGATTTTCAAGGAACTTTATTCTGATCAACTGAAAAAAAACCAATTATATTTCAGCTATTATCGCTTATGGTTTAAGGTTTTATTTTTAATTAATCACTGTTTTTCTTTTCTCTTCTCTGACTATTTTGGGTCTCTAACCTTCTTACCTGTCAGAAGCACTTCTGTGCTACTTCTCTTGAATGCACTTCTATATGAGATTTTTAGAAGTTTGTTTCCTACCATACAATTAGGATGTTCGAATTTTCTCCAAATATATTTGTACATTTACAGACCAGCTCCCATTTGTGATCTATATTCACCTCAGTGATGTTTAAGCAGCATAAACCAGGCAGGCTGTGTTTTGAATTCTGCAGCTGCTGACATAGTCAAGTGACTCTGAATCCATGTTTTTGATTTAATCATCTTGCTTTTATTTACCTTAAGGAAGAGAACGTAAAGCACAAAGTTGATATGGATAGACAGCTTATGCCTATTTCTATGAAACTTATGATTATCCCTGTGATTATTCCTTTAATAAATACGAAGACAGATTTGAGATAAAAATGGTAGAGAATCATATGTCTGGGTATTCAAGAAAGAAGTGCTAGCTGAACGTGTGCCCTGCTCAAGTCTGTATATCAAACATACTCTCAAGCATGCCACAAGAAGTCTTGTGCCTCCTAAATCTTCCCAAGAAAACTCACTTAGTGCAATAACTGTTTTAATTACTTGCATTGAATGTTTATCCCAATGGGGATGCTTCTTAAAAATACAATAGAAATCTGAATTAGGTAGAGATAAAAGACAAGAATTAATAAGGAACATTCAGTCTTCTTTTCACTCCTAAATGTTCATTGCTAACTTTTTTGTTGGGGTTTTTTTAATCCTTACAGCTGCCTTATCAGAAGTAAATGATTTTAACAAAGCAGAGCAATACAAAGCAGTATTGTCCTGGCTGACAATATTTTTATTGCTTAGTAGTAAGTGACTGATATGAAATCTTACCCAGTCTCTGTCCTCTTCTATCAATAAGATACTTTGACTCTGATACCACATTCTCTTCAGATTTAATAAATACATGTCTGAGTTTTATAAAGACTCCCTAAAGTTTTTTTAAAACACATTTTTTAAAGCACATTTTAAAAACATTTATTTCGCTGGGAGAATACCCAAATATCTAACAAAGTAAACAGAAGTTTTAAATACAGTAATCAAAAAAATGAAGTTAAGAGACCTGTCAAAAGTGTGCAGCCCAGATGAGAACTGTATATTAGCCAAGAGCAAGAATCTATTAACAGTGTACTATGAAACATTGATGGTATTAAAAGAAAAATAAATATGGTAAACAATAATGATAATGTCTTCTCATTTGACTCAGACTTTTAGACATATACACACTCTACTGATTCTACTAATTAAACCTGGCTTCAAAGAAGACATTTATTAAGTGAAAGAAATACAAGAATGTAAAATTATCTGTTTAAAACAAAGACTAAGTAGTACCAAATATATTAGATGCACTCATTGCCTATATGCTGTTAGAAATCTATACATTCAATACTATTTTTACTTTACTATATCAACTTGAAAATATCATCTTTTGCTGCTCAGTCCCAAAGGTCTAGATTTCAGAGAGTTATGACTGTAAACTCCAAATTTTTTGAGAGAATTGTAAAGTCTAAGCAGATTCAAGAACATCTCTCTGGTGACCAGTGACAGGACCTTAGGGAATGGTATGAATTTGTGTCAGGGGACTCTTGGGTTACATATTAGATATGAGGAAAAGGTTCTTCACCCAGAGGGTATTTAGGCACTGGAACAGCTCCCCAGGGAAGTGGTCACAGCACCAAGTCTGACAGAGTTCAAGAGGAATTTGGACAACACTGTCAGGCACATGGTGTGATTCTTGGGGTTGTCCTGTGCAGGGCCAGGAGATGTAGTCCTGACCTACAAAAAATAACAAATAATCCAGTATTACAGTGCACTTCATGCAGCATGTTTTTTCAATCCTGTCACTAGCTGCATGTCATAAATATGATTAGTTACTTATAACCATACAGAGGCACATTTGATTTTTTGTTTGCTTTTCTATGAATACAGATTTTTAAACTGTTCTTTTTCTAGTAGCCATTTAATACAAAAGTGAGAGAATAAATGCAATGAATCCCAAAAGCTATATTAAACACATTCCTGTTGAATTGAATTGTTTTCTCTCTTTGTGTGTATCATGTCTCATAATAGATCCTGAAATTTAATTCTGAGTGATGAATTCAAGCTCTTGCAACAACAAAGAGAATAGGCACACAGGGCTGATTTGAACATCTGGGACTTCCAGGCCATCTATGTGAAATTCTCTTCAATGAGTCATTTATTTATTTCATAAATATAAAAGATTTTTTTTTTCCATCTCATAAGAGCATAATAAAAATAAAAAAAAAAACAAAACACCCCCCAAAAGAACAACTACAAAAACAAAACAAAAAAAACCAAAACCCAAGTGACCAGACAAAAACCACATATGCATTCTCATACTACCAAATTTTACCTGCAAATATGCCCTTTCTCCCTCCGCTCACTTTGAGATCCAGTTAGGGAGACATTTTCACAGTTTCTACAGTGATATAATCTGCTAATATTGGCTTCATGCAACCAGAGCAGTAAAATCAGGTACTTTTAAATGTGTAATGCATGGCTCAGGACTGGCACACTACATGTCTTGACCAAAGTCAGGAACTCTGACAGCGACAAGGATTATCTGTATTTCACTATCAGCCAGACTGCAAATCTTCCCACAAAGATATTGTTCAATAGGTAAAAATTCAGGCTTTTGTGATCCTGCATACCTGGTTTATAATCCTGAGCTGAACTAAAGTTATGCCAAATAGTTTGAGGATCAATGAACCAGATTTACAGGTCTAGATTTGACAATTTGATGTCAAAATAAAGAGTCTGTATCTAGAGAATAGATCTGTCCTTGGTGACTGTTTCTTTTTGGACATCAAAAATGGAGTTCATGTCACCACATTTTAACCATCTGAGGTCTAGGTGTCTTATGGAGCCCAAAAATCTGGGCTCTGTTTCATCCACCAGAGAGAGAAACATGTAATTTATGCTTTTTTTTTTCAGATCAGTTTCTCCCTGGAGGTGTTTTTCTCTGCTGATTAGAAAGGTATTTTTGAACCGTAACCACTAAATGCTGAGATTATAAATCTAAAATGAAAGGAGGTTAATTCCATCACAAGTAAGGAATAGCAAAATATTTTTGTGAGAATGTTGGTAAATGTTATTACTTTGAACAATTGTCAAGCTTGTCTGCCTGTAAATGACCTGTGTGTATTGTCTGATTGTCCTTGAAATGTGTGAAAAAATACCTTCATTCTCAGCCTTTCTTTTATTAAGATTCATTTCCACACTGCAGGTATTTAAATTCAGAGAACTTCACAACACACTCAAAATTAATGCATGATTAAGCATTTTCTTGAAAGGAGAGCCAACATGTTTCTCTCATCAGATTGCAAAAGGTTTAAACTCTGGCAGTCTGAATGAAACAAAAACTGTGGGTATGGGAATACAGCAAATGCATTACTGAACACAGCCCTCAATTAGTGCTGAGGGTTGAATGCAATCTCTGTCATTGCCCGTGTAGCCACTTTCCTTGCCCTCCAAGCTGTAGAAGCTATTCTCATACTGCAGTCAAGTATGCAAAGCTGGCAACAGTATTGCAGAGGAGAGAGTGGTTACTGACTGCTTTCTGTGGTTAATTAAAAGAACTGAGTTTTCTAAATCTGTAATTATTCTCCCTGCTTTCACCTGTAGTATTTTGTATTGTTCTATACACTACTAACTTAAATGCATTAGATATGCAGTGTACATGGCATAAAACTGAGGTCATAGTTGCTTTCATTTTTTATATCTTCAAAGTTTGCTTTGAGAGCACAAGAGCCTGAGCTGTCACTGTGATTAATTGGAAACCATACTCTCAAAAAGGTAGAAGGGAGGTCAGGTCATATGAAGCATAGGAAACTCACAGTCAGACATTTTCTAACATTCAACTGCTTAATGTTTCAACCATAGAAATGTTGTTCTTTACCAATATAGTGAACAAATGAAAATACAGTTGTACATGTTTCTGTGGCTTCCTAGCCAAGGAAATACTTTTTAAAAAGAAAGCACTGAAATTGCACAATTTAAGTTCTTAAACTATCACCAGAGTCTCTAGATCTTCTAGATCCCTGATCAAGCAATATCACACAACTCCACATCATATCCAGTGAATGATGTAATAAGAATTAATAACACAACACATTCCTGAGGCACATGTGTTACTTGAGTTTCCTACTGTATTCAAAAAGGACCAGGCTCAGGAATGATGTATTTTAATTTTAAAAAAGTGATTCACAATTTTCCCCCCTCTCAGTCTTTTCCAGGCTGATGCTGTCTAGATGTGTTTCCCCTTAATTTCACTCACCCTCTCTAATCTTCCCACCTCAGCAGTTGTACATCTCCCACATTGCATAGAATCATAGAACCACAGAATGGTTTTGTGTTGGAAGAGACTTTTAAAGGTGATCTACTCCAATACCCTGCTTCCATGTGCAGGAACATCTTCCTCTAGCTCAGGCTTCTCAAAGCCCCATTTGAGAATTTGAACACTTGCAACTTCAGTTTCTTCTTACCAGGATTCTTTGAAAACACTATGCTGGAATGGCATTCACATTCCCAGCCTCTGCGAATGCTCTCCTGTCAGAGTTTTCTCATACCTTTCAAGTCCTCGTTTCTTCTCCCAAAGTCCATACTGTACTTACCCATCCCTCCTACCCCTTTTGCCCAGTAAAACTTTTCAATACTGTCCTGTGATCCCCACATTCTCTAAAGGCTCCTTATCCTATTTGTCTTCTATGTCCTGCTTGGTCTCCTAATCCAAAGACAATGAAAACAATTCATTCCTTCAGCAGCTCTCTCCCTCCACCATGTCAGCTCCTTGTTTATAATCCATATGTTTCAAATAGTCCCAGAAGCGCTGAACTGAATAGATCCCACTCTTTGGAATCATGAGTGAAATATGTGACTCTCAAGGAGGTTACAGCTGCTGAAGTGTAAAATGTCAATTCACAGCATTTGCAGCACCTTCTTAAGAGCATGCATTTTTCAAGGGCATTTTAATTAGCTAAATTTTGGCAGAATTCTCCAATACATATTTAAAAAAAAAACCAAAACAAACAAAAAAAAAAAAAAAAAAAAAAACNCAAAAAAAAAAAAAAAAAAAAAAAAAAAAAAAAACCCAAAACCAAAACCAAAACCAAAACCAAACAAAATATCTTATTGTCACAAGGGCATTCTTTCTTTAACATAAATTTCAGGTCTAAGTTTAATATTTTTTTATATATTTACATATTGTGGAAGAGGCCTTCATCTACATGCTAGAAGACTCTTGGGAAAATATGAACTCTCTTACAAGAAAGATCAATGCCATGGTACCGAGAAGAAAAAGGGGGTCTTCACAACTTAAACTAGAGAAAATTTCTTCTTCTTCCCATTTTTGGCCCAGTTTTTTGATCTTATATATGCAAAGGAGATGCAATTATCAGAAAAGCAATATATTGTTTTCATGTGGCCATGACTGGCCACACCAACATTCCCTTCTCATCAGTTTACTTCTAATTCGGATCAAAATCCTGCAATTCAGACACTAGAAATACTTTGCAAAATTATATGTCTAATGCTTTTATGATAGAAGGAATTATATCTGCATAAATTTACATAAACCTTTAGAGCAGGAGATTAGAACATTTGTTGCATGATCCAACAAAAGTGATCAAGATTTATTTCAATACTGCTTTTTACTTCAGCAAAATGGGTTTTAGTATTTAATCTCAGATGGTAACAGTTTGCACTGAATATTTTTATCCAACACTTTTTTCCATTTCTCTAAAACTAATTTTTTCTTTTCTTTCCTATCACCATGATTTTCAGTATTTACTTATCTTTTACATTTAACTAAAAGAGTAGTTTATATACTTCCTTTTCAGCATTAAAAAAAAAAACAACTTCTTGACAATCTTACCAATTTTTGGAGCAAAAATATCTTAAATTGTATGACACTGATGTATAGCTTTCATGTCAGCACAAATCAAATCACAGTAAGATTGCTATGATGCAGACAGATTTGGTCCACATTTGTTAATACTCAATTTTCAGGAGAGAATATGTAAGGATTTTTAAAAATGTGTTGACTGCATTTATATACAGTGTTGGTACACCCAAACTAAATTGGATGTCAAAATATTTGAACACTTCGACATGTTTAGAGGGGTCATAAACTTACTCTATTTTTAACTTACTGTCTCTAAATTTACAAATAATCTATTGTTGTATCAATTACAATATCTCCTTTGGTTTGCCTATATATAAATTAAAAATACATAGAAATATATATCTTTAAATAATGCTTAGTACCTTTTTAACACCAGTGCATGTGAATTTAAATTATTTTTATATTAATGAATATATATATATCTATACAAATGCATACAATTAGCCATATATACATAAACAGCTATAGAAACATACACACAGTTAACTACATTTACTATGAAGTCACAAGCTTCCCAGGCTGGAAAAGCTCCATTATTTAGAGACAGGTCCTTCATAGAATTATGTGAATTTTCTTGTCTGGCATGGTGATGGCCATCACATGTTTGTAGATAAGCTGTACGTAATGTGGGTACAAAGATCTGATTCTCCAAACCATGCCTAAGAATGCTGGTAGCTCTGTCCCTAAATTCAAGAAAAAAACACAAATATTTCCAAACAGTGCCCAGAGAAAATTAAAAAAATCTTTTTCATTATGATTTAGCTCAGCTATGAGCCAAGGTTTCTGGAAATGTGCTACCTGGCCAATTTAGTACAGCATGGCCATGTTGTAGTGTGCTCATAAGATTTTTTTGCATATTGATGCTTTTCTGGAGACTTCTCCCTAGCAGAAGCCTGTACCATCCCGTGCTGTAAGCTTATTGGTTTGCACCTTTTCCCCTCCCTGGCTCCTCCCCTCTGGCTTCCCCTGATTAGCTCTTCTGAGTAACCACGCCTCTCTTCCGTCTCCTGAAAACACTCGGAGAGACCTTCCCTCAGGGTTCACCATCTTGGCTTTCCAGCGCTCTGCATCCTCCCCCGCCTCTCCGTCCCTCTCCACCCTCCTCTGACCCTCGACTGTGGACCTCAATAAACCCCTGGAAAACTCAGCTGGTGATCCTGCATTTCTTCCATCACCACGCCTCTACGATAACTCGCGTCCCCCGCAGCTCCACCGCCCGCCACAGACACGTGTCTGCCTGGCGCGTTCTGGCCCCGGGCGGCCCCCTCATCATTGTGGCGTGGGGTGGCCGTTCCTGATTTGCGATGTTGCACTGCTGCATGACCATTGTGTTCTTTACTTAGGATAAATAAAACTAAAGGTTCTCAATTAATTACGAGTTTTCATGATTTCGCTGTCAGCCAAATTGATTCGGTTTTACACTCAATTTGATTTTGTGCTGGACAGCAAATGACTTGCTTAGAAAATAAAGAAACGTGGTTGGAACAGGGCTTTAATTAATTCTATTGAAAAATACCTCAAATGCAATGTACCCTGAAGAAATACTCCTCCAACTACGTTCAATAAAGGTTGTTTATCAAAGTAATTATTTCCTTTAGGGAATATCTTAGAATTTTCTCTTTAAATATATGAAGGCTCAAAAAAAGCAAGCTTTTACTTCTGTGACCTTGAAGAAACACCTTAGCACAAACAATCTGCTTCAGCAGGAAAAAAATAAGGTTTTTATTTTTAAAAATATTTCTTTGCCTCTTTTACTAAATCTCATAAAAAATTAACCCTTGGATGTCTGCTAAAAGCTTCCTGTTTTTATCCACAGTACACCTTTCCAGTTATGGGAATACAATACAAAGGATATAGACTGTAACATGTAACATAGACAGTATAATAGCTTATATGATATTTATATATAATAAGAATAATATTCTTTTAATACAATAGTTGTTTACCTAAAACCTGTTGTACCTACACTTGCATGTTATTTTTAAAAATAATGAAATATTCTGTTAACATAAAGTACTTTTGATTGGTGGTATTGATAATGGCAGGGATGTTGACTAACTTGTGTTCAATGGTTTGCAAGACTCAGAGTATAAAATCAGAAATCCGTTGGAGTATTCAGATAGGAATTCACTGGAGTTTTCAGACAAATTAGTTTTAGTATCTAATTGGGTGCAATGCAATGGGTTTGTGTTGATGGTTTCCTTGCATAACTTGCCTAAGTAGTTCTAACCTAGAGAGAAAAGATTTTCCATGAAAAGTTAGATGCAAAGCCAAAAAAAGAGATAAAAATCAACCCAAAACAACACCGTTAAGTTTATACATCCAGAAAAGAAATTGAATAGGACTGAAATGTGGTGGTGGATAATACCACCTCAGGAACTGCTGGGGAGCCAAATGGTCCCAGCACAGCAGTATCTCGCTGGTGGGAAACACCCTAGTCAGTACACCCCCTGGAGAGCAAAATGGTCTTTTCCCCAAACTGTAACCTAATCACTGTCCATCCCTTCCTCCTCCCCATTGGCTGTGGTATTCCCCCCGCCTCCTCTCCCCTGACCCCAGGTGATCCCTATATCTGGAGTCACCTGGGGTTGATCGCCCTCTTTCACCTTGGACCCCTTCAGATTAAACGTCTGGAACATCCAGCTGACTGAGCCTCTGAATTCTTTGTCTCTGGTAACGCCTGAGCTATCCAGCTCTCTGGGTGAGTGAGAATCTGTGCCTTACACCGGCTCGGGTGTGAGAAGGGCTTTTTCTGTACAGCACCAGGCAGTGCTGGCTGGGGTGATCTCTCGATAGCCTTAGAGACACTTTCGGTAAACGCAGAGGCCTATTCCACCCCTCCTCGGCCCACGGCGTTACTGAAAACCTCCCAGTGTTTATATATAAATACATATATGCATAAAGACCTTTGGTGTGTAGAGACACATACTCCATTTTGTGGATGAAGGTGGAAGAGCTGAGAAATCACAATCCTCTTATTCATTTGTAATGCTTCCATTTCATGGTGAAAAGTTGCTTCTATCTTATTGAGAAGACTTCTGAGAAAACTGCTTTCCAAGTTATTTCATGCAAATTACTGTACGTGAGAAAGCAAGACAAAATTTCAGCATGTATATTTGCATATTGCCTTAATGGCAACAGAGAAAGTTTCAGGCTTCCTGTAACTGCTGAGTAGTTTAAATGGAAGAATTTTAATAAGGTTGACAGACTCCAGTTTTCTAACCTTTCCTTCTTTTAGTGAGCAGAGACTGTAAAAGCATAAAGAAAAAATGAGTTATACTTAATTTCTCTGAATTCTTTGAAAATACAGTTTTTCCTCTTTTCATTTTCCACTAAGATTTTTTCAGACTCAACTTCACACATCTTTCAGTGGAAATGAAATTCCTTGTATGTACTAACTCATAATTCTGAGGCTTTCTATCTACCTCCCCCGATACACTTAAAAAGAATAGGATGAGAAATTCCACAGCAAGAACCACACCTTCTTCTCCAGCTTGCAGTGATATTTTCAATATTGTCTTGTGATTGGTGAGACATCATTTAACGTATTGGTTGCTTGTTGGTTTGTTGTTTATTTTTCCTGGTTTATTTTTTTCCCTGTTGTTTTTCTTTTTTTTTTTTTTTAACCTCAGGCAAGCAGTAATCCCTGCTTGTTACCCTCAGGTAATATATTTAACTTAAAATGAAAAAGAATTTCTATATTCTTTTTGCCCCTGGGGTTATCCAGCAACATAAAATGTTAGCTTCTGGCTTCCACATTAGTTTGCAAACACTGAAATCTCACGGGCTTTAAATCAAAAATCTCTCCTTATCTTTTCCACAAGTGATTTTCATTTTGCTGTAGATATAAGTGCCATCATCTCTAGTATTTCTTAAAATGTATAGGAAAATAGGCTGATTGTGAATATTTTTTTTGGAGAACCCAAACTAATTACTTTAATTGTGATATATTTTGTTTTGATGACTGCATTTTGAGGAAATAACTTATTGAGACAGCCTTGATGCTTCAGGCACTGCTCAGCAATAGCCAGTTATCCTGGTTCTCAGAGTCTGGGCTATGAGAAATAAGTTGCATGGGAAGACACTGTCATTTATTAAACACAATGTGGCTAGGTTATCCAAGTAACCCACTTACACTGATGAATTGATTAACCCAATTAAAAACTGACAGATTTCTGCTAGTTGTAGTTTGTTGTTTCATTTCAACTTTGGACTTGTGAACTCACAGACATGCAAACCAAAAAGGTAAATAATCCGCTAATTATAATATAACCTGTATGCCTATACACTTGTTTGACTCTCCCCAGCTAACATTCTGTTTTGTTTCGAGTGTTGCTAGTTTTTCCTTTTCCTTTTGTTCCAGATTTAATTTTAACATAATCTCTAAATGAGTATGTGATTCTTCACTGACCTATTCCTGCTTTTACATGATAGCTTCTTAAATGACTGAGAAGCCTCTCATTAAATCTTCTCAGCCATATTTTAATCCTTAAAATGTTTTTATCAACCTATTTTACTCCCTCCTTTCATAGCTCAAGACAATTACAGTGTCTCAGACTTTAATTACAATTATTTGCTTACTCACTGCAATCAGAGTTTGTTTGTTATGCATCTCCAATTTTACTTCTGCAGAAATCCATGGGAACTCAATTTCTGATTTTTTGTCTTCAGGTTATACCTTTAATTATCACCAAACTTGCATTCTTCAAATATGCTTATCTACTATAACACATGTATTTATGGTATGACTGAAATATTAAATAAACACAATTATAGTCTATAGGAAAAAAAAGCCATCCTTGAGCTATGCCCCTAAATTTTGAACATGTAAGGCTTGCCTCCTTTCACATATTTTTCACACCTACTGAATTCTCCCAGAAATACATTTTTCTTGCCCTTCTTGGTCATCAGGGTGCATTTTATCTTCTGTCATGTTCTTTACTTTCCATTCACTACAGAAAAGATCAAATGAAAAACTTATCAATGACATTTATGTCATTACATGTCATGTATATGGTGTTTTTTGTACTGCTATTGCTCCCCAACCATAATTTATGTTGGAAAGATAATATATTGATAACAATTTGACTTTTGTAGTGCAGTCTTTCTTAGTGAATTGTTTTGCCTCCATTTAGTTTTCATAATTCTTGTCCACTTGAAGCAAGGAGAAACAATCTGACACCTCTGACTGTAGCACCTATGTTTCCTTCAAATTCTTGCTCTAGAGCAAGCTCTCCCAAGCCGTTGTTGGTGTCTCATTTCTGTATTTAATATTGGTATATCTTTTGGGCATTATAGCTATTTGGTGCTTGCATAATTATGAGCTCTATGAGCCAAAGGATTTTATTTTTTTCATGGGAATTAGAATTAATGAAGACAAACCAGGGGATTGAAGTGTTTTTACAGTTCCAGAATATGTAATCCCTCTCCTATGAGTGGATTCTCCAATATCTAATAGTGTGCTAACATGCAAATGATAGCCACTCTAAGGAATGAGCTGAGTTTATATATTTGGCCATTCTCTTTGACTATTCTTAAAAGGAATAAATAACATTTCAGACCTTTTAGACATTGCCAAGATTCGATAAGATTGAAAAAAATTAAATATTGTAAACAGGTTAATCCAGAATAATCACAGTTTTCTTGTTTATCTGGGAAGCCAGGTAATGTGCTGCCATTATTTGCAGAGGACTGTGAATCGAATTGTATGCCATGTCTTCCAGCTTTCTTCAGTGGACCTGGATGGTCATCCACCTTTTTGTCTTCATCTTCAGAAGGAAGGAAGGAAGGAAGGAAGAAAGGAAGGAAGAAAGGAAGGAAGAAAGGAAGGAAGGAAAGACGCTGAGCCGATTTCAGTGAGTGAAGGCTGGTGGTTGCTATAATGTGAGGCATTTTCTCACAGAATAAGACATCCTACCTGTGATGGAAATGTAGCTCCACCCATGTAAGGGAGTGTCATGCATGTTACATCTGTCTGGGAGGCTATCTACTGGATCACAGTGATAAAGTTCGGTTAAAAACACTGACAAAGCAAATAAACTCCAACTAAATTGGAGGTGCTTCCACGTTAACTTTGGTTCTGCTAAATAAACCATATCAAGAAGGTGACTTTCAGGTGTTTCTACACTTAGAGAACAGCTATACTGCTTAATCTGAGAAAATCCAACTATTTAAGGGATAATTCATTCATTAGTTTGCTTGCCTTTCTCTTTGCTAAGAAAATAGCTGAGCTGAATTGAGTATGGCCTGAATTGTTCTTAGCTTTTCATTGTTACTGTTATTTTTTTACACGCATATTAATAAAATTAATATTTACAGTTAATTGTAAATAAAAATTATAATCAATTTAATTTTTCATGTCCAGGATGGTGTTCATAATGGAAAATATTCCGAAAGACTATTTAAATTTGAGTTATTTGATTAGAGCTATCAACTGGAGTAATTTAAATCAATTAAGTTACTCTAATTTTGGATAAGCACAACAGTTGATTCTGCCTAAGTGGTATCATTCTACATCAGTTTGAGTGAATAGCAGGTCACTTTCTCATCTTTACCTGTTATGAGACAATTGATTATTAAAACTTGCATTAGTAAGAACATTGGGCAAATTCATTCATAGTCAGTAATCAGTGATGCTGATGAAGTTCTATGAAGGATGAATTCTGCCTTGGGAATATGTCTAGTCTGAGCGATGAGGTACATTTTAGGTTTAACGTAAGTGCTATAATCCTAGAACTTGTCCTAGCACTGATAAATTGGGTATGTGCTCAAGACTGGTTTATGAGTGATGGAATACATTTTCGCTTAATATAAATACTCTAAACCAGGAATTTACCCTAGCACTGATAAATTGGATATAGTCTCAAAACCTGATTTGTCCCTGATGTGACCTCATTGACTCCAGTGTGGTAAGTAGATATTTATAAGAACTTGATACAAAGTAATTATTCTTGTACACTTGTGATAGAGATTATGTAACATGATCTTGAATTTATAGAAAACTTTGTGTGAGGAATTACATTAATCGTTAATATTGCTTGATTCTCAATCATCTGTGAGGGTTCTTTATCAGCACTTAGAAATTTACATTACTTGATCCCTTCTACAGCTCAGTAGACCTCAGCCTTATTCTCCTGATCTGTGTAGAGATGTTAATTATAATTTATACCAGGAGATAATGAATCAGATCTTCCAATTTTTATGACCACTCGGAGGAAACTATTTACACGTGTTCTCAAAGAAAGGGATTTACATGCCTAGAGCAAAACTCACAGATTGGATATTGACTGTTTGCAGGTCAAGATCTATTAAATAAGGTTGTATGTCTCCCTCTGCACTGGTATGCAGGCAGCAACTCTTCTTTAAAAATGTAATGGGGACCTTCTTTCTCTTGCTGTGTTGAATCATTGCATTTCCTTTTATACATTTACCTCTGGGTTTCAGGAAACTCATCTGACTCTGACAAATCTTCTGGAATTGACTTCCCCTCAGCTCAAGACATGCCGTACCGCTACTGACAGATTGAGTATCAGGAGCTGTTTGCACTGATCTACAGGTATTAAGGACTTTGGTACCTCTGGAAAAAGATATTGATGAAAAAGACGGCTTTGGGGTGATTTTTTCCCAGGTAGCTAGCTCATCACCATGGTTTGGAATTAATTTTTTTTTGTGAAAGCCTTTGTGTCCTCTTTCTGTGTGTGGGATAAGGTGACTCACCAGATTGTTCTACCTGTTGAATGAATGAGGGCTGCAGCACCTTTGAGGTCCTCAAAGCACACCCTTCAAAGTTCTGAAAACTGATAGACTTCCTCAGTTTTCAGATTTAAGGCTCTCTGTTAGGAAATTCAATCTCAGAAGAACAGCTTTTGGTTAAAGTAAAACATGAGACCATTTTGAACATAAGGAATCAGAGCAAAGTCAGTACCACTGTCACTCATTAAGTCTTGTCTTCCAGAAGAGCAGCTCTTCTTTCTACTACAGTTTCAACAGCAAACAATGAGGTTAAGAAATTATGTAAAAAAATGTTCTAACATTCGTTTTGAATATTACACCTTTTTGCTAAATATCTGTGCTATGTTTTTTGCTTAGTGAGGCTGTGAACTTGCAAGCACTGGAACATGATGCTGTTCTAAAAGCAGCTGTATAAAATCACACCAGCTTGCATAAAATTTAGCAAGGTAGTTTCACCTGAAATTTTGTCTTTATGCCAAAGAAAAAGGTTTTAGTGGTTAAATACACATAGATTTTACAAGGGCAAGTGTTTTTTTCAGTATAAATCATTCGACAAGGTTACACTGTGGCTCATGAAAGGCTCTTGAAAATACCTGTAATACTTGCTTCAAAAATAACACTTTTCCTTTTGTGTGATTTCTCATATTTTAGTAAAACAATGAAATGATTCAATCTTTAAAAAATCTTAATTGATTTTTTTAAAGATTTGTTCAATGAAATTTCATACATCTGAGACTAAAATTTCCTTGTGCATTTAGTACGATTGAACTGCAGCTTTACATTTTCTGGAGCATGCAAAGATCTTCTAGCATTATGTCCAAAACATACACACCTGTGAGAATATGATGATTGAAATACAAAATTTCTTCTAAAGCAAAAACATCAAGAATTTTTTTTTTCATATTTGCGTCAATGAAAGATTTATTTTGCAAATGTTGAAATTCAACACCTCCTAAATTTAATACTCCATGGTTTTAATTTTGATTTTTTAATTTTAAAATTATTGTGGTTTTTTTTTTCTGTTTCCACTTTTCCATAGGGTGTATTCTTCTTTTCTGATTTAGCTCTTCTTTGTTTTAATTTGATTTTTCAATATTTTTTTTGTGTACTTGTTTGGTGTTTTGTTTTTCTTCTTTTATCTATTTTATCATTTCTTCATTTTGTCATTGATTTTTGAATATTTTTATCATCCTGTATCAGTAGTCATCTATTTTATTTTCATTTTTAAAAATACACTAGAAAAAGTCACATCATACCCCTTAAATGTCAATGAAGATTGTTTTTCTTTATATATAACATGTATATGCATTACTTAAATTGTTTTAAGAGAAAAAAGTCTGCTAAGAATGCAAGTCAGCTAAGAATGCTGTTGTCAGCAGCTACAATGAAGTTGGAGCACTTTGGACAGAATACTTTTTGTCATAACATTATTTATTTAATATTGGCTATGAGAGTTTATTTTTTATCAGAAATTAAATAGAATTTAATAGGTCAAATCATGCTAATGTAGTGAAATCTCATTCTATCAGGCAACTTAGACTTTTCCTTCTGGTTAGCTAACTTTTTTTAGAGTAGGTAACTGAACCGTGGGTTTATCTTCAAAATCAATCTATTTTTGTTCATAATTTTTAAAAAAACAACCCATGAGCAAAGTTTTTTTTCTCACTAGGAATGTTCAGTCAGCTTTGCAAAAACCTGTCAAGTTGGCCTACTAATAATTTTTAAAGATGAAGCAGGATTGTTCTTTGCTTTTTTACTTTATATCAAAACAGGATAACAATTAGCTTTTACTGCTCGCCGGTACAACACTGCTGCAAGAAGTCAAGTTTTGTAAAAGAGTTAAAAAGCTCAAGACCAAAATATCACATGGGCAGAACAATATTGTAATAAACCAGAACATTTCATTCTGGCTTAGGTGAGAACCAACTCTGTGTGGAAACACAGCTTATTCTGTGATACAATGAAAAGCAATTACATACACATAAAGAACAAGAAACAACATAACACAGAAAGCCCAGTGAACACTTAATGATGTTTTAACTGGCTGAAATCACAGTTTAATGAAGAGAAGATGTTTAAACTCTTTTTAAATTAATTTTTTTTCTGTGACCTTCTAGAATTAGCTTTATCATTAGTATTTTGAATATTTTGTAATAACAGACTGTAAAAACTGTAACTTATGTTTGAAATCTCTGCATGCTTCCTTGTCAACTATAATGTAAAAGCTGTTTTCCACAAAAAAGGTATTAATAATTAAAAAGGCATTAACAGCCTAAACCAGCAAGAATTAATTTGTTGTTGCAGTTATATTTAACTTTTCAAGTCCCTTTACAGTCAGGGACTAATGCATATTTGTCCCAATTATCAAATTGCTGCTAATATGACATAATTTTTTAACCCTGCTTTTAAATTTTATTGCTTTGTTTAGACAATTCTTTCATATGTTGAGGATTATTCTCTGCAAATTTGCTATATTTGTTTTCATTAACTATGACATTTTGAAAAACATGGAATAAATGTGTCTAAAAAATCACAACTGTTTTTTTAACTGCTTTTACAAATGGATATAAAAAATACAAGGGTTTCTTTGTTTTTTATTTAAGCTGTATAGCCTCTGTATCATTGTTGTGCCTAACTTTTAAAATCCAGTTTGCATTTTTGAGTTTAGGTTGCACAACTTTCCTAAGGTATTTTAATTAGTATTACTTAAAACCAGACAGAGATAGATTTGTTCTAAATTAGCATTTTCTAATATGAGCAATGCTTATATCAGTTTTAACACTTTTAGAAATATTTCGGTAAGATGAACTACATGTCACGCCTGATATGGAATATTCATCATTAAATGCCACCTTGTCATTAGTATTGATGCTTTCACTATTAGTCTTTGTCTGAAAACTCAAGCTAGGTAATGTGACAGGAGCTCATGTTCAGAAGAGTCACGTTTTACAAATGATGTGGCAAGGACAGGTTAAGGCATGATAGGGTGCAAATCATTGATTTTATCTCAACATGCTCTATGACTTTACTTATAACAGGCAACCTCTGGCTTCTGCTGTTTTGATGGGTGTTTGATATTCCTAAGCCAGAGTGAGGTTAATGTGAATTTTGACTCTTATGATTCCTCAGCTGAGCTATTCTATCAATTAACAAGGTGATCCATCACATATGCATTATCACTCAGAGGTGTACAGTATGCCCTACTTTAAAGACCACATCAATTTATGAGTGATGAAAAAATGTCCAATGCCACTAGTCACTGGCAGGAAAGAAGTACTAAAACTGACTTGTTCCCATTTGTGATATGTGATGAATGTCCTCTGAAAACAAATAGATAACCATCATGGCAGAAGCCTTCTCAATGGTTCTTCAACTGCTTGAAGGCTTTTTCCGTTTCACTGGGAAAAGCTGGTTTTGCACTTTCTGTATCCAATGGTATGGCCAAAACATATTGAAAACTTTAAAGCCCTGTCTTAAATGTCCAGCTGCCTGCTCTGCAGGAATTCTGTCAGTGCTGTCTTTATTAATGGCTTCAAGAACTGTATGGAGATAAATACAGAGCAAGGGCATGACCTAGCTTTTTTCAAGCTGTGCTGTCACACTTTTTATGCATGCCATTGTCAAATGGAAGAAAAATCTTTCCAGCTCTCCAAAAAGTACAGCAGACAGCATCTGGAGTTTCTCAAAACCCTTGCTCTGTATTCCATGAAGCCGTTCTACCAAAGTGTTCCACTAAAATACTGTACTGTATTCTGGGGTGCAGCCATCACTACTGATGAAAGATAACCATTGATTATACTTTAAAGAGTCTAAACGTGCCAGTGTTAGGAGTGGAATTTCAAGATGATGAGCTATTCTCAGGACAATAATATAAACATGATGTGCTTCTTTATGGACATATCCATTTTTCCAAGGTTTTTTTACTTATTAAAATATGCATCCAAACAAACCACTTCAAGAAAAAAGTAACATTGTCATATCTGGAGAAATCATCAAGGCTTTTGATGGAAATATCACTAACTTCTGCAACACATGCTTTATGAATATGGATTGATGGGGTGGACCAGGAGGGGTCTTAAGAACAATCAGAAAAAGTGTTTGGTCCAATAATTTGTCCATAGATATATTCTGGTAAAGTAAAAGGAATCTCCATCATTTATAATTAGCATTTCTCTTGGAAGGAATAATCAAGTCCTCCAACAAGGTAAAGATGCATGCGATGTAACTATGATGAACAATCTTTCCTACTCACATTACTTTAGTCAGTACACAAATAAATAATGCAAACCCATTAAAGCTTCAAATTAATTACAGAGGAGAAACACTGGTGGCAAAAAAAAAAAATCTTTTTACTCAAACCATGCAAATGGTTGAAATGTATCTAGGGAAAATACTAATAAACAGCACAGAAAAAAATCACATGGATAGTGTATACAAAACCAGTTGTCAAAATCTCTTTACCTAAAAATGCAAATGCAAAGCTGTCCTAAGACAAAGGAGAAATATTTGAAAACTTTTAATTCAAATATATTTTTAAATTATTCTGAGAATCATTATTTGGAAGAAAATCATAAATTGCAAATAAAAATTATATATAATAAGACATTAACTTATTTTTGTGGAGAGTCATAATTATGGCATTAAAATAAGTTGGAAAAAGAGCTTTTTATACTCATACTTCTCCAGGAGAAACTTGGAAGTAGATGAGGACTGCGGACAATTTCTTTGTCAATGTTCATCACCATATCCTTTCCTGTGATCGAATGAAACATGACCTGGGCCATTCCCATATTCAGAATTCTTCCATTATAACTTTGATTTCTCTTCATGTAGCATTACCTGATTTCTTGCCAGTGACTGCTTCTCGTTCCTTGAAGAATCTTTTATCACCCCACCTGTTTATCATATACCCTACCATCAGCACTTAATTTCCTACTTTGTCCTTTGTTTCTTTGCAAAATGTCTAAATAACTATGTTTACATGAATTTATACACATATCAACTACTGTAGTCTTTCTTCTTCTCCATCTCCCTTGCTTTTGCAAAGAATCTTTCCTTCATCCCCCTACAACAATAAAGATTTTGTGATTACTTTTCAGCCAAGATCAACTGTAGACAAGCAAGATAAGTAGGTACCCAGATAGATTTGCTGCCAAGGGCAACCAAATGTTTAAAGTGGTACCCAGTTTACTCCAGAGCACAGGAATGCTCATTTTTTCCTAAAATAGATCCTGAGGAAAAGTTAGAGACTGTGAATAATGGCCACTGCTGTTACAGGAGAGCTCTCATTTTTACAACAGCCTCAGTAAGAATGACAAGCCTAGAAATTCTCCCTTGTTTGGCTTGGTATCTCCAGTGTACATTTTGCAACCCAAGGTGAATGCAGAGGGTCTGGGAAGAAACGCCTCTTGAAAAAAGCCTCTTTACTTTGTCCAGACTTCACCTATTGAGACCATTGGCATTTGAATAACCTGCTTTTATTCACATTGATGTAAAAAAGGACATTCACAACATTTAGTCAGATTTGAACTTCTCACAGTAGGATTGCTTCTTTCACCTTTGGCACTCAAAGAAAGCTGGAAAATACCACACATTTGTAAGGCACCTACAGGCATAATAATGAAAAGTAGGACAAAGTTAATGTTCTACTTAATTGATCTCCTTGATCTGTTGTTCTGTGTAGTAAACACTTTTCTTTAAAATATTTTCATATTTTTCCAGCATTGCTCCAACATTTTAATTCGGACAGTATTTTCAGTGTTTTATCCCATTATATATGACACTGTGAGATTTCAGTGGGTGTTTCTTTAAGTGAACTCAGGGTTCTGCAGAATGACATCTTTCATTACTGGAAGTTCATACCAACATATCTATTAATTTTTAGGAACACTTCTTAAACCAGAATCAAGGATTTTTGTGAAGACAATGACGGTTAGCATATTAAAAGATATTAAAGAAGTGTCAGAATATAGATGCTTGTGAGTTACAATGATACTAGCTCCTGAATCAAAAGGAATATTGCTATTGATATGACCCATCACTCAATCAAATCTAATAGGTAATTCATTTTTGGGGTTTTGATAGCATAAATCTCCAAACCCATGTCAAAGAAACCTGCATAAAGGTTGAACTTCAAGATGTATTCTGACTGCTAGAAGTGAAATAGTACCTTTCAACATTTCCTAAAGTGTCTTCCAATATATTCAAGAATAAAAGGCAGAAAATTCTAAAAGCAGTCTAACCTCAAATAGTCTTTCAAAGACTGTGAGATAGTTTAACAATTAGTGACTTCTGATGCAAAAATAATTATTTTCAGTCACAGTACTTGATTCCAGAGCATTGAGTCATCACAGAACTTTATACCTGCAAGTCTGACTGCCAAAGAACACAAATGATGCTAATACAAATTGAGCCGTGATCGATCTTCACAACAGTACTCTCTTGTTTCAACAATTAGAAAAGGTTGTTTAAACATGAAATATTTTATTCCTAGATGCATGCATTAATACACCTCATAATTCCTCTCTTGAAGGCATGGTTCACAGATTTGTTACCAAGATAGTAAACAAGTTTACTATCTTGGTAACAAATAGGAGGTCAGGACTAATCACATAGTATTAATTAAGTAGATTAGTCAGGACTAATCACTTAGTATTAATTAAGATGGTTGTGTTATTGTTCTTTTCTTAGGGATGAAAATAAATCTAATTTTCCCTAATAGCCAATAGATAAAACCAAGAAAGGGTTTTGACCTATCTGACCTATCTGACCTATCCTGAACAATGTTTTTTTGAAATGAGATGAGCTATCTCCTGGAAAAGGTTTTTAGTCTTTTCTGAGCAAATGACTAGAGGAGCAATAAAGATGTCTTGTCCTGCCTTTTGGACGTCTAATATTGAAACTCTTGAATCTGAGCAGGTGAAATCGGTTTTGTGTTTCAGACGCAGGTTCCAAAGCTTCTTTCAAGCAATACTTCCCATAATGCAATTATCCAATTCATGAGGAAGATTGTTGGGATTCCTACTCAGAAGCCCCACAGTAGTGATCCCATGTTTACAGCCTTTTTCCCCCCAGGGAGTTTCTTGTTTTGACATTCACTGAGAAAAGCTTTAAAATATGACCCTATTACATCCAAAGACTCGCAATAGGGAATTGAAAATTAAAATTATGTTTTTTTTCTTAAACATTCTATTTTTTTTAAGTCAGTCTCTGATACTGGGGACTCCACTAGTCATCCCTTTAATGTAAACAAAACTCTTCAGGCTTGTTTATAAGCCATGAAGAAACATAAACCAAGGCAAATTCCTTTTTCCCTGGAAATAATTTTTAAAATGTAGCTATGGGAAGCTTTTCTGTCTAAAGTATTTCAGAACTGAAACAATTTATCTCCACAGCTATCAAGTCTCATGGCTTCATGACTTCAAAGAAGAAAAAGCAGTAAATGCTGTGCTTTTTACCTTAGGTGATACAATACATCACCTGGCGTAGTACTTGAAGTTAGCCTCAAAGCAAAACTATCTTACTTTATCCTCACTGTATTTCTACCTTTGGAAGGCTAATACATTTAACTGGGCTAAGATAAAACAGATAAAAAATAAACAGCTTTTAGAGCACCAAAATCCCATTGTTGTAGAGGAGCCTGATCTGGTTTAACTTTGTGGCAAGAGAAGGGTGGTGACCACGTCAGAAGTATCCACCCCGTGGATATGAATCAAACCTTCTTCTTTAGGAAGCCACACAGTGAAACTAGGCCATTTTCCTCCATAATGTGTTGGATTCTACGAAAAGTTCATTTTCCAAAATTCTAGTAGTTGAAATATCAGCAATGGGGCTATTAGTAATTTGTTTCTTTACTCTCCTTCTAAATTTAATCTTCAATCCATAAATGCATCCAGAAGGAAAATTTGGTAGTCAGTTGCTGAAATTGTTATATTTTCCTTCTTGAAGGATGAAGTTATAATGTCTCAACTCACTCAGTTCAAGGATGAACAAACCCAGAGGTCTAAAGAAGAGTCTTACATAATGGACCCAAGTTTGTTAGGAGGGCACTAAAACACATAAAATGATTCCTAACCAGGTAATAGAGTGTAATACAAGAAACACAGCCTTTCTAGTCAGACATACTATTTCCATAAAATGCTATTTACTTATGCATACACAGGTAAATTACATCAAAGCAAAATTTGTTATGGGGAACTTGGTGAAGTCTGTAGCCTAATACTATTCAAAAATAAAGTTCATCGGCTTTTAAGAAGTTATGGATGAACAGAATTTTCTGCAAACGTTTACCATGAAATCACACAGCTGCAGTTGGTCATAAATGAGTAATATTGCCAGAAACACCAAACACACAGAGGGAATTGAAAAGATTAAGCCAACAAAGTCACTGAATTCTGTGCATGACTAAACCCACACTAAATAAGGCAAGTCACATCTCCAGAAACAGAAACTCTAACCTCATTAAGCAAGTATAAAACTGTCTAAAGTGATGGAAAACCACTTTGTACTTCACCTAATAACACAACTGGAATCCATTTTGAAGGAAAATTGAGGCAAAAGCTCCTGTACAAATCAGGGAGACTGCAAACACACAGAGCATTAAAGTAAAATTGCCCAAAAGAAGACAACAATAAGAATCTGTAATACCCTGAATAGAACACAAGAAGGCACTTAAAGAGGCATTCAGAACTAATGGTGACATTAACTCGATAAAGGCATATGCATCCAAAGAGTCCCTGAAGCAATCTATACCCAGTGACTATCGCATTAGAGAAGCTGCATTTGAAAAATTAACACCCAATTACCATGGAATAACAACAATGTTCAGAGGTTTTATAAAAGCAAGACACAAAACTTGGCAGTTGAACTGCAATGAGAACCCAAATGACAAAAGTTGAGAGGCAGAGTGAGATGTAACAACACACTGAAATAGTTTTTCCTTGGCACTGCCAGTTGGAAGAACAGATAGGGAAGAAAGAGTCCTCTCAAATTAATTCTGTGAAAGTTTTGATGTTTATATAATTTGTCCTCAAGATGTGAGCATCAAGACAGATAGAACTCTTTAAGCATTCATTTCTATCATTGTTTGCAGATTATTCAGGAACCTTCATGTGTTTGCAGCAGTAAGTGTGTTGAAGATAGGGACTGTTTAGCTCAGCAAAGAGGAGGATCAGAGGTGACCTTACCACCCTCTACAACTGCTTGAAAGGAGGGTGTAGCCAGGTGGAAGTCAGCCCCTTCTCCCATGTAACTAGGGATAGGACAAGAAGACATAGTCTTAAGATGCACCAGGGGAGGTTGAAGTTGGATATTTGAAATTATTTTTTTGCAGAAAAGGTGATTACATATTGGAGGGGACTACCCAAGGAAGTGGTGGAGTCATGTCCCTGGAGGTGTTTAAGAAAAGACTGGACATGACATTTGAACCTAATTGATCCTGTGATTCTGTATTTTAATAAAATGGAGTGGATGCTGTCTTTTTCAACACCTAAAATACAGAGAAATAATGAATATCAGCTTTATATCTGAGGTAATTTCTTCTTTCTTGAGAATATAACTCTCCTGACTACAGATCAATATTTACTACTTTCAGTTTAGTAACTGAAGACAAGAGGAGGCTCACTAGCAGATTACTAATAATGTGTTGCTAAAGGTTGTTTTCCAAACCTTATGGCCAGACTGAGAAGTATGTCATGCATTTGAGTGATTATTATTTAGAATTCCTGTCTGTCCCAATAGGTTTCACCAGTGTTTCTTCTCTAAATGTCAGCAAGTCCTAGCCTTATTTGAACTAAAAAAGCATTGTTGCCTGTGTAACAACATGCCATGTATTAGTGTTATGCTCTTGGTATACAGCTTGGGATAGAAATAAATAACCTTCACAAGAAAATGCAAAACAGTAAGGTTCTGATTTTAGTTTCTCATAAAGCTGAAGAATGATGGTATTTGATTAGAATTTTAGTTTTATTATATTAATTGCCCTCTTCCCTGTACAATGAAAGAGCACCAGCATCATAAGGCAGACATCCACATGAAAATAATTTTTTGGAGAAAGACTCTGACTAGGTCAAAATCATGTTAGAAAAGAGGACTTGCCTGTCTTCTTCTTTTTTAGTTAATGAAGTTTCATAGATATTCTAACAGTTTCAGGGCTTGATAGGGGATAAATGTTTTCCACATAGCTTTATTCTTCTAAAAATAAGTGTTATTTGAGTATTTGTTTTGCCATATGCAGGACACTTTACCTTTTGAACAAGAGTCCATTGAGTTAGAGAAATACCATCTCTTCCTAGATGAGTATAAGATTTCAGTATTGATTCTTCAGTAGAATCTTTCATTACATTTCTCATTTTTCTTTATTGTAAAGTCAGGATTTACTCTGATAATTTTCTGACATCTCCAGCAAGAAAATCCAATGTTCTTTCACATTAGCAGAGGGTTGAAAGACAAGGTAGTCAGGAAACACTTCATCTGTTTTTGGTACATCACAACAGAGAGGATGTCATCATTAGACAAATCCTTGGCAGCAACACGCCTTTAGTTCTAGCCTGATAAGGAAATCTAAGGAACTAGTAAGATGTTACAGGACAAGAAAAACATGGTTTGGTTATTTATACTGTGCAAAGAAATGTAGAAATGTATATTTCTTCTAACAGTAACATTCAATTTGATGTTGGTTGTGAATAGAGGGAGGTAGGAATGGAGGATATTATTATTCTGTGGTCCTGGCATGTATTTCTCTCGCACTGGATTTAGAGCCACTTAACCACAGTAAGACTCATTTAAGATCTGATTTCAAACTTGATTGCCCCTTCTAAAAGTTAGCAGCTGATAGTTTGAATTAGTATGCCTTTCACATTCACTTTTATGAAATAAAATTCTGCTCAAAGTAATCTTTTAATGCACACACTCACTACATTTCATCTTCCAGTTTATGTATCTAATGTTGCATGCTATTCACTGTATTGACCTAATGGTGACAGAATAACTGAGGAAGAAAAAAAGATACTATATACCAAATATAATTATTTTAAAAAATCAAATGGAACCTGAGTTTAGTTGCAGTTGACTAATTTTTTGTACAGATTTGGCCTCTTTTCATTGTGCTTAAGTTCAGCCTTTTGACCCTAACATTGTCACAAGCTTGGATTCTCTTTTTTTCATGCTCTCTCTAAAGTGCCCCTTAACCATCTCCTCTCAAGCTGCTGTTCTTCTTAAGCTGGGATGCACAGAGGCCCAGGATTTTTTTTCTCTAAGCTCTTTAATATTACAAATATGGATATATTTTAATGGCTCAGTGTACCTGCTCAGTTAGCACTGCATAGTTTTTCCTTATAGCAGATCACAGCCTTTATTGATATAATTTTTTAAAAAGTGAGTCAAATAAAAGACTTACAGCACTTCACCAAAGTCTGCTTAATTAAAATAACTTTGATTCAAGAGATCACACACGTAATCCTCAATATTGTTTTCCTTTGCAGTTAGGAAGCATTTATTTTTTAAACAGTAAGAAGGCTTTTATTCTCATATGAATATAAAGTTTCTGGCCTTTTACTTTTTTTTTTCTTTTTCACATTAAGTGCATGCATCCTTTCTCAGGTTAATGTGGACCAGAAAGGTTCCACTAACTCTCTCAAGTGACCCAATTTTAGAGTTGATTTTATATCAATTTACCATTCCACTCATGTGGAGGAGAGAAAAAAAACAGAAGTCTCTAAGGACACGGATGTTTTATAAGGCTAGCTTTGCACTTGAGTTTGTTTCCAATTGCTTTCTACATCAAATCCAACATAGTTTCATTACTTTAAAATCTTGGAGTGAACAGCATAGGTCAGATTAAAAACCAAACAAGACTGAATAAACACACTCTTCAACTATTTCTACTCTGACTAAGGTAAATATCAAACTTTCATAGGGGCAGAATTAAGGTACTGCTGACCCTTTATTGAAGATCTGAAGCTTCCTAAGATCTAGTGCTGGTGTATCTTAACTCTGCGAGTGAGTGTTTCTTTCCTCAGCTGGAACTCAAGTTCCGTCAGCCAGATTACCTGTGACAGCTATTTTCAGACCTTTCATGAAAAAAGTCCTCATTATTTGTGGCAATGTAAGACTTATGACTCATAGTGAATGAATGAGACATGAGGGAGCTACGTCACTGATAAGTACAACTGCAACTTGAAACTTTTCTGGGTAGGGTATCTCTGTGGTGCCAAAAGAACCAAGTTATCGACTCTTAGATGAAGACCAGAATTTTACACTGTAGCAGAGTCAAAAGCCAAGGCAGGAGGTAGCCTTAGATAAACTATTCTGCTTTATTTTTCAGATCTCTAAACTTCAAAATTTTTATTTTCATGCACAAGTTATTTTAATATTATATTGAAATGAAACATTGAAAAAACACCTCTCCAAATAAAATATATTAACTTTTCTGACCAACAAAAGTTACTTTATAAGTACGGCAGCAGAAGATCCAATTTATTTTAAAATTTTCCTTTCTTCAATAAATAATAAATTAATTGAACAGATTTGTTCTGGCATAGGTTATCCAGACGAATCGACCAGATTTGTTCTGGCACAGGTTATCCAGATGATGTAGTTTCTCAAAACCATCAGACCATAGGAGTTTTTTGTGTCTCCTGGGAAAAAAAAACATTCGCTCAGGAATAAATATTCACAAAAAG
Source organism: Grantiella picta (assembly GCA_013397955.1). NCBI lineage: Eukaryota > Metazoa > Chordata > Aves > Passeriformes > Meliphagidae > Grantiella > Grantiella picta. Next base: position 265,388 of record VZRM01015740.1, read on the forward strand.
TGGTGCTGAGGTCACAGGAGACAAATAAAAGCCGATGAACACAAAATAAACCAAAACTGAATCTTAAGTGGAAACAGAATGTGGTTTGAAGACGGTTAAACTGAGCTAGTGAAGATGTTTGTGCTGGTTAAAATCAGGCAAACACTGACTGTGGTGTCTAGAACAGCCACCATATGCAGAGACCAGCCTTGCAGAAGCATTCCTGCTGGAGCCGTACAGGAGGGATACTTAGGGCTCAGTATTTTAACAAACAAGCTAGAATATGATTTTAATACATTTTATCAGTTATAACTAGGGATGTGTGATATTTTGTATTGTGTCTTTCCAACTAGTAAGACTGTTGACTAATATACCTTGATTGGGATTTCATCAAGCTAGCTGTGAATGATTTCTACTCATATATGTAATATTCTTTAGACATATTAATCTGTGTTCTCAGGTCTTAGGTTTGTATTTTCAAAGTACACATGGGTTTCTGGTGCTGGAGAGACACCTTGTTAAAAGATTTCTGGCCCTATATGTTAAAATGCTAGCTTTTACTTTATTCATTTTAAGTCTGGAAGACAATTTTTCAGCATGAATTATAATCTTCAAGGTGTTTGCACCAAACAGTGCTTTAAACAGGAAAAGAGAAAGAATTTGCTTTTGGTTATTTCACTCAGGAAGAGCAAAGCCTCTTGGGATAAAATATACTTTTTTTTCCTCATAAAAGCAGAACAGATCTCTGTGACTGGTAGATAGGGGGAAAGGAGTGGGAAAAGAGACATATTAACATGGAAATCTCAATTGCAGTTCAATGAGGGCACTCTGAAAAATTTCTCAGTTAAAGTTTCTAAGGAAATTGATACATGGAAAACATAAGTGTTCAGTGTTGCTTCAACCTGAAGTATAGCATGCACTTTGAATTAAGTGCCTACTTCAAGTGCTCCAAATGAGCAAAAGCATTTTAGAGAAAAACCAAACCAAAACAAAAATTCTGGTTACATTCATCTTTCTTGTTTTCTGTTTGTGTTTCACTGTGAAACCCATTATCTGAAGCTGATATAATGGTAACCGAGAACTCTTGTTTTGTGAATCTGGATATAGTAAAGGTGTAAGTAAAGAGTTGAGAGTGGTTTTCTTTGTTCCACTCCAGAATAGCTACACTTAGAATTGGAAGCTTCTCTACTCATTTCTCTAAATGCTGATTTACCTTCCAGTAAAAGACCTTAGTTGGCTTCCCAACTTTTTATATCTAAAGCTGAGTGTAGCACATTTTAAGAGGGCAAGTTATAAGGTAAGGGGATACAATATAAAAACTCAGTTAAAACTTTATTATATATGGGCCCTTGTCTGATTCAACAGAAATGCTAGTGATAAAAATATCTCCTTTATGGAACAGAATGATTTAAAGAAAATTTCCTGTTATGAAAAGGAATGCAGAATGGGGAATAATGTGAAACCAAATTCGTGGAATGAAAGCCCTGGTCTCATTCTGATTCAGTTGTTGAGGGAAAAGGAAAGTCTAAGAATTTAAAAATAACATCAAGAACTCTGCAAATACTTTCTAAGAAACAACCTTTATATTACTTGTGTGGGAAAGTAAGAAAATCAAACAATAATATTGCTGAGGACATTGTGCAAATTTTCCCTCTTTAGGCCACAAATAGTGAGTTAGTGGCAGGCCAAAAATAGTGAGTTTTGCACATTGTTCTTATTAGAAGCTGGAATTCATGACAGTGTGAAAAACGAAAGTTCACTCTCCTGTTAAAATTTAAAAAGTTTAATAAAAGACAATAGGGGATACCAAACAATAAAGCAAAGAAACAGCGCTGGGTGCTTGGCCCTGGGCCAAAAAGCACACCTGCCATTGAGGGAGTCATCTTAAATACTCTTTGTATTGCATCAGCCTTGTGCCTATTCATAAGCATTCATGCATATTCAAAATTTTCTCAAAACTATATTGCATGTTCCAAGAACTATTTTGCATGGCTCCTCCTTGGTCCCGCCTTTTTAGAGCATGTGCTTTTTCGGCTGTGGTTTCTTCTAGTCTTGGTTATCAATTCCCAGTTTGGGCTTGGGTCCATAGTCCTCGCATCTGGTTACAGGCTGATAGTCAGGTATCAGTGGCAGGTCTTCTTTTTGGGTGTTATCCAGTCAAGCAGGTAGTGGGGTTAGTAAAAGAAAGTTTTTCAAACTACTGTTATTAGTTTTTTACTACTATGTCAAAATCTAGTTCATAACAGAAATTAAAACATTGGTTATATACCTCTATCTTTATGACAAGACTACTTCTGTAAAAAGAATAAAGCCATACATACAATGAATATCTATGAAAAGCCAACATTATATTAGTATGTATTTATCACAACAGTAAGGTCAGGAGACCGTGATAAGCATAACTAACAAAGGAGGAATCAAAGAGCAACTTGCTTGCTTTACCTTGCTTTGGCAAACATGCTTCCCCCAGTCCCATACTTTGGCTTTTATATTGATGATTTTGTGCTGTGGTGGAGCCTGCTCCTTTTTTTTTTACCAGATTTTTTTCTCCATTTTTTCTTCCTCTGTCTCTCCCTTTCACACTCTCTGTCCTAAAACTATTCTCAGCACAGTCTCCAGAACTCATCCTATAATTTTTCAAGCATCTGTACATATAATTTCAGGATGAAAACTTTGTCAATTAAGCCTAGTAATGTGTATAGGAATGTGTATACTGTGTACATAACAATACGAGGTTATGCATGATCTTGGCTGGTTGCCAGATGCCCACCTAGTCACTCTCTAGCTCCTTTTCTTTGAAAGAATAGAAGTAAAAAATGAGAAAGCTTCTGAGTTGAGATAAAGACAAGGAGATCAGTTGTCAGTTAGTGTCACAGGCATCCATCCCCCCCGTATTGTGCTGAGTGGTGCAAAGGGAATGGGAAATGGGGAATTACAGCCCTTTATAGCTTCCCTCAGTCAGTGAAGACAGCAAAGAAAGGAGTGATGGGGGCAGGGGGGTTGTGTTTTGGTTTAGGGTTTTTTTTTTTGTTTATATATTTTAACCAGGATTCACTTATTCCTTTTAGCTAATAACAGTGCAGGAGTACTGGTATTTACTCACCCAGAATGATGGATTTTCAGCAAGGTGACAGATGAAGCGATTTTATTGTCATCAACGCAGAATACACTGCCAACAATAAATTCAGCCCGTTCCATTTCAATAATGTAAACACTAATTATCAGCTCTCAGAAGAGCTAAATTGTATTTTACTGATGACCTTGTTCTTGTTTATAGACTCAGTGGCCTGAAGGCAGAAACTGTGAGAGGAGGAAAGCTGTGAGAAAGGTGGACGGAATGATAAAGCAAAGAAGAAACATGACTTCCCCTAAGCTAGATGAATATATTAACATTTATTTTATTTCCATATGTCTTCTTAAAAAGTTTACTAAAATATCCCATAACAGCACTGGCTGCAATACTTGACATTTCAGTTGTGAGACTCAGCTCTTGGCAGTGAATTATTGTAACTTACATCTACTCTGGTCAAGCCCTCTTCCACTCTGTGACTATCCATATTTTTCAGCAGTTGGCTTATTTTGGATGTTGTCCAATCTTTTCTACTGGCAGACTTTTCACCATAGGGACACTTACAAGGGTCTACATCTGGTGGATTTTTGATATCTGTCTTTGTCTTTTTTCTTGAGAAGCAATTGTCAGAATACTTCAAACTTTCTGAGAAATAGAGTGCTGTCTTGAGGCAGTCAAAGAAAAAAATACTAGGAGTATTTTCATGAGCTTGGTCCTCTGGAGTTGGGATTCCCAGGAAAGGAAAAGGTCAGCAGCTACTTACTGTCAGGTCCACTAATTCTTCATCCTTGTATAATGCAGCTGAGAATGGGGAAAATAAAGTCTGGCTGTTTAACACTTCAGAGGCAGGTAAACTCTAAAGTGAAAACAATTAACATCTCAACTCAAAGCAGAAACAGGACAATTTTGAACTGATTCTTACTAATTAACAACTATAGATTGCAGATTATTTTTTGAGCTCTTCATTTCTACAGCTGCCTGAAAACAGGTTGTAGCAAGGTGAGGGTTGGTCTCTTCTCCCAGGCAATTAGTGACAGGACAAGAGGAAATTCAGGATGGACATCAGGGGAAATTTCTTCATAGAAAGGGTGGTCAAACATTGCAATGGAATGCCCACGGAGTGGGTAGGGCCACCATCCCTGGAGGTGCTTAAGAAACAATTGGATGTAGCACTTAGTGCTATGGTTTGGTTGAGAAGGTGCTGATCACTTAAGGGCTGGACTCAATGATCTCAGAGATCTTTTCCAACCTAAATGATTCTGTGATTCTGTAAAATAATGCAACACCTTAGCAGGATCTATTTTTCATCTCTTAACCGAGGTAAACTTCTCTGGAAAACCCTTCCAGCCTCTAACTTTTTATAACATTATATCATGTGTGTGCAATTTTTTATCATGTATCTTTCTTTACTTATTACAAAATAATAATGAAGAATTTATTCTATGCACAGGAATTATTGAATTACGCTTTCCTCTAGGCTGGTTGCCAGAAGAACAGACCACAAGGAAGATGTTCTCTCCTTATTTCTCTTCACACTCAGCCATTTATTTTTTTTTAATATTTATTGGAATAAGGACTGGGTCAGGAAGAAGGAGAATGGCGGGCGGGGAGGAAATAACAACACCATCACAAAAAATAATGTATTACTGGAAACTAGGTTTTAAAAAATTTAGAATGACAGAAAAGTGATGATTTTTGAAATTTATTTGTAGACTTTATTCATCTACCTCTTTTAGCTTCTGTTTTGCTGTTCCATCTCAGCTAACAAGCAAAACCTCCTGTGGTTAAATAGCATTTGTCTGCTTCTGCTATCAATCTAATACAATGAGCTTCACAGAGCTCTCTATCTGCAGCAAAACTCCCACTGATACCAATAGCCCAGAATCTGTAAATACAGTATCAAGGATAAATTCTGCATGCACATTTAGTTTCATCATCCATTTTGTTATAGATATTAAAATGCTATATTTCTATTTTATGTTTTTGTTGTCTTTTTCTTGTTCAAACTAGTAATGAATAAAGCACTAACACAGAATGGGTTTTTACACAGAGAAATTATTCTGGAACTTCCTGACATAAATCGGCTAGTGCTTTAATTCTGTATTTGGATAATTGCTTTCTTGATTCTCATTACTTACATCTATTTGACAGAAATGTTAAAGATGTTATTCTATTCCTATTTTCCCTTTTTAGGAACTATTGCAGGGAATATGTAGGCATATAGGTAAATCACAGTGTTTACAGGGTGTCAGGATTTCATCTGCCATCCATTTACCTGATCTAAACAGTCATCTCTATTTTATTGATTCAGTTATGACAAGCAAATACAAATCTGTAATCTTCACTTTCTAGCACAATACATGCTAGGAATTTATTTAGAATTACCATGGCCAGAATGTCTAAAATATGCAACACATATTAAAGACAACAAATAATAAAGATTAAGTTTATTCTTATGACTATATGTTTGGATTGTTTTCCAAAGCCCCTTTGAGAAATATGGACAAGCCTGATTGATAGGAAAACCTATATAAAAAATTTCCAGTGTTTCCTGCTCTCAGTAAGAAGTGAAATGAAACCTGATCATTGTTGAATTTGCCACACTGCTTCATTTTAGTAATTCTTGCAGTAAGGTATTTTAACTCCTAGGTAAAATAGAAGAATTTGTTTAATTGTTTATTTATTTCAGACAAGTACTATTTCTGATTGTTACCTTGGATGCAGTAGCAAAATTACATGGACAAAACTGAGCTATTTTGATTTGCAGAGGTATTTTGATTATGTATCTGATCTGAAATGAAATATTTACTTTTCAGACTTTTTACAGAGAACTAATTCAGCCAAGTACTTCGATTTCCGTATTTCTGAGTAGAAAATCTACCAGATCTATATATATCTACATATATCTATATCTACATTTACTAAAATAAATTCTCAAGACAACTGATTTAACAATGTCTTTTAAAAGTGTCTAGGGTTTTTTCCCCCCAAAACCTTTTTCTATCTGGAATAATCAACATAGTTTGTAGAATTTCCTCTGTTAGATTAGTTTAGTCATTACTGGTTTAGCTTAACGTTCATTCTTTTAAGTGTATGACCTCATGTGATTGCTGTCCCCTATTTTTTAAACACTTCATCTTTCATAAGGCTTTTTTGAGAGGCTTTTTGAGTAGGAGAAAAAAACCCTGAAATTCTTAGACTCTTTTTTTATTCTGAAAATTTTAAATATTAGAATATTTAAAATTAATTAAAATATAAATGTTAGGTTTCTTGCTCATGTTATTCCCTTCTCTGAAGCCTCTTTTTAACATATGATTTATTAATTCTGCTATGATGTGTGACAGAAGGTGGAAGGAGAAAGAGATTGGGTGGAGTCTGAAGAGAGCTGAGAGAGAGAGAGAGAGAGAGAGAAAAGGAGAGAGAGAGAAGTGATCCTGGCCAAGGTATTTAAATTAATTTCTTTGGATGAATTCAGGAATTAGTGGCAATCAAGAACTATGTATGGATGTTCAAGAATGAGAATGGAAGCAGCTATAGACAGTATTAAAGCTTTGCCCAGGATCAGCTACAGAAAGGATTAAAGTTTTGCCCAGAACTTTAACTAGTACTGAACTGGAAAATAATTGCCCCTTGGTTGAAGCTGTATCAGAAATCTTCTGATCCAATGCAAGAAGGAATAGGTCTATAATAAAATAAGGATAAGGAAAATTTTTCCCAGTCGGGACACCTTTACAGGACAAGATTGCAATGTGGTGCCTTCAACAGTAAAGTCCCTATTGGAAGAATAAAAAGAGCATGCAAAAGTTATTCCCCGCACTGCACAGATGCAGCATATGCCTGAGGATAGAAAAGTCCTCGTGCTGCTTCCAACCTACTTCCCAGACCTGAAGCCTTGATTCAAGGCAGGATGAGAGGATAATTCTTCATCTAAGTTCTTTCATTTCCTAGTATCTCTGCGGGGACTTCCAATAAAAGGACAAATTATTGTAGTGTTTTCTGTGAAGTGGAAACCTCTCTTGTGCCTACCTACTAGGAGACACAGCAATCAATTCAGCTCACTAAGAGGAGCGAGCTGCAGAGCAGCTGTCCAACAGCAACCAATTAACTCAGAGAAGAAGAGGCAGCTCCCACAGCGCAATACTTCTTCTCGAGTGTTTTGTCTCCTTAGAAATATACAGAAAGGTAACAATTTTACGTAAAACAAAAGTAAACCAACAAACTCTGAAAGATGAAAGCTCTAAGTTCTAAATCATGGGCTGCAACTCCTGACGTCCTATTCTCTTTACCTAAAATGTCACTACAATTCAAACAGTGCATACCTATATCTATACATAGCAATAGCATTTTTGTGCAATCAATTGGCCCCAAATGTAAGCAGTGGCTGCCAGCTGTTGGTGAGTAACATCTGCAGGGGATGGAAACACAACTGATTTGTTACTTGCTAGCGGCTCGAGTTTAGAATGTTGAAGGGAAATGGCTGAGGCTCATTCAGTCTGCAAGCTATTATCATTTGTTTCTCCTTCATACAGAGACAAATGATGCTATTGGGGAGACCTTTAGAGTATCATGAATGATATCAAGTCCCTTGGGGTGATAATGAAGAGCATGAGAATGCAGGCAGTGTTCTTGGTCTTGCTGGTGGAGGGGATAAGTTTAGTTAAAAGTGCACTGCACAAAAACCCTGGCTGTATGGCTGGTGCTGAAGCAGGATTTAATATTTTAAGAGCATGGAATCACTGATGAAAATAAGAACTTCTGTGGAGAAAAAGGCACGAGGAAGATGCAAAGTGGGTCAAGAACCTTCCTTGTTTGTTTGTTTGTGGTTTTTTTTGGTTTTTTTTGCCAGCAGACTTGCTTACCAGTGAGGAGGACTTTAAATCAGATTCATTTGAGGGTGGTAATAGTAACCCAAAAGACATGGAGACAAAAGTAAGAAGGGCTCAGCATAATGCAGAAAGTTCTCATGCTCCTGCTTTGAAAGCTTCATGCCTAAGGGGCTATCACATTTTCCTGTATTCAAAGTCACGAAGTTTGGGAAACAACAAGAACTTAGAAGTCTGTACACAGTTCCCAGACTGATATTTTATTGAGATTGAAAAGAGATGATGGAACAGCACCATCCCCTGGACTCAAGTTGCACAAGGAGAGGCTTAGATTGGATTTTCATGAAAAAAACTCTTCACAGAAGGGGCTATCAAGCATTAAATCTGGCTACCCAGAGAAGTGTCTGAATCATCATCCCTGGAGTAATATAACAGAAGTGTAAATGTGGCACTTTGGGACATGATTTAGTGTATGTGAGAGTGTTGGGTTAACAGTTGACTTGATGACTTTATTTCCCAAACTAAGTGATTCTAAAATTCTATGCATTGAGATTTCCATAATTTAATTCAGACTCTTTAGGAAAGATAGAGAAGATAGGATGGAAAAGTTATACTCTAGGCAAAGGATGGGTTTGAATGTGTGCAGACAAGTGAAGAGTCAGCTGACATCTTATGGCTAAGGATCAAAAAGCAGACGAAAAGAGTAGACATCATGGTAGGTGTTATGGATCAAGAAGAAAGTAGACAAAATGCGTTACATCTGGAGGAAGCCTCGTAATTACAGGCACTGGAACTGGTAGGTGACTTTACACTGCTAATGTTTAAAAGGGCATCATGGCAATGTGATTCAGATTTCTGTAGTATGTTAATAAAACATGCATCAATGAGCCAACTGTTCCCTGCTGGTTACTATGAGTTAGAAAGGACAGTCAGAGCTGTGGAGGCTGAATTCAGCATCGGCAGAAGAAATTCAAGACTGTGAAGTTTAAAACCCTGAAAGAAGTGATCAAGATTAATAGTAGAATTACAGCCTGGGACTTGAGGAGAACGGATATTGGCTTGTTCAGAATCTGCTTGGCAGGATCCAGTAGAAGACTGCCCTGAAGGGCAAAGAGGCCCAGGAGAAGTACTTGATATTCAAACCGACCTCCTGACGCACAAGAACAGTCTGTTTCAACTTGCAGAGAGTTACCGTCATGGCAGAAGGCCAGCACTGATGAACAAAGAGCTCCTGACTGAGCTCAAATATGAAAAGGAAGTGTGCAGAAGGTAGAAGGAGAGACGAGCTGCTGAGGAGTAATACAGAGACAGTGCCTGAGCATATAAGATTGGAGTGAGGAAAGACAAATCTCTGGGTCTCAACTCAGACAGGATGTGAAGGACAGTGAGGGTTTCTGTATTATGCTATAAACAAAGGGAAAGATAAGGAAAATGTAGTCCCACTGTTCATTGGAATCAGATGCTCACTGACAAAATATAAGAAAACCTGATAAATTCAAAGTGCAGTGTTTCCTTTAATTTTACTGGTAAGTTTGGGCCTAGGGTCCTTAGGACTAGAGATAAAATCAGTGAGCACAAAGCATTTAATCAAGGTGGAGAAATAAAAAGTTAGAAATTATTTGAAGAAATTTCTCATAAAGAGGTGCGTTAGATCAGATGGGATATACCTGGGGGTGTTGATGAAGCTGATCAATGTTGATTGCAAGACCACTCCCAATTAACTTTGAAAGGTCATGGCAATCAGAGGAGGCCAATGACTGATTGTAAATCTCATGTCTTATCTTCAACAAAGGCAAAAAAGAGGGTCCAGGGAACTGCAGACTGGACAGCTTCAGCCCCATTCCTGGAAAGACTATGAAATAAATCTTCTATGAAGCCAGAGGTATGTAAATGATAGAGTACGTAACAAGCCACAATTCAGTACGTGAAAAATTGTGGACAATGGGCATGATTTAACAAGGACAACTTGTGTCTGAACAACTTAATATCTTTTGATACAGGTAGTTGGTGAACAGAGGGAAAACAGTGCATGTGGATAACTGACTATGAAGCCAATTATTAGGGGCAGTCATCCTTGACTGGTGCCAGGGTCAACACTGCCAGTGATTTAATTTAAATTTAGAATTTAAAATATTTTCTAGATTTGAATGAAGACACAAAATAAATAAATATATATACATTAAATTTATATTGCAGTTGGTAAAAAAAAAAGTATTATTAGGATATTGTGCTGCTCATAATATGCCACTTTTACTTGAAGCTCCATAATCTGGCAACTGAACAGGCTTTGCCAACAAAAGCAGTCTTTCATTTTATGCTAGCTCTGTTAGCTGAATTTTGTTTAGCTGTTACAGTATCAGTTAGAGGCATCCCTTATTCTAGTTCCCAAAAATGTAAGTTAAGTGAACATAAATTTAGTGGAAAACATTTTATAATTTGATATTTTAAACCCCTTCAATTTACAAAGAAGTCCCCAAATGGGAAATTTAACAACAGCCGAACCAAGATTTTCCCACCATCTGAAGAGACTGAGGAGTCAAGATTCCATTTCTTCCCTCTCCCTTGCTAAGACTCTGGCTTTAACGCTGCCTCACCCTTGGATGCAGTGCTCAGCAACCTGATATGGTAAAATGTGTCCCTGCTCATGGCAATGGAGTTGTAGTTAGATGACCTTTGAAGCCCCTTCCAACCCAAACCATTCTATGATTCCATGATTCTATGATTTCTATTAGCTATTAAAAATAAAGGTTACAATTAATTATTCTGAAATGCAGCTTTTCTACATAACTATTTACAAACACCTATAATAAAAAACTTATGGTAGGTGCAACAGAATACTGTTGAAGAAACACATTAATAATGTTTCTTAAAAACAGTCTACAAAAGTATGATATTCAAATATAGAAGAAATACCTGATGAAGTCAAAATTCTGGAATAAGTACATTAACTAATGTGCTGATCATTTTTGAATGCACTGTCATTAATACCTACCCATGTGAAACAGTGCAGAAGTTTAATGGAGAAGAGAAACTCACCAGTCAGTTTTTTGAGCCTCACTTCTAGCTTCATTCAGAAGTTATTAATTGCTTCCCATTTTAAAATGTCATTCCTTTTGAAATTAACGCTGCCCAATCTTTTACCCAATCTTTTATTTCTAAAACAGGCACAACTGTCAAACTATGTTTAGAGTAAATAAAATGGTAGTCATGTTGTGTCTGTTTATCTGTCTACAGGTGATTAATTACTCTTCTGAACTTTTAAATCCTTCTGTGTCACTCACTAACAAGCCCTCAGACACTACATCTAGGAGAGAACATCAGGTAATTTAATTTGCCTCTTGCATAGCACAAGCTGTATTATGTGACCAATTAATTTTGTCATTGAATCTTCTAATATGTGTTTGGATAAAACTCTTCTCTCTGAAAGGAGCCAAAATGACTTGAAAGCACCAAAAATCCTCAGTCATCCTCCCTGCTGAAAAAAAATCTTTCTACTGCACAATGAGTTTGAGCATCATAAGAATGCTATCTTATTCTCTTCATGCATTTGATCTCTTACTCTCCCTGGGAAAAGCTTAATTAATATTGCAAAAATGTGAAGGTCAAACTTTCATTTAGAAATGGTATTTAAAAGTCAGTATAATTGGCAGCATCTTGCAGAGTGCCAGGTGGACCTCCTTTTGCGTTATCTAGAGAAACATTTTCATGCCACACATTTCTATCACTGATATAAGGGTTTTTCTGTATTATTTTTAGCTCTGTAGTCTACTTTACATTTTCCAGGCTGTAAAATATCATGCAAAGAACAGATTTTTCTGGTTTACTTACTAAACTTTCAGTACGCTGCATGTAACTATCTGTAAGAGAAAAAAATCTGTTTGGAGGATGAAAACTCACCTAGATTGAAATGATGATATTAAAATAATTAGCTTTTGAGGGTTTTGTCACATTGTAAGGCAGTTTCACTTTGAAAAGAAGCTTCCACTTTTTTTTTTCCATGGACATTTTGCCTTTGGTAAAACCATATCACTTCAGACCTATTCAGCAGCCAGGGACAGAGTCCTGACAGGCATTTTCTTCTGCACCTGCAGAGAAGTCAGCCAGCAGAATGACTAGGATAAGACTAATTTCTTTTCATTAGCTGCCTTTTACATTGCCTTATAGGCAGTTCTCTTCCCAATCAATATTTATATTTTTAAAATTTTATTTGAAAGACAAAGTTTTTGTTGGATTAAACCATTAGGAAATGACATCTTAGGGCTTAACTTTGAACCTGTAACATTTTATAAAATGTAGAATAGCAGGTGCAAAGTGACATCTATACATTTTTATTGTCTTCATCTACAATATTAATAACCTCATTCTTTCCAGAAAGTAATTTTTGTGTATTATTCCTAACAAAATCATTCTCTTGACTCTTGGGCTCCCAAATAAATGTCACCTCTTGTTGAAACACCTGCTACTGAGAATGTGTTCAAGCTGTTATGCTGCTTGCAGCCTGCAAAGGTGTTTATTGTAACTGACCCTGGTTTATCTTCCTCTTTAGGAATTACAACTTTTCTTCTTCACAGATCTATTCACTGATACTCTTTTAAAAAAATCATGTCTGTTTTGGAAGCCTGCAACTAGGTCTAGATCACTAGATTTATCAATGAATTTATTTTTATCAAATTAAATGCCAAAATAGATACAGAAAGACTACTTTCTCCTTTTTGTCATAGATAAGATGATAATATACTGATCACTGCGAAAAAACGTCTTTTTTTGTTTTTTAGGCTGGGGTAGACTTTAAGGAAAATACAGTGATGTTTCACACAAATTTAATATTTAAAACAAAGTAAAAGTAAACACTACAGCATAAACTCTCTGGATTAGTGTGATGGTTTTGATTGGCCCAAAACATCAGCAAGGTATCTTTAACATCTAAGAGAAATTTTAACCCCTCAGAAGCTGTTGTAGTAGGCCTAAGGAAGTGTCTGAGGGGTTGGGAGTGGCACGAAGATGGCTCCTGTGTGTCCTGAGTGAAAGTTCTGGAAGTTTTTACATCAAGTCCAGCAGAGCCAGTCTCTGATGGCTCTGAAGGTGATGGACATGCTGCCAGCCAAGTTTGGGCCAATTAGAGGTGCTAGTTACTCCTCTGTGAAAACATATTTGAGAAGAAATCAAAACAAGGCAGGCACACACTTCTTTGTAGTTAGAGGAGGAGGAGGTGGAGGTAAAAATATGTGAAGGGAGAACATCATGGAGACACCAAGGTCAGTGAAGAAGGTGGGGGAAGAGGTGCTCCAGTGCTCCAGGCGCTGGAGCTGAAAACTCTCTGCTAGCCGTGGTGAAGGCCATGGGGGGCAGGGTGTCCCCCTGCAGCCCATGGAGTCCACAGGGGTGCAGAAAATCCACCCACAGCCCACTCCAGAAGAGCAAGTGGATGCCTGGAGAAAGCTGCGAACCAGTGGGAATCTCATCTAAAGAGTTAAAGCTACAAAGGCCTTGCAAGGGAGAGAAAGGCCTTGCTCCTGGGATGGAAGCAGCCTGGCCTCGGCTCAGGAGAGTCTGCACAGCACCTTATGGACAAAAGTACTCACGTTACAGCAGAATTTGGGCAGTATGTTGCTCGTAAGATTGGACCCATGCCAAAGAAGTTCCCAGAGGACTGTCTCTCATGGGAGGGACCCCATGGCTAAGTAGAGAACCTCTCTCCCTGATAGACTGACCAGAGAACACAAACCCCTCACCCTGCCCCCTGCCCATGTTGTTGGTTCGGAAAGAGGCAGGGGGGGTGAGCGGAGAGACTGCTTCTTGAGAGGGTGGGGGTGAGAGCAGGAAAACTATCTGGAGAGGGAGAGAGATAAGTAGAGATAGAGTATTTGTAGTAGAAGAATTGTGGTGATGAATAGATTTATGGACTTGCTCTGTGGACTAAGCAAATACCCCACACCCTGCCCCCCTACCCGAGCTGTTGATTAGAAAGAGGAAAGAGGAAAGAGGGTGAATAAAAATGGGCTCATAAGAGGGAGGAGGGTGAGTGAACAAAATAGTGTATGAAAAGTTTATTTCTGCCTCTCATTTATCCTCCGACTCGGTTAGGTAATTAAATTACTTTGCAACTTTAAGTTTAGAGCCTGTCTGCCCTTTCTTCCTCCTACCTCCTGTACATCCTCCTACCAGTGTCCTATCTCACTTAACTCATTAAATTGGTGTGTGTGTTTTAACAATTTTTTTCTTTCACCTCTCCTGCACATCTGCAGCAAGAGAGAGTCGGGGTGTCTAGCATTCAGTCAGAATCAAACCCTGACAATTAGCTTGGATCAAATGGTATGTTTGGTTCCTGAGAGAGACGACATTAAAAAATTGTTTTCTTGTCTTGTTGGCTTTCAAAAGAAATTCACTCTAAAAGAAGCATAAAAAAATAAAACCTGACCAAAGACATAGATAACAAGTGAAAATGGATGCAGGGAGTTCTACACCCACCTGCAGGTGTTCCATCATGTAAAAGACTGGAACTTCACAACTATGTTAACATCTGAAAATTTTTCATTCGACTTTAGGAAAAAATGCATCATTAGCATAGTTTGTTAAGTTCTCTCCTTTAATAGTAAATGTTACCAGTAAATCAGTACGTAAATTAACAGCTAGCTGACAGCTCCTTACAAATCAGCACAATGATGTGCATATGAGGTTACAAAACCATAAACATGTCTCTACATGTGATCTGTTTCTTTTCCCCCTTCCTTCATTCCCTCTTTTTCTTCTTCCTGCCTTCCTTCATTGTTTCTCCTTCATGTAAATGAAAGGTTTCCAAGTTTTAAGGAATAATAATACACTTCATGACTTCAGTAAATCAGAATCTTTGCAAACCCATATATTTCCACCACAAATGCTAACATGCCCAACGTCAGCTTTTGATAGATGTTGACAAGGAGTATAGGATAGTAGGTGCGCCCTTGGCATGGGTTGAGATAGTAGAGTCTGTAGTAAAGACATTTTTAAGTTACCTAGATTTTGAATGACTAATGTCAAACTCCCACTCTTCTTCCAAAAATCCCAACAAACAAAAAGCTCTCACAATACTTTATGTGGACAGAGTGCCCGAGGGACAGAAACTTAGCCAAAACATTTGATTTATTACTGGTAAAGTTTTAGGCTCTTCGGTTTTTGTTTTTTTTTCATATCCACTTTTCATCTAGATTGCATGAGAAAATGATGAAAATACAGAGAATTTTACTACAGCCCACAAAAAATCAGGTTTTGGAAGAGGATTTTGCTTTGTCTTAGCACCTTACACTTAGCACCTGCTCAATGTTTTTGAGATTCTGGGCACACTCATCTTCTCCTGAAACTAGCTCATTTATTAGCTCACTGACTTCAGTTCCAGATGCTAAAGCTAGATGGATTTAGAGTATCTACTCAGTTTGTTTCCATGATCGATCTGTTCATCATTACAGTAGGTGGAAATGAGGTTTGGAAGGTGAATAAATATATTGCTTAAATGGCTCATTTGTATATAGCTCTGCCTAATATATAATTTGTAGTGAATTTTTTTATATCCCTTTTAAACAGTACATTTGTATATTTTTAGGTAAAATATACAAATATTCAACCATCCCTGTGAGGCTTCTACACTTTCAATAACTTGCTTCCATAAGCTGTTACAATGACCACGAAAAGTTAATATTTTTTTTTGAGAAAATTTAACAACAATATTCTGTACAATTTAGGTGTGACATACACAGTTGTGTATGTGTGTATACAGATACACAGCAAATCACAAGAACAAAATTTTGGAAAATGAGTTATGAAGTTTGCTGACTTGCTGTGCTTTCTGTGTTTTGCATTATCTGATTTAGGTTAGTGAGAAAGTTTAAGAAGTTAAAATGCACAGAATTCCAATGAAATACATTGCTTTGCCACCAAGCAGCATGGTTCCGCTTCATGCAATTATGCAGGTGGTTCTACTGATAATCGTCTTTCTGTATTTGAACTTTGATGATTAATGTTTTTTGGGCTTCGATGCAAAATTAAAACCATTTTTAAAAGTTCAAACTAACAGAATAGTCAAATGTTTGTCCTATTTATGCAGAATGGAGGTTCAAATGAGTTATTTGAAAAGTATATCAGAAAAGACATCTTGGAAAGAATCCATCCTTTCTCTTGCTGCTCATTCACAACCAAATGCATCCTGAATTTTCTTTCTTTCAAATATATTCTTTTTAAAGCACAAATTATTTAGCACGAGCACATTAAAAAAAAAAAACCAAAACAAAACAAAACAAACTTTTAGGGTATTAAATCTTACAAAAAAAGGGTAACTATCCTGAAAAAAATCAGAATGCTCTAGAGTTATATCAGTCAGACACAGTCACCTCAAAATACTTCTCTATTTTTGTTTCAAAAATATTCTGTGAGTTTTTTTCTTCATCCAGGTATTGTCAAGTGATGTACCAGAATAGCACAGTATATGTCAATAGCAAGAGTTTGTGCTAAGTGCTACCTCTCTTAGTTTTTTAGCAGCCTTAAAAAAGATTCTCCAAGTAGTGTCGGTGTAACCAAAATCAAAAAGAACACTAAATAAATTTAAAGGTATTAAATCAGGCAAATACATTTACAAAGGACTGGAGCCAGTGGGTTGTCTCTTTTTATATGAGATGTCTGAATTATGTTGACAATCTAATAATGTGCCTTGGTAGCTAAAGGCTGATACAGGCCTGCAGGAGCTGGTAATGTTGCTGTAACATCTTATAACATTAAGGACATCATGGAGATAGATGAGACTAATGTAGTCTGAAAATGAGCATCTCGCCTGGTTTAAAAAATAAGTTAACTATAAAAATAAATATTGTGCATTTACCATTTATATCTAGAATCTTGAGTGCAATTTATACATAGTGCTGTGTATAAGTTACTGAGCGAAATATTACAGTAAAATATTCCTGGTGTCTTTACAAAGCAAAAAATATAATTAGCAGAGGAGAAAAGCACCATTTTCTCTTGTTTTCCAACCATAGATATTACTTTAAGCAAAATCATAAAAGTGACATTATACAGCAGAAGTAATGAAGTGTGGGCGGAAAATCAGCTAAGTTGACATGCAAAATGAGACACTTCAGGACTGTCTGTGCTTGTAAATGAAATGCAGTCAAAATATTGCTCTATATTTGATCACATAAAGAAACTGAAAAACTTATTTTATCCAATTTGGGGGTGTAACATTTAGTAAACTAGAACTATTATTATTAAGTACTGTCAATTTTTTCTGTTTTTTCTTCCTTTTTCCCATCAGTAGACAAGTTTAGTTCCCATAAATATTTGCTACAAATAACTCACAGATTGTTTATGATATGACATTTTTTTTATTATGATTTCCACCAACAAATCTCATAACTTAAATTTTGTCAGGATTTTGGATAAATGTTAGAAACTAGCTAATAAGTTAAAGATTATTTACATTGTGTCATTTATCCCTTTGAATATAATACCACATGTCACATGATTAATATTTGTTTTCATGCCAGCTAGTGTGCTACTATGCCTTATTAGCAAAAGTAACAGGAACGAGACATTATTTAAAGAAGCATAAAATACAGAAACAGAGCTTGACAATTTTTACCTGCTCAGGAAAAACAATCCTGAGCACACAAATCATCCCAGAACCATAAAAGTGCTGAGTCCAGAGATTATCTAGTCCAATACCCCTGCTCAGAATAAGGTCAGTCATCTAGAGGAGGCTGCTCAGAGTCCATGTCCAGTTGGGTCGTAAAAACCTCTCAGGATGGAGACTCCACAACCTCTGTGGTTGCTCCAGTCTTTGACCACCATCAGAGTAAAAAAGGCTGGGTTTGGGTTTCTTTTTTTCTTCTTATGTTTAAACAAAATTTCCTGTATTTAAGTTCTTGTCTCTTGTCTCTCGTCCTGTAATTGGATACCACAAGAAGAGTCTGGCTCCATTTGCTTTATTATCTATAAGCTCCAATGATAACATGCTTGTTTTCACACTTATATTCCTCATATTTCAGCAGGAACTGTGCCGCGGCACAAAGATAGATCAGGTAAACAGGGAAGGAAATATTAGCTTAATTATTCAGATTAAAAATAAAGAATAGTGAGAGTCAAATACTGTCTGCAGTTAAACAACCTCTTATTTTCCTATGAGCATTTTTACCCTGCAACATGTTTTGAAATATGTAGGGCTGAGGAATAAAAAAACTCTCATGGTTCCTTTTCCATTAGATATTGTTGCATATGTTATTGTTTTAATAGCTGTCACAATGAAGGCAGGAAGTACCAGGCCTTGATCAACTCATGGGGCAAGTCAGCTTCCTACTATCTAACATTTCACCCTAAATGATTTCCATTGGGTGCACAAAAACACAAATTACATTTGAAATGCTTCTGTATGTGTCTGTGTAATTACTAACACGTGCAGGAGTGGAATCAGTATGGCACTCAAGAGGTGCTTATATTTGCTGTTCTTGCAAAAAATACAAAATCATTGGGCTGAAATGAGTGCTAAGAAAAGGAATAATGAGATAGGTAGCACTGGGAAGATGGCTGTTTCTGTTGAAGCTTGTAGTTGTCTTTCATATCATGTTTTATTGCTATAGAATAAAATAAAGAGAAAGAAAACAATAAAAAAGGTATGACACACATAGAAAGAGCCATCAACAAAGACCAAAAGTGGCAAAACTGTATGAACCCTGTCAGTATGATGGGGAAGTACAAGCAAGATATAGTCTTGACTATTCAGCTGGGGAGAAGGGAATTACATACTGGTATACCTACATTTTCCTTTCCAGCACCCTGAAGAAAAGTGATAAATGAAGAATATTTCATTACATTTAAAAGACAGTACCAGAATTTCTAGTAAAAGAAATGCAGTTTGCTTGCCTGAATAGTAGATTTAAAAAAAAAAAAATATAATATTCTCCTTCCATATTTGAGTCAAATTGTATTTCTTGTTGCAGTACTGAACTGCACATTGCAAAGATATTTGTTCATCACTTCTGTGGTGAAGCAATATACCCAAATTTAGGCTGTTCTAGGATATAAACTCCTAGTAGAGGTTTATGTTACTGTTTTCAAATACCTGACCTTGAATTTAATACTACTGAACTTTCACTCCATCCTTTTTTATTTTTTTTTAATAATTTTTGTTTCATCAATTATCTTAAAATGCGTATCTCAAAATACATTGCTAGCACATGCATATTTTAGGCACCTATCTCACTGATATTTAAAATATTGAAAATCTTCTAGTTTAACACAGATTACCATGAAACTGCTTGTAATCTTTCTGCCTCTTGGTTATTTCCTTTTCCAGCACGTCCCAGAAACACTAAAGTTTTTTCTTTAATCAGTTCCCAATCCTTTCTCTAATGCTTCCACTAAATCAGAGCTTCTCCAATTTCACTTCCCTTGTGACACCCTGTTCTTTGAATCTATGCAAATTTGGAGAATAAATTTCCCTCCTAGCACATTCAGCACTTTCTTTACTAGTAACATCTCTTCTGGAATATGTATCTTTAGAAGTTAAAGTCTACCATAATAGGAGGGCTCTCAGGGCTATTAGTATTTCTCATAATATTTCAGTTTTCTGTTCACAAATAGGAGTTTAAAAAATATTTTTTCAACTGTACTTCTCTACGATGCTTCCCTAAAGAGACTTAAAACTGCCTTTCGTTTTATTCATGCTAACTTCTTGGTTTTTATTAATGTCTAAATATTATAGAATCCTACTACTTTTACCTTCACTTCTGTCTTCTCTGGGGATATAGATGTTGCTACTCTATTTCATTCCTGGTTTTGTTGGGTTTTATTGTCTTTTGAGTATTGTTTTGGTTGGGGTTTTTGCGGGTTTTTTTCTTCTATTCATCTGTTATTTCCCTAAATGTCTGATGTGGCTCTAACAGCTTGTAATTCAAATGCCAACATTTTTTAGTCTTGGGACACAGACAGAAGAGATAATTTAGATGCTGTTCCCTTTTCCCAAGTGACTAAGATCTTAAGCCACTAAAGTCCTGAATTCCCTGCCCACACCTCTCTCTTTAGCTATGCTTTGGTTGAAGTCTGACTAGTTGTTACACTTGAATGGATCTTGCAAGTTTGTGGGGCACAGTGTTTTGGTAAATATATCAGGGCATTTGCTTTACAGGATTACAGGTCAGGTCCCTGAAAAGTGAGGAATATATTTGTTGATTCTTCTCAAAGTTAAACCTAATGAAAAAGAATATGACCACAGATCGAAGATAAACTACCTTTCAACCCACTCAGTTGTTTTTTTCACAGATTTAAAATTTCGTAGGGTACAGTGGACTTGCATACCTTGACAAAGAACATACAACACGAGCTCTGTCCAATATCTGTACCCTAAAAAAATTTGAGCTGTTATGCAATACCTCTAAGTGGTACAGTTTTCAAACACATAGTGAAAGGAGGATGACAATTTTAGTCCCAGTGTTAGATTAGTTTAAAATGTATAGTATGCCAGCTTGTGTCTTGCCTTTCTACAAGCAGTCCAAGTCCTTCTGTGTACACAAAGTAACATTAATGCAGCTTTGCTAGAGGGTTATAATGATAAAGAAAAATGTATTCTTTAGATTATTACATGATTAAAATAATTTTGATAGAATTTGTAGTGACATAGTGTTCCGAAAGAAAGCACAACATAGTGTACTTCAGAAAATAAACCAGGACTGCTTTTTTCCTTGGTTATTTTGGGGGGTTTATTTCCCATACTTTTGTACATTGATATAGCTTAGCATAGATTTCTTAACTGAAAATTACAATACAGTCAGGTACAGATCCAGAGAACTTAAAATCTTCCTATTTTAAAGTGAGTTTCCCATCCCACACCTTAGGCTGGAATTACTCCAGAAGAATACAGTCTCGAGATGGAGGGATTTACTTGAACTTCAGAACCTTGAAACAGAAACATTGTAGACTTTCAGTTGTTTCTCTGTAAAGTAGATAAAACTGGCTGCAGACAATAAAATGCTTTGATGAAGCAAGAGCTCAGATAAATTTTATTCTTTTGCTGTTCTCTATGCTGAAACCATCTCTTGGGGTACAAGACTGTCAAAGTATCAATTAATACTGAAGTTCAGGGATTTTTGCCAGTTTCTACCAGCTTAAAATCTGATCTGAAAGCAGTTATACTTGCTTGTCCATAGAACGCCCCATTCGGATCATATTATCCTTCAAAAACAGGCTGTTTAATTTTGTCAATCTGCATGCATTTTTTTTTTCCTAAAGAAATATAACAAAATTGAGGTAGCCAAATGGACTGAATATATTTGCCTCATTACAATTTACATGTAGTTGATGTATGTCTCCAAAATATACCTACATTTTGACACTATAAAACTGTAGGAGGAAGGCTTTTTGTTCCCCTTTTAAAAGCCTAAATGATGCAGACGTGTTCAGTGGTGCAGCATGTGGGCTGGTGTTGGAATTGAGATGTGCTGGCCTTGCTCTGACTCTGCCTGCTTACAGAATCAAGACTTCTGTTTAAGCTGTCACTCTAAGGATGTTGCAGACTTCTTATCTTCTCCAATTTCCATAGCAGTAGCCCTGTGAAATCCCCCCCAAGCCAGAACAGCTGTGCTGCTAGAAGCTGCACGAACAAACCTTGAGTGAAACTGATCTGTCTTCCATGCAGGTTGAAGGGAAGCTGAATGGCAGCACAGCATGGCAGTGCTCACCTGTAAGTGACAAAAGAAAGGTGAAACATGATTAAATAAAACATGTTTAACAACAGACTCATTCAGTCACCTTTCTACCTCTGCAAGACGTCAGTGTTTTGAAGGCACTGTGGCAGAGATGATAAACTGGTTAACCCATATTGTTTGCATCTGGTGTCTGAGCAGAGGGGATTTACTTGAGAACAGTTGTTTCTTCACTGATCATTTAGCTGAGATCCAGTCTGAGCTGACAGCTCTCTTGTAAGCAGAATCTTGGAGGTACAAGCACAACCGCTTCTTTTGGTGTTGTCCTTGTTGGAGGTAATGGCAAGTATTCAGACTAGGGCTTATATAGCAGAGCTAGGGCCTCCTTGTATTGCAGAGGCCATCTGAGCACCGTGATACCCACTTCTGAGAATTTTAAATATATTAATGCTTTTTCTAAAACAAAACAATCAACTTATTGTCAGTAGCATTCTCCCATACACTGTTCTGGCACTGAGGATGAGGGATCCTTCTGGGGCAGAGAAGGAAATAGTTACTAACTGAAGGTTTATAAGGAAAAATGTAATTAATCTCACGGGGGACAGGAGGTGAAAAAGACAAGGCAGAGTGATAAACGTAAGACTTTGTAGCAGAGCTCCTCTGTACTGCTCCTATAATTTGCTACTCCTGTGCTGTGGTGCTGTGTGCTGCTGTGGTGCAACTGTAGGTAAAAATTGCTTTTTGATCAGGTGATTAGATTCAGAGAACACTCAGTCATGAACACACAATTGTTTCTTGCGGTTTTGTCTGTCTACACTCCTAGAATAAAAAGGTATCTATCTTAAATGTGCCCTTAGACATAAACCGTGCATTTTAGATGTCCCCATGGTGCTGCTGCTGCAGACACTGAATCTTCCTGCCACAGGCATACAAGCAGCATTTCGTCTGGGAGGGTGTGGAGCACCAGTGGGAGGTGTTTACAACTACGTAGATTAAAAAGAAGTGGTAGATTAAGAGCAGTGAGGGCTTAAACTGAGCAGAAGTGGCTGGTTCCTCTCCCCCTGTACTGAAGCAGCAAAGACTACTCCAGGGTAAACACTGCTCTCTAGCTCTCAGACTCTGGGAGATGGAGCTTTTATAAGGACCCGAAATTATCTTTTGGGGTCTCGAGTGAGCATCCAAATATAGGCATCTGAAAGAGTTGAATGTGGTCCTTCCATTATCAAGTGTGGCTCTGTCATTAAAGTCCTCCTTGATAAAAATACTTAATATCTTTTCTTTCCTAGCCACGTTGTGTTAAGCTTTAAAAACTAGTAATTCGTTTACTCATTTTAGCTGTCTTTAAACCAAAAGAGAGTGGTTCCACATCATTTATACTATGAGTGGTCAAAATGCATTATCCCAAACCAGTTTTGATTTCTTTGCACTCTAATCAGTGACGTGGTTCTATGAGTATTTAAGCACTATGATTTAAAGACTTTTCTAAAATATTTCTTTGCTGCTCATGTAAGACACTTTTTAAAAAGAATCTTTCTGGCTGTGTGACCAAGTCAAAACCTGGTGTACAGGCAGAGCAGTTTACTTATAGAGTAATATCTTCAGAAAATATCTGTCTATGACCAAAACTTGTAATCATTAAATAATGCTTTTGGATTCTATCTTTTCATCATGCTGTGAAAGTATGTTCCAGGAAGAAAGAAATGCAAAGGCAGGTAGGAAGAGAATAAGTCTGTATATGCTGGATAGCTTTTCCAGCATTATTCTGATGAGCATGGGGCCCATCCTTAGTGATTTTGCAGCTAAAAAGCTATACAATGCAATTTCATAGTGTAAATTAACTTTATCTCTCAGCCCAGGTCAAGTAAAAGGGTATGAGATTAATGATGGCTCTCATATTCCTCCCCATGGAAGAATGGCTGCCTCCAAAGTGAAGTTGCTTCTTCTTGCAAAGGAATTTAGGAGGAGATGTATATACCTT
This sequence comes from Grantiella picta, assembly GCA_013397955.1. Classification (NCBI taxonomy): domain Eukaryota; kingdom Metazoa; phylum Chordata; class Aves; order Passeriformes; family Meliphagidae; genus Grantiella; species Grantiella picta. The sequence goes on from VZRM01015740.1 coordinate 288,896, forward strand.
TTTTTATTTTTCCTAGGGGGAAATAAGATTGTTATTACAATTTAAAGAACACAGAGTCTGACATCATTTAAAACCAGAAAATTTCTCACTTTTCAATATGCTATGAAAGTATCTTCTCTGAAACTGTGCATGACAGGCAATATCACTTGTAATGGTGGATTACTTCTCTCAGAGAGTGGTAAAGCACTGGAACAGGTTGCCCAGAGAACCTGTGGATGCCTCATCCCTGGAAGTGTTCAAGGCCAGGTTGAATGGGGCCCTGAGCAACCTGGTCTAGTGGGCGACACCCCTACACACAGAGGAGGGATAACAGGATGATCTCTAAGGAGCTTTCTAAACTAAACAATTTAATGAATCTGTGAGTTGTGAACTCAAAAGTATATGGGGCAGAAAAAAATACAAATTCACTCCACACACTTCTAGGCTTATCTCTCCTTGTTTATGTTATCTTTCAATCTTATGGCAGCTACTTAATAATTATTTACTCTTTCTATTGTGTGTCAAGAAAGTTCTACCTTTGTTTTGCAATTAATCACTTCATATGGACATAGAGGTTAATAATTCTTAACAAATTAAAACTGAAAATATGAGCAAAAGCAACACAGAACAGCATTTTTACCACATTTTTGAAGGGATCTCAGGCTTAAGTTAAAAAATAAAAAACAATAAAACATATGATGATAGCTTACTGTGAGTTTTGCAGACCAAAGGAATTATTAATGCAACATGGTGCATGAAAAAACCATAAAGATATGACAGATAATTCAGTAACAAAATATGTGTTAATGTATACCACTGTATTAATAAATTTTAATAGAACTATTTATCACAGCGAGAACTGTTAAGGAATTCTGTAGGCTTTCTGCCACTGTGGTAAGATGAATGATGAATCTGATGCAATGCAGGGTTTTTTAATAATTTATTGGGTCATGAGTTATGGTTTTATTCAATTGAAAATTATTAGATGGGTTTGCCCCAGGCAGTGAGCATGGTATATGAAAAAGAAAAATAGATTAAGTAAACACTCGATGAGTTTAATCATTTCAAACAGGGTAGCAGATAAAGGCACTGACAGATTTGTCATTAATTCAGCAGATGTTTTTACCTCTGCACAACATAATCACAAGATCGGAGTTGTCAGTGAAGCCCTGAAAGTGTGATGATAATAATGAATAGTCTGCATAATCTATTATTTTCATGCGATTGATTTATTTTCTCCATGAATGACAACAAGGGATGGAAGAAAGGGTAGAAGGTCTTTTCAAGAATGGTGGCATAGGAATATTTTTCTTCATCCCAATTCCTTATATCTATTTTTGATTAAATAGTGGCATTCAGCATAATGATAGCTGGTGGTGATCTTCCCTGATAGAAAATTGAATGAATCATCATTGCTGCACTTTGTCCACATTCTGATGATGCCTTCACCACAGAGACTATCCATCAAATTTTTATCAAGAACCATTATCACTGGCTTCCCCCTCAAAACCCTACCTGTAAGAAGCAACCAAATCCATTTTTCTATAACAAATATTAACCTTCTCTGAGAACAGAGAAAGGGACCTGAATTATAGTAGAATAATATATGCCTTCTGTGCTCTTCTAGTAAGTGTAGGCAGAGGTCAAGGTAGTAAAAGACTAATCCTGACACCTGCAAAAAGTAGATTTATCAATTGCTTTATTATGTGTATATCACTTGACTTAGCATAGAACTGCTTTTTCAGAATTAAGTGAAAGAGCCATAAATATCTCCAGTACATAATTTTCTGTTACTCTTGATTATTGACACATTCATGGTAGTGCTGAGCATTTTCATCAATTTCATTTGTAGCAACACTTATTCAACACTTAATAAATATTATTCTTTTAAAAGTATGTATCTGAAACTGCTTTTCTCGAAAGAAGCAAGCATGCAGCTTATGAAATAACTCTTTGCCTTTCACAGTTATTCTGGGGCTACATAGGAAGGGTTTGATGAAACCAAGTTAATGTCAAATTCTCCTAGGCACTGCTTAGCTACCAAAACTGCAAATTACCCTATCTTTTTTCTTGGTTTCTTGTGGGACCTTCCAACAGCAGTGCTAATGCATCACTTTATGCACATCTGACATTTCCTGAATAGTGATTCATTCCACAGCTTTCAACATGGCATCCAGACCCCCTAGGAAGATCACAGAAATAGAAATTCTGTGGACCAGGATGTAGGAACTGAATCACATTTACAACAGTGAAAAATGTCAGATCCTTTCTGCGGCCAGAAAAATATAATTCTTTTTCCTTTAAAGAGTTTCATTGATAACACTCCAATCCTGATTATGTACTTTGTTCTTCGGCAAAGAGGAGGAGGAGGTCCTTACTAGGTCACTCAGGGTTAGCCTTTCTGTATGTTTGGTGTTTTACAGATGAGCAGCAGATATGACCATTTCAAAAGATACTTTTTCTATGAGTAATGTTTGCAGCCTATGAAGTAGGTTTAGTATTTTTGCTTTCAAATTTTGCTCTATTGAATGTTTTGTCTCTCTTTTCAGAATGGTCAGAGAAATACAAATACTTTCTTTTCCCCCTCCCATTAGAGTAGGCGGTAGCTTAGATAGATCTATGATGTAGGGCTTAAGTCTCTGAGCCTTTAAGCTAAAGTCTGCCTTTCTTTCTCAAGTGCTGTAATAAAAGTGGCAAGGAATTTGCAGAGAGAAGACAAGTGAGTCACAGGAAAAGACAATGTCACTGTGTTATCCAGTCAGAATAGATGTAAGGTTTCCATACTCTGAACCTTGGAATTGTTAATGAACACTTCAAGAGCAGGTTAGCTACTTAATGACTCCATAGATCACATCTGCCATTCCCCATCAATGGCAGATGCTGCAAGACTCTCTATTAAGAAAGGAACCATACCTGCCATTATGAGAAAAAAATATCAGTATTTGCCTGGATTAAAGTAGCTCTGGGGATAGATGTATACTTTTTACCTGCTGGAGGAAAAATCTTAATAGCAATGACAATAGTAACAACAGCAATGGTATTAACAGTCATGATTATATATAAATGTTTTATGCAGGATTTAAAACTTTTCTTACTTTCTCTCCTTGTGTTTCCTTTGCCGCTGTTATTTTCCTTTGAAAGAGTGTTTCCAGAATAACTCTTTCACATCATTAGAAATATCTGCTCATTTTTTTTTAACATTTGATGACGTTTTAATTTCATAGGAAACAATGTAAACAGTAGTCTTCAATCTGTTACCATTTTGTGGGACTGTGTTATTTTACGTATACTTTTTTTGGCTAAAGGAGGGGAGGAGGGAAGTATAAAAATGCCCAGAGCTAGTTAAGTGGGGGAGTTCGGATAGAATGCAATGTGGCAGCTTAAGTTTGCTGCTACCGTGCATACAATGTAAAATGGTCATTAATGTTAATCTGTAAGGAGACTTGCATAAAATAATTAAATGAACCCTAAGGATGCCTGTCAAATTGTCATATACTCACAAGCAAGGAAGTCACCAAGTAAAGCTGTCAGTCAGAATCTGACATTCTGAAATCCTTCAAAAAGTGTTAAGCATTCAAAACTCTGCTAGTAATAAACCTGGCAACAATAAGATAAGCTGGCCTGCTACAGCCTCAGGGTTCTTTTGCAAATGACACTGCTATATGACTCAGTACCCCCATGTTTGAATGAATCTAGTTCATTTTTTTATTTGTTCAAGGAAGAATCAAAGATGTGCTTTACTCTTCCCTCCAGCAAGCATGCTTATTTTCCAATTTGTAAATAAAGTAAATATTGGCTTTTGGTGAACTGCAGTACACATTGACCAGCCTCTGTAAATCAACTTAGAGGACATGTAAGCTGTGGTAATTTACATCAGATAAAGATTTATCTGACACTTTTCTTTTTTTCTCCCTTCTGAACAAATAAATGTATAAACACTAACAGCTATATGAGACAATTTAGCCATTGATGCTGGAAGCCTAATTTCAGCAAACCAAGTCCTCACTGGAATTAAGGTCACTTGTAGTAATTACTTTAAACAGAGCTGTAGTAATGATCAGAAAATGGTCATTGCCTAATCTAGCATATTATCACTGTCATTTCCAAAGTGCCTATTAACCGTGCCAACTGTGCAATTTAGAATTGTTAAAGGCACACAAAACACTCCTTGCTCTTTATTGTCATGTACATTCACTAAATAGAGTTTAGATTTTTCTTTTTCTATTTCCACCTTTGCTTTCTTATCTTTCATCTTTCTTATTTCTTCCTGTTTTCACTTTCTTTTTAATTTTTTCCTTGTCTTCTTTTTCCCTTTTTCTTTCCTTCTTTCCTTTTCTCCTTTTTTCATTCTCTTTCTTTGCTTCTCTTCCACTCTATCCATTTGTTTCTTTCTTTGTTCTTTATTCTTCTCCATTTGTGTCTCCTTTATTTTTTCCCTTTCCACTTCCTTCTCCTGTCCTTGCTCTTCTTTTGTCATTTACTAGATTTGTTAATTTTGAAATGCTCTTAAAAGAAACGTGTTGCAAACTATGCCCTGGTGGAGGAGCTTTTATGAGAAAAAAGTCCAAGGTTAACCCATGTCAAGACACTTGGTCTCATCTGACTTTGTAAATCTGAAAGATAAAAGATGAATGTCTGAATCAGAACCAGTAACCTGACCTCCTTTCGTAGTCACTGAGGGAAAGTAACATCTGTAGAGTTTCAGTCAATTCGTCCTAATCAGGTTGTCTAATCTGGGTCAAAAAACATCTTTGGAAGGTATCTCTTTATTTCTGCTGTATATGAAAAAGACTTGGATAAGTATATAAGGACTTGGATAAGTCCACATATAATGTAAACATCTGAAGTTGGGTAATTTTAAACACACCTTTTGAAACTCCTTTGTGTTCAGTTGTTAGGAAATGAATTAAATCCTTGTTCCTTTCTCATCATTAGACTGATTTCTTCCTTCCGTTTATGTCTAAAACTGCTGAAGTGATTTTCTCTTGTCTTAGCATCTCATCATTTGGGATGTCTTTACCTCTGAGGTATGTTTTGTTTAAAAAGCTATATAATTTAACTAATCATTGACATTTAAAGAATAGAGATGTATGGACCTTAACAGTGTCTGATTAGTAGAGTTGTTCTTTCCTGCTGATAAGTGTCAACATAGTGATTGAAGCATAAGGAACATTTGGAAAATATTGATAGTCATAATTTCAATAAATGCTTAAAGTTAATATTCATAGTCCAAACTTTCTTGTGCCCTCTTTCAGAAATTTATGATGAGGGACACAGTTATTAAAGGTTGATTTGGAAAACTTGGACCCCAGTGATTGCCCAGGATGATAGCAGAACTGTGTCAAAACAAAGGTTAGAATCCAGATATCTCAGCAACCAGGAAACAGAATATTGATATGTAGGTAGCATAATGCAAAGTGTATTTGCTTTCACGTCTTGATAAGTGGACCCCCTTAGAGGTGAATGGGTTTTCCATGATATTTACATAAATATTTCATCCCAAATCCACATCTATGGGAGTGAAGGGTGGAGACCTCTACAAAGCAATTCTAATAAAGTATCAGTGCTGTATCAGGTAAATAGATTGTAGACTAGTGCATTTAATTCTTGTCTATTACTATGTAGTTCAACATTTTGGTCACGAAAGGATGAAAGTTAGCTGGCACTAGTGATCAGCGTTTTCATCTATGGTCTAGTGTCTACTAATAAATTAAGAAAGTGATCAAAATTGCTCTTCTTGTGTTAATTTTGAAATAATATTGGCCCTCTAACATCAATATTTAGCATGTCACCACTTGAAAATAGTAATAAATTCTTTTCTGAAACTCTACATCTCTTCTCCAATGAAATTTGATTAGTTTTTATCAGCAATTTTTCAAGGTAAGCTGTTTGCATTACTTTGCACTTAAAATGTGGGGTTTACTTCATAGTGATCTCCCTAAGGGGTTTTAATGTCTATCATCACTACAAATTCATGTTTCCTAGCCAGTAAACAAGAATTGCATTGTTTTCTGCTGAAATAATCACTTTTGGAGAATGAGATTTCAGTTTGTTTTAATCCTTCTCGCCTGCGGCTGTTTTCCCTCAGCCACTATAACTCTAACTTAGGTTTATTTTGAGTAGCACATGTATCTTTCTAGTCCAATCCATTTCCACACCATTTTTCACCAGCACTCAAGCTTAGCTAGTAGAAAACAATGAAAAAGATGTTGCTTTAAGCACTGGTGAGTTTTCTATTACATCCCTCATTAAAATAGAATTAAAAATAGATAACATTATGTGTGCTGGTATTAACAAAGCCCTACAAATATAATTTCCAAACACTTATACTAGAAATTCTTGATTTTATTAGCTGCCATTTGTTGTCTATTTTCAGGATATGATAGGGCTTGATCTCTGCAGTGATATGATAGTGCTTGACCTCTTTTTTTTGTAATTGAATGTGAACTTTAAAGCAGAAGACCTTGGTAAAATCAAAGTATAAATGGGCTCTTCAGAATGGCCATGAAGATGCAAAATTCAACTGCGTGAAGAGATGCTTTGCTCTTCTATAACATGATTATCTGCTTGATAAGTTGTCTTCATGTTTATAGCCTGCTTTTTGGTCAAGTGCCAAAAAATTGCAACACTGAAATAAAAAGCCAACTGAAATTCTTTTAAAACTTGGAAAATGAATTTTCACTTAGCCCCAAAATTCTGTAACATACGTTCAGATTCTTTCTTTAGTTTGAGTGTGGTTGTGGTACTAAACAACAGTCTAAAATCTCTATCTGTGTTGCACTTTAAGCAGAAGTAAATGTACCCAGGAGTGGTGTGTTATCCCACAGACACCAAAGGGAGCAATCTCTACAGCTACAAGACTGGGCTTTAAAGTTAAGATCTAAAGCTGGACCAGGATTTTAAATCCCAGAATATTTCTATGAAACAATAATGTATATAAATATTTAGCTTTATCAAGCAAAATCTACATGAAACAATGAGGTTTTTGAAACCAGAGAAACAGGCAAAAGCACTCAGAGCTGTACTGCCACACTGGATTCAGAGTCTGCTCCAGGGATTTTCTTAAATACTAAAGTTAATATAATTTCTCAGGCTTTATGAAAAATTACTTTTTCTTTTCTTTTCTTTTGCCAATGGCAATTCAATATTTTTGCAACCATGTTTATTTTTCATAGGTAAAGACAGCACATTAAGTATTTAGAGCAAAATAATTGCTTAGTCGCTACTCATTCAGACTAAAGCCAGCAGTAATAAAAGACATTAAGAGAGAATATGCTTTGGGTTTCTTTCATTAAAATTTCCATTAAAATCTGCTTCTCTCTTCTTTTTCCCTTTTATCACAATTCCTTTTCTCTGTATTTATCTTTGCTTCACTTTTCATTTTTTGTATGTTTCTTTCAGCAGACTCCCTCCACATGCTCTCACCCCTCTCTACCTTTTCTTTCTTTCTCTCTCACTGTCTCCTTCTTTTTTGGTACTTTCTCAGCATATAGCAAATGAGTTCATTTTCTCCTAGTCTCAAACGAGCTAAAACCTTTGCACATCACAGAGTAGAATGCAGCCTACTGCACTGAGAAAATTATGAACTAAAATCTTTGAAGGTAGGAGAGCAAAAGAGATTTTTATATCATTATTTGGAAAGCTACATAAGTGACTTCATTTCAGGAGAGTCTGCATGACCACAACAGGCCTTCAGCTCTGTGCCTATTTGCTTAGTTTTCTAGAAAATTAAGCCACTCTTTTTGAAGGCATTTGTGTATGTATTATTTATTTATTTATTTATTTATATGTCAGATTTGGTTATAACATCTAAAATATTTTAATCATTCTTCATTTTCTCTCTTTTCTGGAAATTTAATTGCTGCTTTGACATTAAGAAAAAGTACTTATGTTACTTTCAACTTCAAACCTCAAAGTTGTTTCAGGCTGATCAATTGTTTTAGCAATGTTCATTCTTGAAGGATTCAAAGCATTGTACATACTTTATCATACTTTCAAGTAAAAAACTTGGATTTCAATATGATCTGGAATTAGAGTGATGACACTTTAAACCCTCTCTTATAATTATTAGTCTTTTGAAATTTATACCATTTCAGACTCCTAGTATTTCTGAAAACTTTTCCTTGAAGGTCATACAGAAAGCGGGGCTGCTATTTAGATAAGATAATTCTATAAGAGGTCTGTGGGAAGACAGAAGGAGGTGGACGACTTCAATCCCTATGTACTATTAGCCAGCAGAAGTGATGTCCATGGCAGGAAAATAAAACTACACCCCCTTCAAAAATAGATCTCCTCTGAGAGAACTAGAAAAATGGACTATGTTTCATTGATGACAAACTAATTAGGAACCTGTGACAGACATAAAAATACTGAAACAAACTTTTGAACGAACAGCAGAAACCCTTCATAAAGCATTGTGTGTGTCACAAAATCCCAGTATTCCCTACAGTAAGCTTGACTCCTGTATTTTTGTACTCCTACATTTGCAGCTATGCTTGACTGCCTCAAAACATCTTTTGCCGAGGAAAGAGAGTGCAGTCAGTACATCACAGAATGAAAGATCAGAGACAAAATTTTCATATCCGTTACAAGAACCATCCCTTGTAGTCAGTCTATCCGCCATTCCATACAGAAACCCCCATTATTTTTATATGCATGATAAAAATCCCCTCTGACAAGGCATAAATTTAATCAAATCCAAACTAGTGAGATAAATGATAGTTCTTTACTTTCACAGAAGCTTCCAAAGGTTACCTTCTGTGTTGTGTATAACAAATGCCTGACAGAAGCAGAAGCTGACACTTATGAGGGGCCTTTAATCTTTTACTTTCATGTGTACAAGTAAATTTTAATACTTGTATATTTATAAAATATCTGTTCATTTTGGAATTATTTGCACTTTCCATACAGAATGCATAAAAAAATAAAGTCAATAACTTTAACAACCAAAAAATAATAATTTAAAAGTAATTTGGTCATTAGAATTACTGAAGTAAGTAAGGAAAAGAGTGAAGAAGGAAGACTGTAGTAAAACAAAGCAGCAAAGTGATAGAAAGTATGGGAGATTTGCCTATAGTTTTCAATAGCTAACAGTTATACAGCATTCAAAGTGCAAACAATCTTTCAGCAATAAACAGGAAGGGAAAGAGGAGAAGGATGTGTTTGGTTGTTTGGTTTTTTTTGGTTTTGTTTTTGCTCTGCTTGGTTTTGTTACTTTATAATATCAGTCTGGGATCTCTTGTGGTCTGTAAAAGCTTCCAAATATCATTTATTTTCCTGTAAAGGGAATAATTTTTCTCTTCATTTCCTATGACGACATATTTACAGAGGCAATATCTCTTGAATGGTAAAGATGGAAGGAGAAAATACAGTTCTCAAGGTATTTAGTTTAAAACTAGTTAAATTTGTGTTTCATTCGGAGAAAGCTGACCAGATATTACCGATTTTAACAGTAATTTACAGAATAGATTAAGGGGGGTGGGGAACAAGAACCAAACCAAACTACCTAAAAACCTCAAATCATTGTTTTCCCAGCCAGAAATGTCCTTAGACAGTCTGAGCTGCAATTTCTGCAAACTTTAAAAAAGACTTATGTTTACTGAGAAACTTTCATTGCAGATAGTAACCTTTACATCTCTGAGGATGTCTGTCTTGAGACATCTTAAATTTATACATAGTCTAATAACTATTTGAAGACATTTGGACAAGAAATAATGACTTCTAAGAACTTTAGACAAGGGAAAATAATCTGAAAAGTCAAATTTACACAGTGGGCTAAAATAGTCCTTATTGTGAAATGTATCGCTAGTGAACTGCAACAAAGCATGACGAAAGGCAATTCTTGGTAGAAAGGGCTTTCTGAAGGCAGAAAAAAAAACCAGAAAAGCTAATTTTAACTCACAAAGTGTCTACTCAATGGATAAACAATTCTGGAAGAACATTACTGATCGTATATACTGGAAAATAAACATGGAGATTGACATTTATTTTAATTTACATCAGAAGAGTTGAACGAAACTTTAACAGACCTTTTTTTTTTTTAACATTCTGTCTGCGTGTCTCAAAGACCAAAAAATTGGCCAATTGTCTTGGTTTGAAAGACAGGTGTCTGCTAAGAGAGGTTGAACCCTCCCTTAGGATAGAGAATGTGATTTCCCCTCCCTCCGAATTATTTTAATTTTGAAATCAAGGGTTTTCAGGCAAAGGTATGGGAAAAGGAATAACAGCTCTTTACTAGTATCTATAAACAATCAATAACAATAATAACAACCACAAATAGAACCAGAAACCAATAGCAGATGACTTTCCTGTGTGGTGTAATTACGGTCACAAGCAGCAGGGGGTGCTGTTGAGCTCCCGGCTGGGCAGGGCAGGTGCGATGACTGCCAAGCGGCTGCAGGTGGCGCTGTGGCGCAGGGTCAGGTCAGCCTCAGGCAGCCGGTAATGGTGGGTGGGCTGAAGAGCAGGCGGGCAGCTTGGAGCTGCGAGCGGAGCGGCAGGCGCAGGGGCTGGCCAGCAAGGTGACAGGGACTCTGCAGTCACGGCAGATGCTGCGGCCTCGTGCGGTAAAAGCGGGGCGGGTGGCAGGGACAGCTGGACTACCCCGCAGCTGCAGCAAAGTGCAGCTGGGAAAACATGCACTGCCAGTGGGAAAGAGGTTGAGTCAAAGCTCACCCAGCCAGGAGGAAAACGCAGAGCCCAGTTGGATCTCCCGCGGTCGCAGCGAGAAGCAAAAGCAGCTCGCTTTCCTCCTGGTGTCCGATGGACGAGTGCTAGTCCCAAACGGCCGGCTGCCTCCTTCCTCTGCCCCACCCAGCACACCCTTTTGTCTCTTATGAAAGACTTGATGGCTCTAAACACCCAGATACAAGTTGCCTAGTAACAGGGATGGAGAAAAAATTCCAATGCCCCCCAACCTCCGACACCAATATATTCCTTTGAAGAACTGAAGAAGAGAAATAGAAAATAATATTGGAAGCAGCTTTTTATTCAAGGCAATCGATGGATATAAACTAGAGAAATCAAGAACATTAGGAAGACATTTGTCTTATATAACTGCAATTTGGAAATAAACACAAGTTTTCACCACAAAAGATTTTCTCATTTAAATCAGTCAAATAAAAAGTCTTCAAAAGGCAAAATGTCCTTCTGCTAAAAGGTATCAAACCTAAAAGTAATGAAAAGCTAAATATTATAAAATTGATTAAAGAACAAAAACAACAAAAAAACCCTTACTTAAACAATAAAATCCTAGTTCTGTTTGCATAAACTTAAAGCTACAGTGGACTTAAACAGAATTTATATGACACTATCAAAAAGATAGGATGATGGCTAATAAAAAGAGTCAGAAATACTCAGTTACCATTTCACTGTCATCTCCCATTATACAATACATGGGAGAATTAGGCACTTTAATTAAGATCAAATCCTAAACCCAGTGAATTCAATAAAACAAGTGCTCATCTGATGACCTCTAAGACTGACCTTTTAAGTTACCTGTCTCTCCAAGAGACTTGTTGCTTTCCTTCTGTCAAGATTGCAAGTCTTTCAATTATTTACCTATGATTAGGTGTCTGCTCTAAAATTTCAAACCAGACCTATCCTGTCTTTTCCAATGGATAGTCTGCTGAGGTTGCTCAAGCTTAGCAGGTAGGTTTTGGCGTTTCTTCACAAAATACTTAATGTTCAAAGTATGAAAGAACCTGTTTTGTTCTTTTTCTTCCAGAAAATAAGTCTGAACTGCGCAAATGATTCAGTTCATACTGAAATAGAAAGAACTCTGAAGATGTAGGAATATGATATTTTCCTGGGATGGGTGACATTCCAACTGAAATTGTAAATTTTTTTGTACACTACTTGATATATTTGTTTTAAAGCAGGGATGAGAATTAAATTATGTATTCTTAGTCTTCAGCCTGAAGTCAAAGCAGAGCTGAAGAACTGCTTCAGTTTCATCAGGTAAGCAGTGACAGGTCTTTCCCAGAGCTATGGAAAGCTTGTAGGTCCTTGTATACTGTCTAACTTACTATTTTAAAAGTAGAATGGTTTTAATCCATTTTGTATGTCTGCAGTGAAGAAAAATATAATAATAGAATATTTTGTATAACCTACTGAAGCATTCTGGTCTTTGGTATTCAAGTATGATTTCCACAAAACTGAGAAGAAGGTAAAAAATTTTCATCACAAAACTTACACTTTAACAGTTCTAGAGACAGCAGAATGTCAACCAAACAACAGGAAAAAACTCCACTTCAACACCATAGCATGATACAGTGTAATAAAAGTGCTGCATTTTTAAAGCCAGCTTTCATTGAATATTTGCTTATTTAAATAACATACTGGTGCACAGACTTACGTTCTCCAGAAGCTGAATCTACACGTATAAGCAACTGACAGTTACTACCTGCCATCCCTTCTATAAAACAATTGAACATATGTGCACTATTCTAAAATATCTTCTAGCAGAATGCTAAAGACATTTGGCTCAATTTGAAACTTCCAGCAGAAGAAAAATAATTACTTCTATTTAAACAATAAACACATTTGCAAGAATAACAGGAGAGTTTCACACGTTTCTGGTTACAGACTGGTTAGATCACAAATACCTTCTGCTTTTTGATACCCGTAGGGAACAAAAGGCTTTGTACTTTCTCTGATCCTCTATATTTATTGCAAATTAAGTTAGTTAGAGAAACAAAAGTGCCAGCTACTTACAGACCAAGAAGCTGGGGAAGGAGCAAGTAGCTCCCTGAACCATGAACTATAATAAATACATTAGCATACAGAATTATTTCTAAGTTTTGGAATCTAGACTAAATTCTTTTTTGAGCACCAATTCTTTACCAAAAAGGATCATAGAAACACCGATTCACAGAATGGTTTGGGTTGGAGGGAATTTTGAAGATCATCTATTTTCAACGCCTGTGCTCTGGGCAGGGACACTTTCAACTAGACCAGGTGATATCAGGGTGGTTGAAGTTCCCCAGGAGGAGAAGGGTTTTTGAATGTGGCTGCTCCTCTCTGTCTGTGGAAGCTTTCATGAGCTTGGTCTTCCTGGTGTGGTGGCCTGTAGCAGACCTCCATACAGTGTCCCCTGTCCCTGCCCTCCCTTTAATCCTGGCCCATAGGCCCTTGAGAAGCTCCTCATGCATCTGCAGGTCAAATTCCATGCACTCCAGCCTGACAAAGAGAGCAACACTGCCTCCTCCTTTTCCCTGCCTGTCCTTCCTAAAGAGCCTGTGTTCTTCCACACCAACATGAATCACAGGAGCCATCCCACCAGGTTTTCCTGACACCAGTAAGATTGTAACCCTGCAAGTGTGCATAAATCTCTAACTCCTCTTGTTTATTGCCCATACTAGGTGCATTCGCATACAGACATTTAATTTGGGCCCTGAATGATACTGTTTTACTGGCTTGAGTGGATGCAATTCCTTTGCACAGCTCTTCAGGTTCTCTCCTGCTGAACTGGGATCCATCTCCAGGCTCTGGACATCTCTCATTGGCATTGGCACCTAAACAATAGGAATTGACTACTAGGAGTAGGAGGACTGATGTCCCACTCCCCCAACAACTTTAGTTTAAAACTCTCTTCCTCAGCTTGGAAAGCCCATAACTGGAGATGCTTTTCCCTTTCTTGGACAGACAGACCCCATCTGCCCCCAGCAGAGAAGGTTTCTCAAAGTGAGTCGCATGGTCTAAGGAGCCAGAAATTTGGCTGTGGCACCAGTTTGATAACAATTTATTGATTCACTGGATTCAACTGGCCCTTTCAAATGGTAGGAATTCCTTCCCTTTGACCAGGAGAATTGATGAAAATCTACCTGTGCTCCAGAGTCCCTTATGTTCTTGGATGTGCATTCCAAATTTTTACCTTCAACCTTCAAACCAGCCATACAGACATTAATTCCATCTGATTTTTAATAGGACAAGCAACGAGATTCCTCCAGTGTGAGGAGAGAATGTAATGACAAAAACAGTTTTGTGAAATGCTCCCATGATTGTCTGGTTAGCCTGTCAATGGCATGACAATCAGAATGTACCACATTTAAATTGGCAGAGCTATGCAGAAGCATATTAGCTGATTGAATATGGCCTTTTCAAGCAATGAATCAAATGTAATGTCTGATAAAACTGTGTCTCAGTAGGTTTTAAATTTCATTCAGCAATACAGTAATGAGCAAAACACAAGCACTCTTATGGAGTTAAGAGCTTACAAAATGAGAAGAAACCTTAGTCTTTAATCTCCTGTGTACTAACTCTGGTTTATAGATTCTCTCTCAAGCATTTAATGAAAGATACTTATTAAGCTTAATTTAAGTAACCATTGTAACTGACAGAAGTTGATATTTATACCATATTTAAAGGAAATAGCTTTCTTCTCCCTGAATGTATTTGTCATCTTCTCCAGAATACATTTTAATAAATCTTAATTACAATTTTCTAATAAAGAAAAATAAGCAATAGAATCCAGACATCTGGCAATCCAGTATTTTTGAAAATAAGCAAAATGAAATTAAGACAAAAAGGAACAAGAGACAGCTGATTTCAATACTTTATAACTTTTTAGATTTCTTTCTTTTAACTCTTCAATCAGAGATAAATCTTGTAGAAAATAACTCTTTATATAACAACAGTATTTGTGTATGGAAACAATATTTGTAGAAGCCAAGTCTTAACTTGTCTACATTTTCAATTTAAATATCTAAATTATATGCTATAGATATAAGTCCTTTTATAAAAACTATAATTTTAAAAAGGATGTAGGTTAAGTTCATTCAGCCTACTTACCTGCTTGAATGTGCCAGACAGATATATTTGTCAATTTCTTCCAATACTTTTTTTTTTTTTAATCGAGAAGTTTTAAGTAAATTCAGGAGAAATTATCTACATTTCTTACAATTCAGAGCCAGAGGCTTTGGTGCTGGATTTTGGTGGGTTTCTTCAAAGAGGTTGACTTTCTGCAGTGATTACACTTTGTAGGTAAGATTTGTTACAAAATACTATAGTTTCTGGGTTTTTTTGGTTTTTTTTTTTTTAAATACCAACAGGAAAGAAGAAAGAAGAGCTGGATGGTAGAATATTCACTTATGTGTTTTACTGTTATAAAAACTTCTGATGGCTCAGGTCCATAAACTCAGTCTTTCAAAACAAACGTAAATTAGTGTTGATATGCTTACAATTTTCAAATAGACAAGGTTATTTTAGTGGTTCATTAATTTTTGTTCCTGCTATTACTATGCTTGTTTGTCTCTTACCATTAGTTATAATGAGCATCTTAAAAAACTTATAGCTCTGACAGAATCATTCTATTATAAGTTCCATTCTGAGATACATGAAACTGTAATTCTTATATTCTGCAGGGTATATAAAGATAAGTGTTACAGGGACTTTTCGTGAGCAGGTTGGATGAATACAGATGTCACATTGTAGGGCTTATTAATTACTTAACAACTGTAACCTCTGTTTTAAGTGGGTTTTGGGTTTTGTTTTAATAAAAACCAGATTAACTTGGAAGTTGATAGGTAAGATTTGCAACTTCCACAATCCTCACTTCTTGCCTTGAACTAGGAACTCAGACGGTGTTCTCACAGTCTAAGTTGACAAAATGTGTAGTTCAGTGCAGAAAACACCGGAAAAAAGTGCAAAACCAAAAAAAAAAAAAGGGTAATGACTCCAAAGTATTCTTTTCCTCTTCAGCATCCAATGTATAAAGATGTTAATAAGAGAAAAAGGCTTGGAACTTTAAAAGAGAAAGCATAACTACATTGGAATTATTCAAATTTGCAACATTTCCTTCTTGGATGCTGCCTAAGGGGTCAATAATAATTCCTAACCTATTCAAGGTATTCTGACATCACCTTACTGAATGCCCGATGAGATCAATAGACTTAATTAGAAAATGAAGGGATTGATTAGATTTCTAACAAAGAGGACCAAACTGCATTAAATTTATATCCTTCAAAAAATAAAAGTCATGAAGGTTTAATCTTTTCAATGTTGATAAAAACTCTTTTTCTTTTCAATATATGATTTTTTTTAAATTCCTTTTTTGTGTGTGTGTGTGTGTGTGTGTGTGTGTGTGATTCAGTGCTTTAAAGGACACAATAAAAATGCAAATTCAACCAAAATCACACTTTATGCAGATTATATATTTTAAAATTATGACCAGGAGGTGTATGGTAGCAGCAAACTCCACAATTTTTAACTTTATTCTTTCACAGTACTTTTCATTTGAAAAACTCAGCTAGGCAGTAAGAAATTTGGTCTTTAAGTTATAAAGTTAAAAAGTCCAATTGAAGTCCAAAGCAGACAGAAAGTTTCTTATTACCAGAGGAGTTATTGAACATAAAAAGTTCACTGCATGTATCTTTACTTTGCCTTTAAAGTCCTACTAATAAAAGTATACAAATGAAGGGCTGCACATCACTAGAAATGGCATGATAAAGAACTTCCAAGAAATTTCAATTGAATGATCTGCACTGAGACACGTAGAAGTGAAATTACCCCAAAAATGCAAGGCTTGAGAGGTACATGCTTATTGATTCTTCTAAGCTTTTAGTTGCAGTGAGGAAGCAGTGGAGTTTGAAGCTGAGGAAAGATTTCTCTGCAGAGAAATTACATGTTGTGGGGCAGGAAGAGGATTCATGATGAAGCATTTAACAATAGCAGACTGGCTAACACATTGGGTAGGCAGCTTGCTGTGCCATGGAGACTACAAATCACATATGAAACTCATTTATTTAGATCTTCATTCAATTTCTGGTGAATTATAACAACAAATTCTCCTAAAATTAAGTTAAATTTTTCATAATTTCTATGTTTTTGTTTGTACTTTGCACAACATGTTGTATCTGCTTCTGATAATCATCACATAGAGTGATAAATTACCTTCCATGGCTTGCATGCAATCATGATGTGCGCAAAATTTCAAGGTCAGGATTGCTCAAAGCAGAGTAGCAAAGGTACACAAGTATGCCCTCAGGACCTTTGAGACAGAAGTGATAACTATTAAACCTTGATAATAATACAGCTGTAACAATCCAGTTGTTTTATGAGTGAGCAATGGAACAGAAGCTATTCCAAGGAGATGTATATATCCCAACATAAATAGGAGACAAAGCAAAATAGATAATATTCCTCCTGTGAATTTTGTACTAAAGAAGTAAAGGGAACACTGTTCTGATATCAGCTTCTATGGATATCCAGGAGCATTACACTTACCTGTCTTCTGGCTAGACCACAAACCAATCATGGATTTAAAAAAGATCAGTTGAGATCAAAACAGGCAGCTCAGAATTTACTATGTAAAGTCCAGGATTTCACTGTGATTTTTTGCCCTGGCTGCTGGAAGTCATTTCAGTTTATCTACCGATTATGAAATACTGCTTTGTGTCTAGTACTGCTTTGAAAGCTAAAATATGAAAGTCATAAAATGGCAGAGGGAGATGAAAAGTGGGAGATATACTAAAGGGACAGATTTTCAGGAAGTTAATGGATTCAAAAGGGATTTGTGTTAAATTCAGATACCAAAAAAAGAGGCTGAAATGCTGATCATTCTGCATAGTCCCTAGAGAGAAAGAGCAGATAGGAATGCAAGCTAGAAACATTATCTGGGTACAATTACTTAACTTGAATACAAAACCAGTTTTCCTTGATTGACCCGCTCCTCTCAATCATGAAGACAATTTCATACAAATAGATTTTTTTTCTTACTGCTCTGATATGAGGAGGGTTTTTTTGTGGTTTTTTTTTTTTCGTGTGCCATTATGGAAAGAGCAGGTGTAATTCATTGCAGAGACATAGGAAACCAAAGTTCTTTCTTCACAGACTGGGGCAGTCAGACTGTACCTTAATATGTATGGTTGTCTTTTATTTGTTGATTTCTTCTCTTTCCAGTTTTCATTAAGACTAGGTTAATTAAGAGTCGTAAGGGTACCATAAAGCACAGATTTGTAAAAGCATACTTTCATAAGAAATGGTAAAATACTAGCTGACTAGTTTTTCAGTTAGGAAAGAATGCTTTCAGTCTTGGGAAAAAAAGAAAAAACATGGTATTTCTATATAAATCTAGACAATTTTTGGTATGCATATCAATAAATACAATTTTTATGGAAATTGACATAACAGTAATGGGACTCAAGCAGATGGAAAACATGTTATATCCTACCACAGCGTTTAAATAAAACACCACATTATGTTTAAAGTAAAGTAATGAAGTCTGTTTAAAATTGTTATAGAGGACCACTCTTTCCTGTGCCTACATCAATCACATCCAGGAACACTGTCAGTACAAATCACTTTATCCATTATTAACAAGTCAAAGGATTTACCTAAAGATTTCTCATAAAGCTTTGGTGTATGAAACAGCATTACAAGAATTACAGGAAACTTGACAAACTTCAGCTGATTTGCTGACAGTGTTTGTTCTGTGGTTTCTGTAATGTAGTGTGTTGTCAATGGTGTGAATCAATATCTGAAAGTGGCTGAACCTCTCAGTGTGTTCTATGCAGCAGCTGGCTGAATGCTTACAGCAGAGGTTTATAGTGGTGCTGCATTAGAAGATATTTTCATTACTTGAAGCTGGAAAGAAAAAAATAATTAACTAAAATTTTGTTGTGTACCTTCTGCAAATGAAAAAAAAAAAAAAGCAAAGCTCTCACATGGTGAGCTGACCCTCACCAGCAGCTATGCTTACCCAACTGCTGGGTCATTCCCTCTTCAGTGGGGTGAGAAAGAGAATCAGAAGAGAGAAAAACCAAAAACAAGTGGGTTGATATAAAGGCAGCTTGATAAGTAAAGCAAAAATTTCACACACAAGAGAAGAGAGGCAAGGAATTAATTCATTGCTTCTTATTGGCAGGCAAATAGCAGCACTTCCAGGAAAGCAGGGCTGCATCATGCTTAATGATTACTTGAGAAGATAAACACCATGACCATGAGCATCCCTCCTTTCTCACAGCTTTAAATTGCTGAGCACATCACAGAATAAGGCATATCCTGTTGGTCATCTCATATCAGCTGTCCTGGACAAGTCTCTTCCCAAGTCTCTTCCCAGACTCTTGTGTGCTCCAAGCCTACTCACTGGGGTGATTGAATCAGATATTGGGACACTCAAAGAATCACACAATGGTTTGGGTTGGAAGGGACATTGAAGGTTATCTAATTTCAACACTTCTGCCATGGGCAGGGACACCTTCAATTACACCAAGTCACTCAAAGCCCCATCCAGCCTGGTCTTGAAAACTTCCAGGGATGGGGTATCCACAATTTCCCTGGGCAATCCATTCCAGTGCCACACCATCCTCATAATAAATAATTTTTTCCTTATATCTAACCTAAACCTAGTCTCTTTCAACTTAAACCCATTTCCCCTTTTCCTGTCATTACATGCCATTGTAAATTGTTTTGCCCCATCTTTTCTGTAAGTTCCCTTCTGGTACTGGAAGGATAACCAAGTGGAGGGAAAAGCAGATTGCCTCTAAAGCAAGGAACCTCAAACCTGAACTCAGCAGGGATGGTAAAGTAATTGTCACATTCCCTCTGTGATTTTCATCACAGTGGATATAACTGAGTGCTGCCAACACTAACCACAATGCCACTGGTGATCCAGGATACTGTGACACTCTTTTGGCAGACTCTTCTACAGAAAGGATCCCAAAGAGCATCCTTGAATCATCTCCATTTGATGCACTCTGAAATAATAAATTTCTCCATTTTGGGAGTTGTTTGAAGGTTGTCTATCAACCAAGTGCAAATTAGCCGTATACAATGAAAATGGTTGTTAAAAAAATCTGTGTGGATCTGGATAACAGACCTAAATCAGAAGAAACTTGGGGTTTTTTTAAGATTAATAGTATATTGCAAAATTGAAACAATATATTTCCTTTCCACCTATGATGAAGGGGGAAGTGGGGAGGTGTATGATTCACTCCATACTTCAAAAATTGCTTCTGTGAAAATCCTTGCATTCTGTACAGCATGAATTTGTGTTGTTTTAATTTCTCAGCACAGGTAGAATAGGCAGAGAGAAAAATATATTAATGAATTACAGGTCCAATTCTAGAGTCAGATCCTTGGCTGTGTGTTTGGTGATGTTCAGACAGCAGCAACAGTTATATTTGGCTTTCTACATCTAAGTCCATGATCAGTTTGAAGATTTGCTGCAAATCCCATTATGTACAGCATTAAAGAACAGACATAAATTATGATCCTCTCTTGTCTTAAAGCTGTAAGATTTACATATATACAAGAAATATAAATTTTATTAGGTGCACTTCCTAAATCCTTTTCTGAAGAAAGGAATTCCTTCATGGATCAGACCTGAAGTACTGCAACAGAACCTTTAATAAAAGCTTGGTTCATTAGAGTTCATAAATCATCAGTGGCTTCAATGGGTCTAACTAGTGCAGTAGTGTAACAGAGCTTTGCTAATTTAACTGAAGTATCTAACCTATATCTATTCCAGGGCACTCTGCTCAAGAGACTACCCACTCAAATAAAACTGCTTTAAGATGTGCTGTGTGTTTTAGTCCAAAGAAATTAATGGGATCACTTGGAATTGGAGAATCTGAAAGGCAATGAAACTATATATTTCAAGTCCTTATCTCAAATGATAGGTTTATGATTTTACTATCCTGTAGATGCATCAGAGGCAGCAAAGCTCAGCCTGTCTGACTGAACACGTGAGCTCCTGAGCCAACTTTCCAATGACTGATTGTGGGCACAGACAAAGCAGTGATGACAGAAAACCAATCTCCTAACAATCTTCTTGTAGCTGCAGAGCATTGTGCAAATACTTAGAAAAAAAAAGACAAAATCATATTAAGGATAATAAATATGCTTTCATTCTACTTCACAGTTGATAAATTATTAACAGCTTTACTTTTACAGATGATGTGCCTATGCGGAGAAGCTTCACTGATTTTCAAGACTCTGTAGAGTCACTTCCTGGCAGCAGCCTCCAGTTACCATCCCCTGGTACCTGAGAACCATAACTCAACAGGATAACTGTCATGGCAGAGGACTAAAGGACACTTTAAAATATGTCGTTAATTAATGAGTCCATGTATGGCACAGTAAAAGCACTTCTGTACTGGAGGAAGAATTTATCTTTTTCTTGATAGAGCTTTTGCTCAATGAAGTTACAAGGGAATTAAATATCCAGGCCAACCATACTCCTGCATAGAACCTAAAGACCATTATCTATGCCAAATATTTAACTTATTAGGTCAGAGCAAATGGTTTGCTTATGTGACTGGAATATTCCACTAATGTCTTCAATAACAGATAATATTTTTATTAGCCAGCAAAATGTAGAAGATGTTCACAAAGTAACAAATCTGCTGGAGATTAGGTATAAAATATCTCTACTTCACTTTTCTTTGGATATAAAATTCTTCATTTAGATTATCAAAAATTACCATGGTTGATGAATGCGATGATATGATTTTACGTGCAATATTTCAAAAACTATTTGGCCTTTGGAAGAAATTGATTCCACATTCAAAATCAAGCTGTTACGTCAGATTATGCTGGGTGCCTACAAGGTGCTAAATACTCTACAGTCAAGTTTCCTAACTGATCGTCTTCAGCAGGCCACCTTTTAAATAAGACAATAGACTAGATAGAGTAATAAAAAATATTGATTGATAGCAGCTTTGGAGAAAAAGGTTAACTGTTTGCAATTTATTCTTTGCAGCCACTTGAGAATATAGCTACTCAGAATCAAATTTAACATCACCCTATGTGTGGAAAAAATAATATACCTCATGACAGATAAATGAAATGAGCATGATTTCTAGTCAAGAAGGGGAATACTCCTCATGAAAATGAGTGTTTGCCAAGGCACTCAGTGCATGCAGCATGTCATGTCTATAATACTAAGAGAACTAACGTTACAAAAACATGAAATTAAGATGTAAAATTTTGAGAGGTGGGAAGGCAACTACAGGCAGTGCAGCCTTAATCAAAAAGGATTATATGTATCACAGAGAAAGACTTTCTTTTAGATATGTGTAACTTCTGTAAACACTGTTTTACCACTTTCTTGTCCTATCCCTTCTGCCTGTAAAGACAAGACAGTCTCAGGATCTATAAGTGCATTTATTCATGCACTTTGCTGGTTTATGGAAATCTGAATATGGAGATGTTAGAAAGAGAAATGTGGCAAAGTAAGTAAATTTGTTGCTTTAAATTGCATGGAAATCATCAAACACTAAATATTTCTCACAAATATCATTAATAAATTACTGTTTTTCATCACCTTTTTCATAATCTATAACTTACAAAACACTATTGGCTAATTATCTGAAAAGAGTGATTGAAAGTATAAAATCTTTAACCAAGAAAAAAAGAAGGAAAAAAAATTGAGTTATGAAATAGTTTGTGGTTTGACCTGCATCAGATCTTAAATGTTCTTTTTTCTATGGAGATGCAAAAGAAAAAATAAGTCTAAGCTTTACCAGTTGCAGTTCCTATTTGAATAAAGAATGCCTTAAAACCCAAATATATATTTTTTTTTATTTCTTTTCTGAAATTACTGTGCTTGCTCTTGTAATATCATGTCTACCTCTTCAGAAAAGCAATTCCATGTATTTTGAAGATGTTATTTCTCTACTTAATCAAAACCTAAAACTTCATTAAAAGTATACTACTGGGATGTGAGGATATCTTTCTGTTAAATTGTTGTTACCAGAAAAAAAAACACAAAACAACTTGGGTTCAGCCTTGATTTTATGACAATTGGATAACTCATTATAAAGAAGGCAGCAAATCAGTAGAAAGACTGATATTCCCTGCCATTGAGACTTCCCCTCATTAATGTCGTGATAATTTATTTTTGAATAAAATACATTTGCATCGGTGAAATGAACCCATCAGTTTTCAATGAACAGGTTAATGTAGACTTAAATTACTAGTGAACATAAAATACCAAAAATATGAAAATCCATTCAGAGTAGTTAAAACATATTTTTTCTAATACAAACACATACCAAAATAACCCAGATATGAATTAGATTATGAAAATGACTATAATTACCTCTTATGCCTATGATTAGAACATGAATACAATATAAAATTTTAAGCGGATGCTGAAACACTTGTCAGTCTAAAGGATAACAATTGAAATTGTAAACACAGATGTATGGTTGACTTGTGTTTCCTTGCATCCTTCTAGGCTATGGAGCACAATAACACTTGTTAAAAAAGAGACACTGCATCAAAATATAGTCCTTTTTATCCATCCCTGCTGGAACTTACATAATTTCAGCATAGAAAAAATTTGAAAGAGATTTTGGTACAATATCAATCAAAGCAGTTGGAGAAAATAGCTTGTAAATATTTTAATAATTAAAGAGATGTCTTGTAACAGTACACTGCAGAACTTAGCTGATTATTTTCTCCTTTTCTCTTCCTATGACACATTATAATTGATGCTTTGGTGGTTTATTAAAAATTTAATGTTCATTATGGGTTATCAGGAAACATTTTGCAGTCTGCATCATGTAATAAAGTTATTCTGTAGATTTTTTGAAAGTACATGTAAACAGCAATTTTTCTGGCCATTGAAAGGAGCTGAGCTGTCCCTTTTCCCTTCTACATTTCTAAATAGACAAACTTCCATGCAAGTGTTAGAAATCTCATATCCAATTATGCTAGGACTCTCTTTCACAGAAATATTTCTACTGTCTCCTCTCTACATCCTTCATTTGATGTAATTGCTTTTCCAGTCATGAACCCAAACTCTTTTTTTTTAATGGTCAAAGGTGTGAAATAGACTGTAGTCTGATTATTTAAGTGAAAAATACTAGTGCCATACTGTGGAAAGATGGTTAGGAGTAAAACTAGAGGATACTGAGAAGCTGTATTCACATCCTAACACACATTGTAGCAGAAAGTATGGAGTAAAATGCAGCTGATACTCACTGGATGGAATGTGGCTGGCATGCTCAAAACCTATTCCACAATGATTCCCACTACACATAATCTGCAACCATGGCACCTGCATTTAAGCTCCAGCTATACATAAAGCAATAGTATAAGAGTAATTTGAGGATGGGGAAAAGGTAAGAAAACTCCTTTGTGACTACTGGGATCACTCAATGAGCTCAACCTGTCTTCTCCCCGATAGGGACGCCTGTTGGGTAAGAACCACGCTGGGTGTGCACTGAATCTTTTTAATAGGGATTTGAGCTTGTCTGTGTATCACTTTGAATACATTTTTGTAGTCAGATATTACCATTTTCCAACCTTAACCTGTCACACTTTTATACTAATAAAGAGTTTTATTCCTTAAACTGTTGATGAAAGTCCTTCAAGGGTGCTGGCAGTCACTGGCAATGGGTAACACACTGCAATAAAGTGGAAGACCCATTGAGAGGTCATAAGGTGGAAAGATATGCTGAGGCCTTAGCCTGTACCAACCTGTGTGTCCCTGAATAAGTGTCAAACTGCCCTCTGATCCAGGACTGGTCAGTCAAGGGTCTCCATAACAGGACATTGACTAGGATTTGAGCATTTTTGGGGCACTGAAGGACAAATCAAACACTAAGAGCCAAGAAAATCTCTGCTTTTCACAAAACACATACATTTTCATTTTGTAGACCACAAGAATAATAAAAAGTGTTTAAAATAGTTTTCATTTTGCCTATGAAAAACCCAAACCAATCCAGCCTGATGTTTAGACTTTTATTTCTTAGTTAAACATATTAAACATTGTTTTGCATGGCCATTAGGAAAAAAGAAGCTGGAAAGAAAAAGCCAGAAAACAGAATTTGTGTGTCAACAAATATTTGGTATGCCTGCCCTAGAATAAATCCTGTAAGCAGAAAATTAATAGCCTAAAGAAGATGTTGCAATTTTAAAGGGAGGGAGGCCAACTGAACAAAGAATCAAATTAGCACCTACAGACTACCTCATGTTTTTTAATGAATTTAAATCTTCACAGATCGGAGTCAGGGAATGGTAGGTCTGGAGATAATTTAGAGTATGCTCATGACAATTATCTCTTTTCTTTGGTTGCTTTAATTCTAGTGGTAAAATAAACATTACTTGTGTCTGTTCAGTCAGTTGTATCCATAACTGTTCGCCAGTTTCTTGAGGGAAGTACCGTAGGTATTCAATCTATTCAATACCTACTAAAAAGCTCTGATTACAGAGAGAGCTGATGCAATAAAAAGGGAAGAACTGGAAAACACAAATTCAACTCACTGATAGGCAAATGAAAAGGAGCAATCTGAAAGAAAGCAGTAATAACCCAGAAAGACCAGTGCCTTCTTCCTGATCAGGTATGAACCTCTACTTCGGTGGTACTGGGGCTGCTGGAGTTGAAGACAAGCCGAAGTTTTCTACATTTAACTGGATTTCTTTGATTAAATTACAGAGTAATTACACATATTCTGAAATATATTTCAAATAAGGGAATAGCTTTTGCTCAATAAGTATTTGGATCAGAGTTTTGTTGACTAACTAGCTCTTCACTTTCTGCTATCAACAGCAGAACTCATATGAGGATCAGTGACTCTAGGCTGAGGGCAGGGAATATCAATGGACTTGCAGTAGCTGTAGTGGTGGATGAACAGAGTTAAAATACACATACTAACAAAACCCACTATTCCATCACAAACAAAGGAAGTAAAATAGGAAACAAAACTCACTCTTCATAATGCTCCACAGTTGACCCATTGCAATTTTACTGTCCATTTGTCTGATGCCATCAAATGCAGAACACAAGTAAAGTTTGGCAAAAGTTCAAGTGGCCTGGATTTTAAATTTGTAAAGTCTCTGTAAATTTCTTTGAATACACTGTCACGAACGGAGACAGAGGGTGGATAGACTTTACCAGTTGCCTAGGCCTATGACAACTAGTGACCAAACCTATTCATAGTGACCAGCACCCCAAAACCCAGTCTCACTCACAAGTCCTTATAAAGACAGCCGATTTATGTCTAATGTAAAATAGATTATGGTTTATTATACATCGGTGAGAACGGAGCAAAGAACTAGACAACTTTTTACTACACAATACATGAAAAGCTATTCATAGCTAAACAAACGTACATGTATGTTGCCCAAAATAGGGAGATTAAAAACAATAGAGTGCTATAAAGGTACCTATTAATATTATTATGGCTAGCAAAGAAGAATACAATTTAGGAAACCAATGATCTTACCAAATCCAATTTTGGAGCTGGGATGCATTAGAATCCTCCCTCAATCTCCTGAAAAGTTACCACAGGGCTGCGTCCAGACACCTGGGGAAAAGACTGTACCTCACGCTCCAATGTCCATGTAGAAAAGCTTCTACCATTACTGAGATTTCCTGGTGTTTTTATAGGAAAAAAGTGTGGATTTGTGGTCACTAAAAATTTTTCGCATTCTCTCAGTGTCTCACCTTGGACTTCCAGGCGCCACTACTAGATAGCCCGGATTAAGCTATCAACCTAATCTGAGACATCCATCTCCGGCTACTGATCAGGGAGAGAGAGAAGGGGGAGGGGGAAGCGTCCTGCCACATACACTACAAGGAATGATTACACATAAAATCATAATTGAAGGGATAATAGAATCTTCTCACCTACAGGATATTCTTCAGCTGTGCACAGGCTGCATGCATGTCCCAGTATAGTGAATTATTTTAATTGCTTTTGACAAATTAAGATGCACTCTTTCATTGAGTCAGTTAGCTACAGCAGATTGGCTGAAAATGACAGATGACATAATAATGATAGCTAAGAAATTAGGCATATGAGAAAGGTTCTTTAAAACATACCCTGTAACTACTTTGTGTCACAGCAGCCTTTCATGTCAATGTGAGCTTTGTTAATCAACACAGACACAGAGAAACATCCTTAATAAATGAAAAGTGTGGAAGCTACCTGTTTCTCCAGAGCTCTTTAGGACTGTTAAAAGGTAAAGGAAGAATCAAATCTATATTTTCCATTTTAAATGAGAGCAGATGTACTGTATTTCAACTCTTAAGTATGGTTAGGAGTCATCTTACTGAAATCTCAACAGTCTGTTTGCTTACTGCTTCTTCCTTGATCTACCTAAAAGTTGTCTGGAAATAGTAACAGAAATCTAGAAGCATTCTGAAATCCCTGCATGTCAAAGCATTCTCTGTTCTTGTTATGAGTTGACAAGAGGAATTTCAGATGCATTGATCCATGGGGCTTTCAGACAAGATGGAGTAAGATCATAAAAGGAGAGGAAAGGACATGAATTCTGTGCAAGCTGCTTAACATTACAAGGCAGAACAGAAAGAATAGGACTATATTTGACCTTCCACTGCTCTTTGTCTTCTCATCTCTGGTGATATACATTTAAATATTTTTTGTATACATAATATATTGTTGTGGTTTAACCCCAGACAAGAGCCAAGCCCCACACAGCCACTCGCTCATTCCCCGACCAGTGGGATCAAGGAGAGAAGAATAAAAGCTGGAAAATGCATAGGGCATAAGTTGAGATAATGACAATTTATTAGTGAAAAAGTGTCCATGCAAGGAAGCAAAGCAAAACAAGGGATTAATTCACTGCTTCCCATAGTCAGGCAGATGTCCAGCCACCTCCAGGAGAGCAGGGCTGCATCATGTTCAACAGCTATTTGAGAAGACAAATGTCATCAGTCCAAGCATCCCTCCCTTCCTCCTTCTTCCCTCACTTTATATCCTGAGCATGATGTCTTGTGGGATGGAATGTCCCTGTGGTCAGTTTGGGTCACCTGTCCCAGCTGTGTCCCTCCCAACCTGCCATGCACCCCCAGCTCTTCAGCAGCCTGAACACACAAAAAGCTGAGAAGACCTTGGCTCTGTTTAAGTGCTGCTCAGCAATAACAAAAACATCTCTATATTATAAACCCTGTTTTCAGCACAAATCTCAGCACTGGACACCACTAAGAAAACCAACTCTACCCCAGCCAGAACCACCACATATATATATACGCACCTATTTTCCTTCTAGCATCAGGAAGTTATTAGAGGGAGAATATTTATTGGAGTAATGCTTTTAAGAAGCTCAAGTGAATTTGTTTTTTGAACAGAATGCTGAATGAATCAAACATTCTCTAATTGCCTATGTCAGAAAATATGAGTTTAATCTAATAGAAAAAATAATTTCTATGGTAAATATGTGAAAGCTAATGCTGGAATAATTATCTCAGTTTTTGTTGATAAGAAACTTAACCACTGGAAGAGCACACCAAAGCTGTGAATTTCCCTTCTAGTGAGTTTGGAAAGAAAACTGTCTGAGGAAGAGGTAAAATGGTAAATGCTGCATCTTGCTTGTCTGCAACAAAACGAGAATGCAGAGCATAATCATTTAACAGGTTAAATTACAAGCAGGTCTGATTGGTTTTGGAACAAACGGAGGAGTCTCGTAAAATCTTTCTAGGGCAGTGAGGTAGGTGACACAGCACTCATGGACTGCTTAACCACAACAAAACCTCTTCATGTTAAAACATTAAATCGCTTGAGGTGTGTTTCATGGGAAGACTGAGAATTATCCTGCCCCTCACTGACTTGGAATGCTGATGGATTCCTGGGAACTGATTTCCAGTGCATGCCTGCTACCAGCCTGCTGAAAAAGTTGCTCTGAATTTTAGTCACTGCACAGCTGTGGAAGGGTGAATGTACTGGGCTATATGTGTAATATTTATCACATAACAAATTGACGTGCTGAGTCACAGAAGCCTCTTATAAATCACATTTATCAGGCACTGCTGCCCTAACTGCCTTTGCCCTGTAATTCCTTTCCACAGTCTATTCAATTATGGAATACCAGGTTGGAAGGGAACTTCAGGATCACCTGGTCTAACCTTTCATGGCAAAAAACCTAGTCTAGACAAGCTGACCCAGCACCTTATTCAGTTTAAATTGCTTAAGTGCTTTTATAAATTTCAGTGAGTAAATCTTGTGCAAAAATGGTTACAAAGAATCAAATTATTGTGGAATTTAGTGAACTGTGGTGTAAAAATGTGGACATTTAAATTCAAGTTTGAATAACTTGAAAAAATTATCTATGCCTTGGAAATAATCCAGCCATCTTTATCATAGTCTAAAAAATCAGAGGGATGGTTTTTGTTAGTTCCTTTACTCAAAACCACCATATTTTCACTTTGTATTTCTGTCTTACATTTCAAGCAAAGTAAGAGTCTCAGAGCCCAATTGGTCTCAGCAGCCAAATGGGACAAAAGGGCATGGACCATGACTTTCCCTGTACAGGGAGAAGAACAAACAGCCAGCAACAATGCATTCAAGTTAGGAATAAATTCAGAACCTTTCTGCCTGGCCAAGTGCTCCCAGAGCAATGAGGAGATCAAGGGTATCAAGCTTTTTCAGGAATCCAGTTGTGGGAGAAGTAGAAAATTTTCCTTCTCTGGCTGCTGACAAAAATAAAAAAAAAAGTTGTCAATCCTTTTCTTTGATCCTGCTTTTATTAATAACTTTCTTCTGTAGACAACAAAAAAAAAAAAAAACCACTAAAATTGTGCTGACTGGAATTTTGTTTTCCTATTCTGGATCATTTTATTAAATCTTTATTAAAGATTAATGAAAGACCGTTTAGAATGCTGTAGAAACCAGATTGCAGCTCTGGTGTGCTACACGTTTTAGTATTACTAGTGATAAACAAATAACAACACAAGTGTTTTTATAAACAAAAAGAAAACAGCTGCTACAGGAAAGAGAGACTTTTCTCAGTGAGGAGTGACTTGCACAAAATCATTCAATCAGTTTGCTGTTGCGTCTAATCATAAGCACAGGAACCATATAGGAAAACCACCAGGAGCAGAAGGCACCTGCCTGAATTTTCAGCCAATGTATTCTGCTAGTCTTTCTCGCAGCATCAAAGTTTCTTTTAATGAGCCAGACAATATTTCTCAACTGAAATTTTATCTTTTTTCTTTTAAGTCAGCAGCAAAGTTTTCATTCACTTAAGCAATGCAAATATTAGGCTTGATTGTCTTAATTAAATTAGTTATAAGCACCACAGTAATACAATCTGACCTTCACATGTAGAGTGAATGTATATGGACTTTCCACAGATAAATTAATTGGAAAAATGATTAAGAGAAAAAATGGACTAAGCATACTTACATCACCCCTGCATTGTGCTAATACTTAATACTACAGCAGCAGTAGAAGGCTTACCTATTGTACTTATATCACCCCTGCATTATGCTAATACTTTTTGCTACAGCAACATCAATCTGACGAGGCATTAACATGCTCTATCTCTGAAGTGATGTACAGTAGCACTGATGATATGTTAGTTTAAATCATTGTCAAAATGATACTGCTGTAATGCTGCTATGTTCATGACTTGATGTAATGTATTGCTGGAGAAACACCATGCTGATTACATGCCAGTGTAATAGATCATTATTTTCCTGTCACAGTAGCATAATCCATGGAAAAGGAAGGAAGACAACCTGACTGAAAAAATTGCTTAGAGAAGAACTGCTCTGAGTATTCATTAAAATGATGTCTTTTTATTTAACCACAGAGCATTTAAGGGAAAAAATACCACAATTTTGCCATAATCAAGGATAGAGGCGCATAAGTATAGGTTTCCTAAATTATTTTTTCAAAAAAAACAATAAGAAATTAGAGGAATGGTGCTGATTTACATTATTATTAGTCTACAAACAGACCAGAAGGAGAATTAAAATCACATGAGCTAGATTAGTAGAAACTGAGGCAGTTAAAGAGTGACCCCTGAAGACACCTAAAACACTGGCTCTTTGGACAATACAAGGCACATGTCTTTGGTGTGCAGCTGTTTAGTCAAGGGCTGCCAAGAGACATTTCTCTTTGCCCCTTAACCCAGCAAAACTCAAACCATTTCTCTCTCCCTGAGTTCTCAATAGAGCAAAACACCAATATGTTGTGATTCTTCAGATGCATACGTAAGCATGTGGGAGGAGGGTTAACAAAGGTCCCTGACTCTAATTGGAGTGAAAGGTTTGGAGATACTTTGAATTCCTCCAGGGGATGCTGACCCAAGAAAACCCTAAAGCTTTGGTATTTCCCTTTCCTGCTGGGAGTCCAAGGGCTTCATATTCTTTGATAAGGAAAGTCTAGAGACCCGAATGACCTTTCTTGAGATGATATCCACACAAGTTTCCAATTCAGGAAAGTAAAACTCCCTGGAGCTTTAAACTTCGGGCGTTCTGAAATTCCTGGCTTCCCACGTCTGTATTTTTATAAGCAATTATCTGTCATGAATCATTTTTGTAATACCTTTTTGCAATACTTTTACCATCACTGCCTGTCAAAAAAGGTTAAGAATAAAAAAATCCTCTTCTTAGATGTCCCTTCCCCAGATGAACTCCCTGTGCATGTTCAATGTGCAAAAATCATTAAAAAGTGTATGACTTATTGCTGACACAGTCATCTCTAGTGGAGTCTGCCTTAAAATTCAGTATGCTTGCTTCTGTCTTGTTGTAAGGGTCAGTAGCAAAATAATAATAAGAAAATGAAAGGGAGGTATGATTGCATTTGCTGGTACAGCTCATCAGAAACCAGTCACAACCTCAAGAGCTGCTTAGGCTCTGGAAGGCCACGAGGTCAGACTTCACATCAAGCTCAACTATTCAAAGCAACTGAGTTACATTCCCCATTTTTTATGCTTCTTTAAAAAAAAATCCAAATATGAGTCACTCTGTAGAACAAAGTATTTGAGAGAGAAGAGAAGCTTTTTCCTCATTCCAAGCCTACTCCTATATTTGGGTTTCTGCTCCCTGCAACAGTTTTCAGTAGTCTTATGACTTTAATGAAGCCTTTCTTTTATAGCAATATGCTACTGTAGAGAATTTAGTTTTAAAATATCATGAGAGTCTAAAGCTTACGTTCCTACTGCTACAGTCACCGCTGTAATGATCTGTGACCCCAGTTAAAGCTCTTTTAGACTTTCTCATTCCCTTGTAGCCAGAATGGATGTTAAGAGAGAGGAGCATTGTTTGTGATACCTTTTAACTTCTCTCCTAAATACCTGTTTTTCAATCAGACCAAGAAGTATCTTTCTCTTCCGTGAGGAAGTTTATGTGGTTGTCTCTTAGTGTAATAGTGGAACTTATAGGAAATGACACTAGAGATTCAGGATGTGGGAATATTTCTATCTAGCAAGTAATCATCAATCACCTTCTGCTGTGCTGCTGGAAGTGGCATATTCTGTATGAGATGGTAAATTAATGTCTTCATCATTTTGATATTGAACATTTTCAGGAACTTTCACAAAATTAGTAATGTTAGTCCCTAGTTACTGACCAGATTTGGGGTAGATAGTTATACCTTTCTAACACATATTTAATTCTTATGTCTCCTCTATATACTTTTCTTGCTGATCTGCTTAGTGCTCCTGTATTGTGTTACAGGTTATGGTGTTCCCTGAAAAACTGACCACCTGACAACAGCAACAAATTGGTAATTAATGTAATCCCATAAAGGTTTTACTTCTTTTTACTTCTGAGACTTGTCTAAGATTATCTCAAACACAGAATTCAGCCTAAAGACAATTTTAAAGCCAGGAATATTTTACTTCAAACACTCTCGGCTCTTGTATTTCTACAGGACAACTCCGATACATTTCCCTGTACATCTAATAGAACATTAAGACCAATCAAAAATACCCCTTAGAAAACATGTAAATAATTAGCACAAGTGATAGTAAATTTGCCACATGCTGGGTTCTTCAGGAATGGCTATGAAAAATTGTCTGACAAATATATGACTGTATAAATTTGCACATATTTCTGACATATGGCTTCTGCTGTGTGAGGAAAAAGAATAAGGAAGAAGCAGGGGGTTTGTACTCTTAGTATCTCCTGCCTAATATGCTGTTGCTGTCACATATTTGATTGCTTGAGTTAGTGATACACACACCAGTGGGGATCCCAACCCAAAGTCATGGGTTTATCTGATCTCTCTGCAATTCCTGCTGCTCACACAGGACTAGAATAAAGCCTCACAAAAAAGAGCGTGCTGTGGATTAGCTATAAATATAGCACTGTTGTTACTTGTGTATAACTTTCTTTATAACAAAACTGAGCAGACAGCTTGGCAGTCTGGCAATAGTGCATCAGGTTGTTACACAGAAATCCACGTGTCATGTGTTCCTTACTAAAACAAAGCTAGTCATTTCTTCTAAAGCCAAACAAGGAATTTATTAGTGGAAAATAATTACTTTAAAACTTCTCTCCCTGTGGACAGTCTCTGTCTCTCACACATTTATTGTGGAGTTTTTCCTCAGAAAAATCAATAATTTGGTCTGCTTTCCCACTGCAAAATAGTAGCTTCACACTTTGAAACTGAGCATAGCACTGAGCTTCTGTGTGCATGGTCTGTAGAAGTTCCATTTACAACAAGAAAGCAAACAAGAAAATCATGACAATTATGACCAAACACAAGTCTTTCAGATAAATGAGACCTGAGCAAAAACCATGCTCTGAATAAAAAAAATTAAAAAAAAAAAAAAAAGTGAGATGTCTTGCATTACATAGGAAGAACTGTTCAAGGTTTCTCTAGCCATATATTCACTCTTTACCAACTGCTGATAGTGATTGCCTAAGGAAGAATTTAAGACCAGGACAAGTATGAGGTTATACTCTCGAAGAATGTTCTCCATAATTTGTGAGTCTCTGAGTTTGTTTTACATTTTTGTAATTCAAGCTTGAAAAGGTTTCAATAAAATCTTCCTAGCCTTAAAGGGACAAGTATTTCCAATGCATACTTGTCAGAAAAAAAAAAATTAAAAACAAAAATGCCCCCCAAACCTCCCCATTTGCCCTCCCCCCCCCCCCCAAAACCCCAGCCAGCCAACCAAACCAACCAATGCCCAAGAGCCAAACACCCAAGGTTCAGTAATGGAAAAGAAAGATGTCAGGGTCAGAGTAAACCATAATATTGACATTTTTTATAAAATAGGAAAGGAGTGGAGGGAGCGATATTCTGCATCCAGATGCTTCTGAGTCCTCCATAGATTCCATTTTTAGGAAAGAGTGCTTGCTACCTACAGCACCATTTTCCACAACAGGGGAAACAGCAGTGATCTTTTGCTGCTTCCCTAATCCAACAGGCAGAAATAAGGAGTTGCAATATCTGAATGAACTGAAACCCTACACCACAAGAAAACCAAGAAGTAGTACTGATTTAGTTTTGTAAATAAAAAGGCACCTTTTTCAGTTTTTATGTACTTAATAATACTTATTTTACTCTTCAGATATTTTCTCCATGAATGGAATATGACTCAAACTTTGAACTCTCTGTGAAAGAAGCAGTATTTTTAAATTGCCAGTGGATGTGACCCATCTTTTTTCCTGAAGCTGGATTTCTGAAGCAGAAATCTCCAGGAAGCATGTTATTCAAAGCAGTATTCTACTGTTATGAAAGGAAAGAACCAAACTTAAATGATTTCTCAAAAAACCCCCCAAAAATTATACCCACAACAAGCAGACATCTAATACGTTTAGTTATATGTAAAGACTTTTTTGCCAAGTTTCGTTTTTGCCCGGTATCCTTGCAGCACACAAGTATATAAATTATTTTGCAAAAATTTGACACATTTCTGATCATTAAAAAATCCTAATAAATCAAGGAAAATGTTTTTTTGGGTAAAATTGAATGTAATTTGGAAAATATATTTTTTAATATATATTTCCTGTTCCAGTTCTTTAAAAATACTTATTTTATTTTATTCAAATCAGCATATGCAAATGTTTGCTTTACTTAAACACTATATTTTCTTTTTTTTTTTTTTTTCAGATGGTTGCTGTTTTAAATCTGCCCTTCCATACAGAGCACCAAGGGCATTTCAAGTTTGTTGAATAAACAGGCATTAAAAGTCTCATTTCAATACATCGTTTTCACCCTTGTGAGGGAAGACATTACTTAAATTAAATGATGCTGACTGTCAATACCATGCCACGGACCTTACATTTGTGTCAATGAATAATAATGTTTGGTGCGGGGTGGATAGTCTTCAGCGTTGTTTCTAGTTACTGCAATTATTACCTAAAAAAAATTATGGTCAAGCTCCACTCAATCGAATTTTATGGTTATCCTCGCTTGCCCTGTGGCTGCTGCTCTGGCTCTGAAAGTGCCGGGGTACTCCAGGCAGACCTTCCAAAAGTTTGGTGTGCAGGGACATCTAGCGGCACAGGGATTACAAACCTAAGGACAGAATGATTATTCCAGCGCCTGTGACTCCTTCAGGAGACCCAGAGAGGGGCGACCAAGCAAAAGGATGTGAATCCTTCCCGCTTTCAGGGACTGTTAGGGAGAGCAGGAGCCACTTGCACTGTTAGCTGCAGATCTCCTCTCACCACACGACACTTGTTAAGAAGGTAACAGGGCAGAACCTTGCTAACATTTAAACCTGTCATGTTGCTCCAGTTTCTTGTAGCAGTGAACAAGTCAACACATGGCAGTGCTGAGACTGCAATCCAGGAGTGCTGCTATTTATTCTAGTGACAAGTGTCTGCTTTTCAGTATTTTAGGTCCTTTTCTACACAGGTTTATATCACCAAAATAACTGAACAGTTAATTACCTGTTATTAACACCCTGAATTAATTTTGAAATATGACTAACATTTGTCATGTTTTGTTTGTTCTTCTTTTCTTTTGGAGAGGAACAATGACTTCCAAGTCGGCAAATTTTTTTTATGACTCTCTGTTTGAATATATGTGTTACTAAACAATTACACTATATGGAACATAAAGGGGTGATTCATTTATCCTTAGTTTGTGAAGGTGGAAATAGATGAGAATTTGCTCCTTTGATCTAAACATTTAAGATAGTTCTGACTGTCTCAAAGGCAGTACTTGATTTTATTATTTTTCAGCATAGTTCTGTTATGCTGAAAGAACAGAATTGTCATTTGTGAATGTTGGTGGTTGCACATTTTCTACATCGGATTGCAGCTTACTGCAAACAAACCTCACTGACATAAGGTGTCTCTCTGACTTTAGTGATAACCTGGTTTTAAGTGAATATGGAACATACCCTGGGGCGTCAAATTATGCTAAGCCTTTTCACTGCAGGGAATAGTAGGAACAAAAAAGGGGAAAATAGACATAATATATATTCATGTGAGCATATCAAATATTTGGTCTGATTTGGAAAAAAACATTCAGCAATGAAATATTTATTATAAGCACACAGAGAAAGTGAGAAAGAGCACATAGCTGTGTTATGACCAGCTCCTTTATGTGTACAAAATAATTTAGGCTACAGCAAAAGATAAGTAGATACAACTAAAGATATAGTTTCGAAAGCCTATTTATATTATTAACACATTTTCCTTTTGCCATGCAAACTTTTCTGTAGTCAGAATAGGTTTGCAACGTTAGAATTTAAAATTGTAGGAAACCGAAAGAATAAAAATGGGGATAAGATCCTGCACAACCTGTACTGATTTCTTATAAATGTATTGAGATTTTTTTACTGAATTGGCAAAATCAGAAAAAATAGTGAGAGGTTTTTTGTGGGTTTTTTGTTTGTTTGCTTTTTGGGGTTTTTTGTTTATTTTTTGGTTGTTTATTTTGGTTTGGTGTTGTTTTTGGTTTGATTTGGTTTTTAATTTTCTAATTGCAAAAACTATAAAGGCTAATTCTCATATTACGAACTAAAAGGCTTCCAATCAAATTATTTCTGTCTCCTTTGATTGCCACATTTTCCAAATGCACATGTTATCTGGGAAGATAAATTACAAATTATCATCAGAATCATGAAAACCAGTCATTGATAAAGCTAAAATTCATAAAAATCCATAACATCTTCAACTTCCAATATTTCACTTTTTCTGTAACATTACTACTATTTCTTGCTTGGCTCTGGTTGTGAAAATAATTCATCCTCTTATTTTAATACAATATTGAATGCTCCAGAACTCTATCTTTCATATTAAACAGCCATCTTTCTCTCGACAATTCATGATATACCTGGTGTCAACAGGCAAATGTTTTATTCACATGCAGAGGAAATCTCTGACAGCTCATTATGCTGTCATATTTTCCCCTGTAACTCAGCTTATCAAAACATTAGCCAGCACTCTTGTGAATCACCAAGGCAATATTCACCAGATGTCGTATCTGCAATGAACTAATTTTGGATAATAAACTAGAAAATACTTCAGGTGAATTAGGATTGTGAAGGACTGCTGTTTCACACATATAACGAATTTTCTATATAACACAAATCTAGTTTTTAGAACTAGCTAAAAAAAAATGGATAAAGGCCAAGAAATCCAAATGAATATAATATGAATATGAATAGTATAATATGATATATGAACATGAAGTTCAAATTAGTATGATCAAGAACTGTACCTAAGGTAGTTTAGAAAATTATTTAACTATATTCATTAAGTATTCTACATATATGCAATTAAGAAGAGAGCTCCAATCAATAATGTATAAAACAGATTCTCTTCTGATACTTAGAGCTGAGAATCACCACTGTTGTCCACATCACTGGGAAGAAAGGATAGTACAAAACACTGAAAATTTGATTTTTGCCTGAATAACACTTGTACAGCGATGCAATGATTTAACAATCATTTGCACAACTATAAGATGAAGTAACTGAGATCATATGCAATACTCAGGTAATGGAGGAGTGTTGGATGAAACTCAGCTCTGTTGCAGGAAAACTAACAAGTGGTATGCAAGAGTTCCTCCTCCATATTTGAGAGAGGAAAAGCAGTGATTTATTCTAGCTGTTCTATCATGTACAAGTATTTATGAGATCACTAGTGCCTTGGGTGCAACATGTTCTGCAGTGTCCATCCTATCCATTCCTCTCCCTTCCCCTCCTGGGACTGGGGAGGGAGGTCAGGGCCACTTCTGCTGCCAGGTGGCAATGACTTCGGATAAGGTCAGGGATCAGCCTCCATGGGTCTCCTCCTCCCATGAGGGCTGTGCTGGAGCTCAGCTGCTTAGCCCTGTCCTCTGCCTGAGCTGTAGGGATACCAGTGGCGTGACCCTCCTTGATGATCCTTGCCTTCCTGACTTGCCCTCAGACATCCCTGTCCTGGGGTAGCTCTGGTTGGTCCTGCTCTGCTATCCTTGAGAAGAGCTGGAGGGTTATATTCCATGTCAGGACCCTGAAAGAAGGCGACACAGGAATATTGCTTATAGCACTACTCTTTACCTGTACTGAACAGATCTGAGCCACTGGGAGGAACTGTGGTAATTTCTATCAGCAGCTACTGGGGAAAGTGAGAAATTACTTGTTTCTTCTGTCTCTGCAGAAGCCCATGGGCTAAATAGTCATAAATGGAGAAATGATGAATGGAAATGTTCAAAACTTCCAAAATTCCTGTTTGGAAATTTGTTACAAGCTTTTTTCTTTATTAAGGAACAATAATTTATAATTATTTCCTTTCCATGGAGCAAATTTCTGCACAGCTTTACTCTGTATCTAATCTTTACTAAGAGAAAAAAAAATTTTAAAAAAGCCGACATATCCTGAAATTCAAGCCCAGGCCTCTAAACAAGGTCACCATAGCTCTTTGTTGTTTGATTAAATAAACCAAGGCTCTTGCTTCAGTTTGAAGTATGAATAATGAGTATTTATTTCCTAAAATCATCAGTTATGTAAAATAAATTAAGGGTGTGGATAGTGGGGGAAGGGTATCCCAAGACACTAAGCGCTGGCCTGGTTTTACTTTGACAGAAGTGAGTGAGAAATTTCCAGAGTTTAACAGGAGCATCAGTAAAGTAATATCACTTACTTTTAAAAATCCTGTCCTTAGTACTTCTAAGCTGCTTTGAAAGCCTGAAATGAAAAAATCTTTAGAAGAGCAAAATTGCTGTGTTACCATCATATTGAGACTGGTTTACTTTAAAAAAAAAAAAAACCAACTGTTTGAAAGGACCCCTATTTTCAATGAATTGGAAGAATTAGGGCTTCCTGAGAATAATGGTGTAAGTAAAGTTTAATTTAAAAGTCATAGGCTAATATTTCTGGTTTTAGAGAAAATAGGTTTAAACACATCATTCTTTATTTTACGTACAGAAAAGAAACTTGTAATCTGATATAATCTACTGAACATAAATGCTGCTCTTTTTTCTTAACCAAGTAATTCATTTACATCAGCAATAGCAATATTTTTTTTCTATGAGAATCTCAACAGTAGCACAAAAAAGAATTAGAATAAATATCATGCTGTAATTTCAGAGGTTATCAAAAAGCTAATATTAATACTTAATATTGAAAACACCATTTGGATTTCTGAATAATGTCTGAAGAAAGCAGAAGGAAATATTTCTTTCATCTGTAGTAAGCCTTAGAGAAAGTATTTTAAAAAATCTAGGAAGGCGGTTGAAGTTCAAAAGAAATTAAACCCCGAGCTTTGAGACACGGCAGGTTAATATAATTGAATAATAAAACTCTTTTAAATATAAGAAAAATATTAATTGAAGGTGTATTTTCTTGGCTTTTTCCCAAGTCTTGTCTATTGTCCGTAACACTATTTCCAAGCTAAATTAAAATCTGCTAAATTTGTGTTTGCTAATATGATAACCAGAAACCTTAGGGCTGGATGGAAAGAAGAAAATCGTATAATTCCAAACCTGCTCTCGTTCATGTGAAAGGGAACTATATTAAAGGGCTGGTGGGTGCAATCTTCTCCTAAAATAATTTCATTTGGGCATCCTTTTCTGCACCCAAATACTGTAAGCAGTATGTATACCAAATTTATGTGAACACATAGTTTAATCATGCGCTAACAGACATAACAGATAGCTTAGACTAGCACGCCACAAAGTTAAACATGAGTGTGCTCACTGCTTTTAGAGCAGGAACCCAATGGGACTCAATGCAGGCCAAAGAGGTCATTAAGATGTGGGTGCCTGTAGCTCCACAGCATAGACAGATCATCCGCATTGCTGAGTTGCTGTCTTCCAGCTCTGACTCTTACTCCGGATTTAATATATGTAAAAAATAGCAATATTTTTTGTGAAATCCAAGTGTTACTAATACTAATTTAGCAATTTCACTTGTGTCACTAGGTTGGTTTTCTTTGTTTTTTCTCTTATTTTGAATGTCTTTAATTTATGAACAGTCAGTATCATATCTCATTATTTATTCTATAGTTCAGATCATCCACAATTAAGGCACCTAAATCTGTACAGATTCCCATTAAGTGGGGAAAGTGTCAGGAGAAGGACATGAATTTTGAAAACCAAAGTCTCTTATTTAGTTAGATAACTTTAATGAGAATCCTAACAAGATTCTGTACAAAACAGGAACACCACTAGGAAGAGGTAGAATAAGCAGCTGCCATACTTCCTCAGGAAATCTGAGTTCCTTCTCATGCTTGAATGACCATCAATGTCTGCAGAGCATGGGAAGATGCAAAAGCAGATAAAGTAAGAAGATTACATCTTTTTTAATATTGTCCTTAAATGTTTAATTAGCAGCAGCAGAAACCTCTCTGAAATTCTCTGTCATCTCCTACCCCTCTCTTTTTTCCTTAGTAGCAGAAATGAGAGTTGCCTTCTTGTCTCCAAAGAAATTTTAGAAGACCTTTTTTTAGAAGACACAGATTATTTAAAATGTCTGACTCCTTAAAGCCCTCTTCTGCCACCCACAGCCATTACAACCTGTACCTTTTATTTCCATTGTTCCCTATGAATTACTCTTACCACACTGAAAATCAGTTGATCTTCCTCCCGCCTATAGACATTTCATGTGAATTGCATTTTCCTGATGTAAATGATCAATTTTTGTGAGGCCCAAACACAGAACATAAAAAAGGAGCAATAAGGGCTTATGAATATATTTCCAAGTTACAATAACTGATCAGTAAGTAAATAAGATGTCATTGTGCTGCCAAGATTTTTGTTCTCAATCAGAGAGAAAGTTAAGTCTGATGAACTCAGAAAGAAATAGTTATGTTATACTTAAGAAAGAGCACACCACATCAAGGTGAAATTCATTGTTCAGTTCTTGAAACTGTATAAAAATAGATGTTGACAAAAGAATATGAACAGGATAATAACACTACATCCCACTATTCTGTCATCAACTAAATACTTCCAGTTCAAGAGATTACAGTACCTCAATGTATTGTAGGACTGTATTAATACCACATATTCCTTAAGCATTGTTAACTTTTTACTATCTGCAGCAAGTTCTAAGTCTGTGAGGCTGTGTGTGAACAAATTTTCCTTTTTTTTTTTAATGCTTTGTTTTAAGGTTTTGTTTGTTTTTGGGCTTGTTTTTTTCTGGTTTTTGTTTGTTTTTCTTTGCTTGGATTTCAGCCTTGCATTGTATATTATTGATGTACAAAAAGAAAAGATCACATGCTACATGGAAGCTAGAAAAGATAGTGAGGAGACAGGGTTTCGTCAGCAAAGATTTAGGATTTAGGAAAGACTTAGGAAAAGCTATAGAGCTGTAACCTCTGGCCTGTTGATAGGTCGTTTCTTTGCGGTGATGTTTTTTTCCCTATTTCTAAGACCTCTTTTAGATAGAATACATGGCTGTGAAAGCAAGCTGGGGTTCAACTGGCAAAATAGTTGAGGAAATTTGGCTTTGCTATTTATACCCATACAAATTGCACTTTGCATCTGTTTTAAAATTTGTTCTCATTTCTGAAGGCAGTGACTGTTAATAAGCATGGATGACACATGGGTAATCCCTTCTGGAATTAACTCTTTAAATTCATTGCAGCATGAAATTACTATTTGTAACAGTTAACTCATGGCTACAATTTCATAAACTTCTGTTTTAATATACTGTCTAATAAAATTTTCATACATTTCAGAAATTTTAATATAATGTGTTTTGATGCTCTTTTTCATGGCAACAGGCAGCTTGTTTTGCTTCATCTACAGGACAACTACTCTACCGTGTGCATGCAGGAGAAAAGGGATTCTCTATTGCATCACATATAGCAGTTGAGATGTTTCTAATTTGCAAGTATATCTAT
Source organism: Grantiella picta (assembly GCA_013397955.1). Classification (NCBI taxonomy): domain Eukaryota; kingdom Metazoa; phylum Chordata; class Aves; order Passeriformes; family Meliphagidae; genus Grantiella; species Grantiella picta. The sequence goes on from VZRM01015740.1 coordinate 330,810, forward strand.
TTAAGTGCAAATGAGTCCAAGTTATTCTGTACTCTGTGACTCTTTGTAGTGATATCTTGAAATTCAACTAGCCTTTCTCTGACTAACCTATAATGTTTGAGATTTATTGGTTTTTAAAAGTATCAGTTTTCAAAATGTATTTGGTATTAGTCACATAAATCAATTTTTTACTCAAATGTGGAAATGAACTTTTGTGTTTGTGATACAAGACTTTATTTGAGATGAAACATTTTAATGAAAATTTATTTTATTCTGTGAAACACTCTAACAAAACTGTTGTAAAAGAAAAAATAAGAAACTAAGGTCATTGTCTGGCTGCTTCCTCCGGCGCCAGTGCCACTGGCCTGGGCTTTGGCCTACACCCGCTATGGCTCCTGCTCCGCTCCTCCGGCTGGCCCAGTCGGCCTCGGGCTGAACCACCTCACCCCATGGCAGAGGGTCGAGCTCGGCAGCGGAGAGACCAGCAAGGAAGGAGACGAGGGGCAACAGACAGGATTTCTCCCCTCCGCAGTTGCCATCCGCACCACGAAGACGGTGGCACACGCAGCAGCGGAAGAACGTGTGGCAAGCAGTCTGTGGCTCTCCAGTGTTTTATTAGGGTCCATGGGGGAACGGTCCAGGGACGNTGTCTGGCTGCTTCCTCCGGCGCCAGTGCCACTGGCCTGGGCTTTGGCCTACACCCGCTATGGCTCCTGCTCCGCTCCTCCGGCTGGCCCAGTCGGCCTCGGGCTGAACCACCTCACCCCATGGCAGAGGGTCGAGCTCGGCAGCGGAGAGACCAGCAAGGAAGGAGACGAGGGGCAACAGACAGGATTTCTCCCCTCCGCAGTTGCCATCCGCACCACGAAGACGGTGGCACACGCAGCAGCGGAAGAACGTGTGGCAAGCAGTCTGTGGCTCTCCAGTGGTTTATTAGGGTCCATGGGGGAACGGTCCAGGGACGGAGAGGTGGGATGGAGAGACGAGGATGGGCGAAGGATCTGGAGGTCCAGAGGCTGCAAGCCCCAAACAGCCAGTGACAAATATGGGGAAGGAGAAGGGGAGTGGTCTGGCACGCAGGCTAACCGGGAAAGCCATAGGGAAGAGGGACAGGGGTATCAACTAATGGTTACATAAAAGGGGAGGATACAGAATTCAAAGGGACCAATAAGGCACAACTCAAGAGGAGAACAAAGGAGAACAATCCAGAAGCAACCTATATATGGAGAAGGGGTGGGGGAGGACTCTGGGCCAATGATCTTCTCTGCCGATGCATAATTTGCCGCAGGGGCTCATGGGCTGATCTTCTTGTCACCATGACCGCGACAGCAGAGGCTGCCTCTGCCCCCACGGCCGGCCCCCTGGCTGACAACTTGCGGACGTTCAACCTCCACGTACATGCATCATCACAATTCTAACTGAAAAAGTTCTCAAGTGTCTCTATTTAGATAGTGACTATTACATCAGAAAGATGTCAATGAAGGCAATTTCCCAAAGAAAAAAAAAAAAAAGCAAAGATAAACA
>VZRM01015740.1:332340-350233 GCA_013397955.1 Grantiella picta
TTTTTTTCTACTAATATAATTTAATTTCTTTTATGTAGACATTTTTCCCCCTTTTTTAAGCATCAGACATATTCACATGCATTCTTCATTTTGAAATATTTACTAGCAGAAGCATCTCACAACTCAAAGGGATGATGTCACATTAATTTTCCAATCTTGCAATTTAAGAAACCTAAATATTGTGTTGGACCCAGATGTTTATTACAGGAAGCTCATACTAAGAAATGGAAACCATTACTTTTAATTAGAAAATCCTGGAGAAAGCAAATTGAATTTCAAGGTTATGATTGAAGTTTAGTTGCGACCCAAATGAATCCCAAAAAAAACTCCTAAGTACTACTTTCAAACAGGTATAAAAATAGATGTCATTCACACAAATTTATTTTTTTTTTAGTTCATAAGTTTTCAAGTATTAAAATTTATTTGAGATGTGCTGCATTCATACTCCCACAGAAACTTGCCTGTATTTAATTCTTCCACTTCCATTCACTTAAGACCACCTGAAAACTCTCTCTGTATGCTTTTCAAAGGCTATAGAGATAATATATTTTAAAATCTCAGTAGTGGCTACAAACAGTTCATAGGACTTTGCAATTAATGATCTGAAACTGAAATTCTTAGATCCAACCATGTTAATATTTATTCACACCTTTCATGCCATCATTAATGCAATGGAACACAGTCAAACAGATACCAAGCTTCTAAGACTCATCTCATGAAGACCTAACAAGAAAGTTAGACTTATTCTCATTGGAAATGGAGAAACCTTTTGATGTCCTAATTAAAGCATTCCTGTTTCAAAGATGGTAAATAACACTGATCCAAGTAAGGACTAACAGTTGCAAAGAACAGCATATCTCAAAAAATAGTAAAAATCCATAAATAATTTGTAGTAAAACATTTCCATCCTTCAGATGACAATATTTTACTTAGGAAACAAATGAAAAATACATTTTTTGCATCTATATTCAGAAATTTTTCAAGAATTAAAATGATCAGAAATGTAAATAACATTTAGTTTGGGTTCTTTCTGCATAAATAATAAAAAGAACATTGGTAAGATTGGTTATGTACTGAAAATAACATAAGTGGATTCTGGTGCTCCTTTAAGGCTTTGCTGAAGTGAACACTCCAGACGTGGTGCACACCAACCATACTGGCCAGATGATAGTGAAAAGACTCACTGTTGAGAAAGGCATCAAAGGATTTTTGATTTAGTAAAGATCTTTGTGTAATAATGGATTTCAAGTACCTAAAATATTATTAAAATGTTCCTTTCATGTTTTTCTCCCCATAGCTCTAAGAAGCAAGTCTGAGGACATTTGTGTCTTGAAAAGCTTAAGATAGTACCATAAGGAATGAGGGATTTTTTCCATGACACATTCTGGATATTGTTATGAAACTTTTACCTTGAGAAAATAGCTTGGTGTTCTCTCAAGAGTTTAATGAGATTGTAAATCTTCCAGGTAGTGCTCTGAACATGTTGATGAACATACTTAAGCAAATTAATTAATTAGGTATCAATAAAAATGCCCCTAAATTGTAGGGAGGTGGCTAGTCCCAGTCATTTAAAAGGGCCTAAAGAAAAAAATATCAGCTAGGATATACAAGTTCAAAGTGGTGTTGAACCAGGAAATTATTTCAGTATCACACAAACCAGCCTAACACCCATTTATTTTATAGGTGAGAAAGTTCAACATTAATTTTAGACTGAAATAGCTTTTTCAGCAATAAGAATACTGCAGATTACTTCACCTGGGCAACTTTGGAAAGGACTTCAGTAGCAAACCTAGTGGGTCAATTAAATGTAAGTGCTACACTGAACCTGGCCTTTGAGGGAGGAAAATCCTATTGAAGAGCAATTTCTCCAATACAATGAAAATGGAAAATTGATTTACAGTCTAAATGTGTCAGTTCTTATAAATAGTGTTATAACGAGGGTCTATAGAATGTCAGATAAAGAAACAGAGGACTGAATGGGGGAACAGATAACACTTCAGTATAAATGAAGTATAATTGTTCAATCGATAGCTTGCTTTAAAGGTTTAGGTAAGATTTCATTAGACATAGATCAAACAGGTATCTCTTCGTACAGAGAACAATGAACTGCAAGTTTATGGTGGGAAAACACTCCCTCAGAAAAGACTTAAAACGATTAAAAACTGTTAAAATGCAGTGAAGCAGATCATGGTAATGAATAGTTTTTAACACCAGCTAAATAGTACCCTTTGTCCTTCTTTCCCTCTCCCTCCCTGCCCTACTTCTGTGTCAGCAAAGGCAGCTGCTGAGGTCGGTTGCTGCAAAAAGCTTTCCATTTGCAGGTGTGGCTGCAACATGGCAGGTGTCATTCTTTAGGTGTGAAGCAGCTGCTAAGAGCAAAATCCATTCACTGAATAGCATTACATTCAGGCTCAATGCACTCCATACAAATAGAAATTTGCCTGCAGGACCATTCCCAGAGTATTGATGCAAATATTTTTAACTGGTTTAAACAGCTCTCCTGCTTTTAGGAGGTTCAGCAATCTAATCAGGGAGCAACAGCAACACTGTGTGATTTACAGCACACTTGAAAAAGCAAATACACAAACAAATAATGGGAACAGACAAGATTGCTCTCTATAAATACCCCAGGAATGAGCAGGGTAGCAAAATGCCCAGGAGGAGAAAGAACTTTTTAAACTAAAGGACATTATTGGCAATTGGCAATAAATAAATTTAGACTGGAAATTAGGAGATTGCTAACTATTGGGAGAGTCAGACCTTGGAACAAACTCCCAGAGGGAGTAGTGAAGGAAAATATTTACTGTATTTAAAGACATATACAAAAAAAAAAGTGAAAAATATTACAGAATAACAGGAGATTAGGCTGGTTTGCCCAGATTCTTTGCAGACTTATGTCATACTTTAATAAGCATGATGAAGAGATGAACAGCAATTCATAGGGTGATACCAGTTTCCATCTCTTTCAATTGTCTGGAGATGGTATTTTAACCAGGAAAAAAATTCCATATTTGTGGCGTTGCATCCCCGCAAAGCAGCCGAAAGCCCCAACGCCACACAGAAAGGCAGTCGGCTGCACCATGATGCAGGATCATATGTATATGACACATTATAATGTGTATCATAATGTATGTGATGCAGGCAGGAGCGGCACGGAGTGCGGGGGACAGAAGCTCAGCGGGAAACGAGGTGGGACGAAGAAATGTGCGGACGCAGTCTGTGGTCTTCCAGGGAATTTATTAGGATCTTCGGGTGAGGGTCCAGGGGCGGCGAAGTGGGACAGGAAACAGGGGAAGGGCAGAGGGGCTGAAAGCCCCCAGACTGTGACTCTGAGCACACGATGGCAGGGGATTATAAAGGAAGGGAAAAGAGGAGGAGTTAGCTCTGGAGAGCCAACCCGGGAGGGCCAGAGGGAAGAAGGAAAAGGGTACACACCAATAGACTTCTGGTAGGGGAGGGTACATAATTCAAAAGAACCAATAACATACAGAGAAGGAGAACAAAGGAGAAACTTCTGGAACGCAAGCCACATGGCGGGGGGGGCGGGGAGAGTGCAGAGCCACTGATATACTGCTACACATATTCACTGAATAAAATGTGTTGCATATAGTTTGAATATCTGAAGTAAAGAATAATTTGACTTCATGGGCCAATTTCTCAAGCACACCCATCATATATTTCAGAATAGGATATGTAAATGAACTGAAGCTTATACCTACTTCTCTGCTAGATGGGATGATTTATTGAGGGCATAAACCCACATAGTCCCTTAAGAGCATGCCTTAAGTTCCCTTAGTACAGCATTGCTTAACCTCCCTACCATTGCCTAAAATAAATCAGCTGCAAGACATGTATTAAAAATCCTGACACCAATTTAAGACACTGCTGGAATATCCACAGACTTGAATGTAGTTTCCATTCCGCTTGGAGCTTCCCAGGTCAGTTGTTTAATTGCATATTAAGTTTGTTGAGCTGTTGAAGCAAGGTCTTGCAAATTGGATTCAACAGCTGCACAGTGCTGTGCTAGATTTACTTGTCTAAAAGTCAAACCTTCCTTTTTAGTTGATTTATGTCTCAGCACAAAACCCAAAAAAACTGAAAAGAAAATCGTAAGTGTGTACCATTTCAAATCTTCGATAGAAATATAGAACTTGAAGTTAGAAAGGTAGTGATAGTCCATCAATAGATGATGCTGCTCTAAAATCAACTTAAATAGGAAAGGTACATCCAATGTACCTTTAAAATCCAACACTAATGAAATTATTAAAATGTGCTTTGCAGAAAAATGCCAATAAGTGGTCTCAAAGTAATTTTGCTGATAAACAATGCAATGAAGAGCACTGATATTTTAAATGCTCATTGGCATTTCATTTAGAAAGTTTTAAGAAATAACAATGAGCCTTATAAGAAGGACAGTTAGTCTAAATCTCTGACATTACTCCTCAGTGGCAGTAAAATTTTACTTAATTTTCACATTCTCTGAAATGGATAATGCTGTTAATTTTTATTAGTGAAATCTATACAGAACTGGAAAAATATCTGAATCCATTGTGCTGTGGGCACTACAGACATTCAATTCTGCCTGGATAGTTTTGGATAGAGAAAAAATTTGAAAGAAGATATTTCTTTCCAAAAGACAAGCAGCTAATCATTATCTAGTGACACAAGACTGCTTGTCTCCATCTGTATCCTTGCAGTCTTTTATGTGTTTGACCTTCTTTCTTTAAGTTCATCTTAAACCCACAACTATTTATCCTGGGAAGAATGGAAGGGGAGATTCTCAAATTACTGTTTCTAAAAGCCACATCCCTTTAGTCAAGTACAGCAGTCTAATGGTCCCTTATACCCTTGAAAACCCTTGAATGGATTTCATATCTGGCAAAAAAACCAAAAAACTATGATAACGTCACAGAGCATTTGTGGGTTAAAAAAAAAAAAAAAAAAGCTGAGTTGAACTGGGAACCATGGAAGAGGATAGAAATCATCATTCCAGTGGGAAGAGAAATACTCTGTTCAGTCACTTAGAGGAAACTTTTAGGCTGAGATTTTCAACACTGAGAACCTCCAGTTATAAAGGAATAGGTGGCGATGGGGAACAAAAACATTTTCTTTCTTCTGTAAAAGAGGATGTACATGCTCAAGACTCACAGTCCAGAAACACTTCTCAAAACCCAAGTATTTCCTTTACTTGATGAATAAGCTAACAAGTAAGCTATGAAGGTGTGCTCTCTTTTTTTATCTTCCCATCTGTTCTGACACTTATATTTTACTGCATCAAAATTATATATCAGAATAAAAAGAGAACAACATTACCTAGAGCAGCCTAGATCATATTTGACAAAGACTTTTTTCCCGGGCAATGAAAAAGCTCTGAATTTTGAGACCATTAGGTCTTAATCTTTCTATTTGGCATATGTTTAACCATCAGATGACTAAAAAAAAGATCTATGTAAAGACAGGTTATCATGATAATTTAAACCTTTAAGCTCACTCAAAGGGTTTTGCATTAACTTTTTCACTGGTCTGTGTCGATATTAAGATAAGCAGTCTATCTCTATATTTTGAGTCCTTTATATGGCTAGATACAATATCTTGTAGCAATTATGTAAAAGAGCACTTAGGTTCTCAGTTACCACAGAACTTAACAGAAGATAATTGCTTCTAAAATTCTGAGAATGTGGTATTTGAGTTATATTTGAAAACTCAGACTAGAAGTTGAAGTCAAATAGAAATGGACTTAACTTAGTTTAAGTAGTGGTAAGACAATGAGGGAATACTGAAAACTAGGATTTAAACAAACTATTTTATTTAATTTTAGACAAAATTATTTGTCTTAATAATTTTTTTAAACTTGTCATGTGAAAACTCATTTAGATTAGGATTGACAGCTCCTAAATCCTTTCTAGAGGTTTTCAGTTAGGCTCGTCTTTTGTCATGTACTTGCTCAGTACTCAACCAAATAACCTGGGTGGAAAACACAATCAAGCTGAATGTGGTTGAAACATTTTCTTAATCAGAAAAGAGTACTAGCTTAAACTCTGGGGAAAGACTGAACTTTTATCTCCCACAACCTTGGTGACAGCCCCATTTCCATATTGCTGGGCTCTGTTAGATGTTGCCTCTTCTATCACTAGCATTTTGTGGTATCTGACAGCTACAGGTCCCTGGAGAAATCTGTTGATCAGACTAAATAAATATTCAAGTATTGCTCTTTAGAGGAACAGGAATGTCCATTTAAAAGTCTGAGCCTTTTCAAGGATTAGGCTGGCTCTGAGATGTAGTTATAAGACATTTTCTTTTCCTTAACAAATGCAACTTTTTTGTTACTTCTATTAAAGGATGTCTTAGAATTATTTAAATGGTATCATTGGAAAAATCATACAAGGCATTTATTAGTCAATCTATCAGGTGCTTCTTCCAAACACATAGATGCAATCCCCACCTGTGAAGAATTTCTGAGAACTTGTTAACAAAATAAAGACCAGTTGTTCCTTTAATTAGGTTTTATTGTGGATATGTAAAAATAAACTACTACGATTTAGCAACTAAAGAAAAGAATGATTTTCGTTTTGACACTGCACATTATTAGGAAGAACATCTGTGTATCTGATTTTCTGCAATGAGCAGTTAATGGCTAAAACATAAATAATCTAATTAAAAAAATAATACAATAATGAGGATAGTACTTGGCTTCCAACTTATTATAGTCTTTTTGTAGAGTTTTCTCCTTCAATTCTGATTACAAAGGTGCACTATATTGCTGCTGAGCTATAATCAGTTTAACATTTTTAGTTTTTAATAACAGTTTCTGTATTCATTTCAGTTTGTGATGATGATCCCAGCATGTTATAATAATTTGCATCACACTTCCAAATGAGAATTGATTTTGTTTGCATGGGTAATTTCTCAGCAATTCCCCTTAATTTCAAGATGAATGTGTTTTTCAATTTTTCCAATTATGTAAAAAACAAACAACCCCCCACCATGGAATCTCTCAGAGCTCCTAAGACCTTTACATCAATCTCTTTTCAATTAATTGTCTTTAAGTCGGTGGGATATTGTTAAGCACTAGCAAGATGCACAGAGGCTGTAGAGTCTCTGTCCTCAGGGATTTTCAGAACTTGATTGGACACAGCCCTGGTCAACCTGCTCCTGCTTTGAACCAGGATAACCTCAAGATCTCCCCCCCAAACTGAATCTTTTTATGAGTTTATGAACAGTCATTAATCAGATTATATAGTGGTACCATCAAACATTGAATTTTACAGGGAAGCAATTTTCGCAATTCAGCCAAACAGGAATACAACAATAAATATTTTTAAATAACTACATTTTTAAAAGTTTTAAAGTCTATGTCATATTTGTGCATGTGTTGTTTTGTGTATATACATACATGGATGTATATATATTTCTATCCACACGTATTTGTACATGTTCTATTATGTTAACACTTCCCTTTTTATACACTAGGTTTTGGCACTTAATTCACTGACATTTTTTAAAAAAATCTTGATATTTGTATTTTATTTCCAGTTTATTCTAGTTATATTTCAGTGTGGTTTAATTAAAGTAGACTTAATAATAATTTAAAAAGTAAAGGCTCTCCTAATGAAGATTGAAACTAGAGTTAGTCCACAAATGAATAGTTTTGATTAGGAAAAATAAATAGCCTATTAAAAAAATATGTTATTTCCTTTAGAAAAACACATAGATTACTGAATTTTTTTTTTTTTTTTAATGCTTTTGACTTCTTAGTTATTCTGAATAAAATTATCAGGAAATTTCTGGTTCCCATAATGCCAGTATAAATGGAATGTAAAACTGTGATATATGCAGAATTACAGCTGCTGGTGTATTTATTCAAAACTGAATACAACTCATTTTTACAGCTAATTACAGAGAAAATAATGTTGTTTTTCTGCTTAATTTCATCCTATCCCCATCTGTTACATATTTCAGAGCAGGTTTTTAATCCAGAAGGTGCTTTTACTTGGAGTGATGACAAATCAATCTCTATCTTTATTACAGGATATATTAATTGCATTACAGACTTAATATATTAGAGTATCATATTATGTCCAATTCTTCCTTCTTGATCACATAAAATCCATATTGACTTTAAGTTCATCAAACCAAAATACTTCTGGAAATCACACCCAGAACATATCATACAACATGCAGTATTGAAAGCACAGTCTGTTCCAAGAATTTGTCACATGAAATATTTCCTAGAAGTTGATTCTGAAGCACAGGAATAGATGTTTTTACATGAAGTGAAGCATTTAATGAGTGTCTCAATTCTCAGCAGCTTTAATGCTCCAAAAGACAGGAGTTTTTTTAAAAAAGTACTTTCCATTCTTCCCTGAAGTCTGTGGTAGTGTTTCAGATGATTGTTATGTTTAGGCATAAAATGATACTTGTCTCTGCCAAACTATCTGGTTCAGTATATAATATTCAATGTAATCCAACTGTTGTCTGTAGGATAGCATTTTCATTCTTTTCTCTCTTTCTTCTATTACCAAATAATAATACAAATCCATTTTAAAAGAATTGGCTACTTGGGACACATTTTACACAGCTTTTCCAGGGCCAGCTCTGATTTCAGACTGGAACTTTCCCTGCTCCAATCTGATGAAGATACTTTGCTTCTCAGAATGTGAACCTCCACTGCCCTGTTTTGTTCTAGAGGTAATTTCCAGCTCAATGTCTTTGGGTGGGTGGAGCAGCAGGAGGGCAGGAAGAGAATCTCTCAGGGGTGTGGATTATTTTAGGCATTAGAGATAATCATATTCTGCTTGAGTAGTGAAACCCTTTGCTTTAAAAAAGTGCTAAAACACTCTTAATTTAAAAGTGGAAGAGATAATCCCACTTGAGATGATAAAGCCTGAAGTCTTTATCAGCTACATTGCTGGTAGAGAGCTCTGGGATGGAAAGGATTAACTCACCTGCTTAATTTCCAGCAAACTAAGCCTGCAAAAGAGCCCTCTAGAGAGTCTGATCACATAACTATGAGCTGGACTGGTGTCAGCTGTGTCATATTTGTCAGGCACCTGCAGCTTAAGTCCAGGCAGCCCAGCTAGAATCAAATGGATGGTTCAGAGATTATATTTCATCATGTTCTGCTATAAACATCTGCCCAGCATTTCAACATTGATCCTACATTCTAGAAAGGCTGCTTTCCTTCTCATTCAAGATAAATTTAAGGAAAAAACATTTGTTCCTGTACACATGTCACTGCAAATAACGAGGACTCTCTTCCTCTCTCACACACATCTAGGTTTTCATGTGAACATAAGATGAATTATTTGATTTAGCACCTAAAACATTAACCTTTGATAAAGTTTCAAAAGGAATTAGTCTATGTGGCCTAAGGACTTCAGGATAACAACAAATAAAACTACGTCACAAACATAAGGTCTGATACATCCACTTTCTTATTCCTCTCTCTAAAGCAGACATAGGTCTTGTCAGACAGCTGCTACATCCATATATTTCTAGTTTTTTGCCATGTCCCTTGCTCCTGCCCCTGGTGGTATACAATAAGCTCTTAGACATGCTCACATCCAGGCCCCCTCAGCTACTGTAAAAGAATAACTCTGTAACAGGTTCACAAGGTCACTTGCTGTATTCCTGCTACAATGTACTACATGAGAAAAGCAAGTATAATGGCCAGAATTTAGGCTTATAGAGTATTAAGTAGGAATAAACAGTTGAATGTTCTTAATAAACAGACCAGAGCCTGTGCTTAAGAGGAAGTCAGAAGTTCATAGAAATTCCTCTTTCTCTGACTAGAGAAAAATGCTTTTTCTACCTGTAACTTTAGAGCTTCCTGAACCACAAACGTCAGAGGGACTAATCAAGGACCTCAGAGATTCTCCAGGTTTTTCAAGGCACTGCATTAGTCCCATTGACTATAACATCCTTTTACTGTGGGGTTTGGAACAAAAACTTTCCTTTAGTTTTCTATAATCTCCACTTAAAATACTTTACTTAATTCATGCAGTGATCTTTTGTCAATACATCTAAATAAATAAAAAATCGAGACATTGATCAACTGAATGAAATCCAAAGTATTGTATTGGCACTGCACCAAAGAGCATCAACTGAGAAATTGCATAACATAATAAAACTCTCAGAAATAAAAACATTCTATCACAATTCATCTAGAATTACTCTGGGTTTTTAAAGGAAAATTATCTCCAAGAAAAAAAAAGAAAGGTAGAAAAAAAATTGCAAAGAAATATTATTATTCACATGATCTGGAAAAAAGATTAAAGACTGTAGAAAATAATCACAAAAAATTGCAAAAATTTTTTGCAAAGCTTGTCTAATAAAGCAGATATAAAAAATTAAAAGTCAATCTAAACTTAAGTATCATTTAGCATGCATACTTACTGTTTAATCTCTTGCATTTAGAAAAACCTATTCTTTGCAAATGTGACTCCTCTCCAGCTCCATTACAGATTTTATACTTACTTGGGGAGGCAAGTACCAGTTTTCCCATTAGGCTACCCCTTAGGCTTCAATCTCTTTGAGACACTTTTCAATTATAAGACTACAGGCAGAATATCATGAGGCAATTTGGCAAAAATAAAAAATTCATCAGTTGTAATACTTGCATAAGGAAGTGTTATAAAAGTAAATTGTTCCAAAGATATTGAGAAGTGTTTGCATTTACAGCAAAAATGAAATATATTATTTTGCACCCAAGCAAATAACATTACACAGCACTGAAGACCATGGTCCCCAGTGAAATCAGTGGAACCTGTCAGCTCACAAATGGTGCTCCTGAAGGGAAACTTTTGTGCACAACAAATTTTCACTCTTTACTTGAATGATAACTGTTTTCTTAGTTTCACTGTAATTTATTATTATTATTATTATGTTAGTCTTTATTCACGTAACGATGTTATGCAAAATAAATTTGTGGACAAAAATAATTTTTTCAAACTCTAACCATGTCTTCAGTAAAGCTGGCAATCCTTTTGAGACTGACATCACTGCTATCAAAAATTACAAAACTGTGGCCAGTCCTAACTTTTCTCAAAAAGATAAAGGAAAAAGGAGGAGAAGAAAAGAAGTTACAAGTTGTTTGCTTAGGATTTTGTTTTACTTACTTTGATTTTTATTTTTTTTTTATTTTTTTTATTTTATTCTCTTATCACACACACTGCGAAGTTACATCCATGTCCTTGAGCACAGAATTACAGAGTTGCAGAGAAATCCAGAAAGGCTGGTGAAGATTTTGGAATATAAGGCCTATGAGGAGTGGTTGAGGGAGTCATGGTCGGTTAATCTGGAAAAAGGAAGTCTAGAGGAGACCTTGTGGCTCTGTACAACTGCCTGACAGGAGGTTGTGGAGAGGTGGTTGTCGGCTTCTTCTCTTAGGCAGCAGCTGATAGGGCAAAGGGAAATTGCCACAAGTTGCACCAGGGGAGATTTAGGTTGGGTAATAGGAAGGATTTCTTCACTGAAAGAGTGGAAAAGCATTGGAACAGGCTCTCAGGAAGTGGTGGTGTTGCCATCCATGCAAATGTTTAAAAAAACAGTGAATGGCACACTTTGTAATGTTTTCATGGGTATGGTGGTTTGAGGTCAAAGGTTGGACTTGATTATCTGGAGGTCTTTTCCAGCCTTAAATGATTCTATGAAAAGCGCTGAGCATAAGTGACACCCAATGTTCTGCATGACAAGTCTTTATTTTAGAAATGTAACATAAACAAGGACAAAGCTGGAACCTAGGTAAAAGGAGTCACTAAAAATTAGTTACAGTTGTAGGGAGAAGTTTTTCAAAAGCTCAATTTGCACATAATTTTTAAACCCAGGTTTGGAAAGGTATTTAGCTGGAAAGAGACAGAGATTTCACAAGCACTAACCCTCATACAAAATTATGTGCTTGACAGCTTTTAAACATTCACTAAGTGCTTTTGTGCAGTTTTGATGCCTGGATATTTGCAGACTGATAAAAAAAATTAACCCCCCCAACCTTTTATGTTGGATTAGCTCAATTAAGAAAACCCAATGTCAGACAATCTCATCTTTACAGCTGCACAAAATATACAATCCAGATTTTCCTGTCATATATGTGTATGCATGAGTGATTACATATACAAAAATTCTGCACTTAGAATATAGCATTGAATGCCTTTCAGTGGTACATTTCCTTTAAAGTCAAAGATTATCTTCTTCAGTCTCAAAAACATATTTAACAGTGTGTACCATAAACACATGATGACTATTTTTCTCCCTCAGATGATGCCATTAATTTCTCAACAGAAAAGTTTAATTGAACAGATTACTAAATCTTATGATAGGACTTTCTGTATGCTCGTCTGAGACTACATTCATTTATTTTCATAAATATTGTGTAATACATTTGTAGTATAATTGGAAGGTGACATTTTATTTTTTTCAGCAAATGGATAAAGTGAATTATTAAAGTACCTAAAAGCCTGAATACTGAAATATAGTATTTATGTGTATATTTAAAAATATTAATACTTTAAATGACAATGTTTCTGTCATCTCCTGTATTAACAAATATGTTCAGCAAAACATTACGTCCCATGCCTCTATCTCCCAACACTTTCAACTCTAATGGGTCTTATTAAGGTGATGTATGTTGTAATAATTTTTCCCTATCTGTTCAAAACTTTAACAAGGAAAAATTTCAACAAGAAATTAATTAAAATATGCTTTTAATGATCACTTCTCTGAAGGGGAAAAAGAAATCTGCTGCAAGCTTCTCTTTTTTCCACAAGATGGAGCTCAATCCCTATACTACAGTTCTGCAATACCTTGGGAGTTAGACATTCTCTTATAGGAATAAGCAATGGTCAAGACTAAGTAGTGTGATGCAATAATCCTCCATTTATGGATGAAAGAAACATCTGCAGAAAACAGGGTTTTGATCCTACTGTGATGTATCCACAACAAGCATGTATGTTAGAAACTTAAGATTTAAAGATCAAATGCTATTATATAGGAGGAACAAAATGTTATTAACTAGAGGACATTTAAGTCCAGAGTTCAGCACTTATACAATAGAACAATACAATGATTTGCCATACAGGGAATTTTATGCTGGGTAAACATAATGGTTGCATCTTTGATACAAAAAAGAACTGGACTCTATATAAAAATGAAGTCCAGAATCTGCATTTGATCCTCCAAACTTATATCAGATAGAGTTTTCCTCTGAATATCATGTTTCATTAAGAATAAACCCAAGGGTTGCCAGATTATTCTATAATAATTCTATGACTGAACAGTTTTAGGTGACTGCAAAGGCTCAGCTGTCTTCTATGTGGGTACAACACACAAATCAATGTGCTCTTTTACAGCAATACCTGAGAACCACAGAATCACAGCTTGGCTGGAAAGGACCTCTGGAGTTGATCTAGTCCATCTGCTACAGTGAATCAGATCAGGGACAATTTCATATAGTTCTAGTTATTGTTAACAATGTGTTTAGCTTTCTGAAAAGTGATGACAATCAGTAATCCTGACTGTTCAGTTAAAAATATGAGCTTTGTCATTCCAGTATTTGAATTAAACTTTTAGTGGAAACATCCATCTTTCAGTTACAGAGTAAAGTGTTGGCACACTGTGAAATACTGAGCACATGTAAAATATGTGGTAGTAGATCAAACTGGATGGAAAGCTTATAGATTTCATTAAAGGACACATTTAAAAGCCTATCCAATGGTGTCTGATGCTTTGGTACCTCTTCAGTGCAAAGAATCACATAGACAAGAAGGTTTTTAACCTTGAAAATTGTGTCAGTTAGAACAGCTTTAGAATCCAAATACCTCAATCAGCTGACATTCAACTAAGGCAACCTCATCCAACACTGCAACAAATTTTGCAATATTGATATGCCTTAAGAGAACTTTCATGCATTCTCAGTTGTTGGAGTGCCATTTACTTTTGCTTCTGTGAGCACAGTGGGTGAGATCCAAAAAAATCCAATTTCAGAAGCAGGGTAAAAAAATCAACTCTCACCTTTGTGTTTTCAGTGAAAGCTTTTGTTGGTTCATAGATGCTGCCATAATGTCAACCTATCCCACAGCAATTTTGTACCTCTCTCACCTTATCTACATCCATATTCAGAATAAATATACCATGTAAACTTCTCACATGGTAGTACTACAGCCACCACCTTTATATTTCTACAGACTCAAGATACTTAGGTTTTTTCCGTTTTTCTTTGTTGTTCTCTTTTTCAAAGAAGTACAAGTCCATATTCCCACACTCACTGTTTTTCAGCCAGCTCTCTGATGTTATATTCCTTTACAAGTGCCATCCTCATGCCTATTATTCCCATCAAACTTATCTATCCTCCTCAGAACCTTCAGTACTCATGGGCTATTTCGTCATTTCTATGGCCATTTCTATTGTTATCTTTTTCCTTTCTCTGGAACATTTCCTCTATCCTTAGAATAAAATATAATAAAATAAAATGGAACAAAAGTACACCCATTCACAGTACTTTTACTGAAATACAATCTTCTGATTTATGGAAACCTGGAACATTTTTTGTGATCCTCTTTTCAGTTCACCTACCTACTGTAGACCAGATCACGTTGTTGGCACTGGGACACTCCCCTCATCATTTCCTGCAAACCCTCTCAATTCTCTTTTTGTTTTCAGCACCTGCAGGAAGTCTCCTCTCTTCTTTACAGCTGCTGCCATGTTCTGTCACTGCCAATCATCTCACTACATTTCAGCTTTCCTCTCTAATTTCAGCTTCAATCCCTCTGCTTCCCTCAGCATCCTGCACTTTTCCTTGGCTTCTTTCTTAAAGGATCTATTTGATGACGTTCACTTCCTTTGCCCTGATGCTTTACTTCATCTGACTTGCCAAAATGTTCATCCTTTACATTCCATACTTTCATTAAGCTTCTCTCTCTTTTTCTGTCTGACTTTTCTCTTGCTGCATTTTCCTCATTTTAACTTCCAGGTATTCTGTCTCATCACTGATCATCAGGCTTCACAATCTTCCCTTGTGACACTGAAGGCAATTCCTTTTGACAGCACTAATATGTGCCTTATGATTACATCCTTTTGGATTTTTCTTTTTTATTTCTTGGGATGGCACTGATGGGCATTTTTTGAATGTTTAATCATTTAGGCTCTTCATATAGTCCCTCTCTTTCAACCTCTGAGTTCAGAAAAGAGTATATTCACCTGCAGTACATGAAATATTTTTTTCAATTTCTTCTTTTGATGTTTATATTTTTGTAGATAATTCTCTTCCTTTTGTCTTAGATGTCAGATTCTAGAAAGGGTGATATTTTCAATCCAAATGAGAAGGTTTATGCAGACAATTGTTTACAGCTTGTGGCCTTGATATATGAAGTATATAATAATGGAAAGATTACTGAGTCAAAGAAGTAAAGTTTTCTTCATAGTCATGTGAGTATCCCACTTTCTGGGTTACACAGCTTTTTTTTTTTCTGACTTTCTCACATCCACAGTGATTTATTTAATTTCCCAATGCTAAGTGGAACAACCTTGAAATGTAGATGGAGACATTTTCTATAAATAAAACCCATACAGCACAGAGTGCCTTTCTCTGTGTTACATCATGAAATGCTTACTGAGATAATTAGAAATTTCCCATAGAAATATGAGTACACAATAACTCAAGAGAGAAAGGAAATAAATGAAGGACTCAGTGGATAATGGTACGAAAGGGTAATACTGTCCTTAGATTCCTAATTCTCAGGGAATGTTATAGAGTGAGCTAAATTCAGCTCAACTAATTGCACCAGGTGGGTAGCAAAAAGTGAAGAAGTCAAATGCTTTGTGTCGATCTGAGGGTTCACTTTTGAGATTGCAGACTTTGTCCAAACAGAAAAATTCTTCAATAGATATAACTGAGGGTGGTGTCTGATTGTGTCCATGTGTACTTATTGAAAGGAAAAATTATATTACAAACACTGAAAAACAGGAACAGGGATCCACTTTAATAGAGAGAGAACTGGAATAGACTCTGAGTCATCTAGTCAGCAAGGATTCAAACTGTTACTACTGCTTCACTTCACCTGCCTAAGTATCATTTGATAGTCTTCATCCTGTCACATAACTGGCATATTTGGTTGATATAGGAAGCCATGAATTAAAAAATAGGAAAATAGATATTAGTATTTCAAAAATATAGTCTAAATATCCTTATTATACATTATATCTGTGTTTAAAAGTGAAAGGAAAAAAGACTTATCCAACAGAAAAAGGCAGAAGAAAATTAGTTTAAAAAGTAATGAATTAAACCCACATTTGCCCACATAATATTAACTGCTGCAAGACTCTTATGATGTGTGCAATATGACTGTACATTGTTATCTGGATTAGGCACTATTCTTGCAAACATAAAAAAATAAATTATAGTTTCAAATAGTGGCAGAGTGAAAAATAATTTGATTTTTTAAAATTATTTCTCTCTCTTGAACCCATTGTCTTATTGTGTTTTTTTTCTCAAAGTCCAGAAGCATCAGAAAATGGAATAAAGGGGTTTGAAATGGCTTGTTTGTAATTCTTGACATTTCATTCATTACTAAACACAAATTGAATTTTAACATGCCTCAATGAAAGCAGAAAGATTCTGACCTCTACAGCAAACCTTTTAGTCACGAGTGGACTAAGCTACCTGTTAAATCGAAGAGGTAGCCTTTGGTTGGAGGCAACTCAGTAGCAGATAAGATCACATCTCACATTCCTTAGAGCCTGCATTAACTCTGTCTTGCCTTAATTCCAGTTCATACTCACCAAAGAAAACAAACAAGCAGAAGATGTTTTTGATGGCACATCTTATCTCTAGCTCACAGCCAGGCAGTGCAGTGAAAAGCTCTCCCAGTATTCGGCACAGGACTGAAAAGATGCAACTTTCAGTCTTCTCTCTCATAATCACACTTAGATTTTGTTTTGCTCAAAGTATTGATCATATCTCTTACTGAACACGTGCAAAATACTGACTTGGTGGAAAGAGTGGGGGAAGGCACAGGAGGAGGAGGCAGAGGGCAGAGTCTTTACTGCAGGGGCCTCAGCTTTACAGAGTGGTATTCCATTTTTAAAGTGTTTTAAACAGCATGGCAGTTCCGTATTTTTCACCAAAAAATGCGTTGTCTCAGAATGAATTTGATTAACAAGCACAGACTAAGATTCTGCTAAAGCTGAAACACTCCAAAATGGTGGTGATTGCTTGTTTTACTCATTAGATTCATAATGCCTCAAGGTGTGCCCCTTGATACAGTTTTATACTTCTCAGCAGGCCTCCCATTGCTTTTATTATAACTGGATGAATAAAATTCAGCAGAAACCACAATGAATGACCTTTCTTTTGGTCATTGTTTATAATGAATTTATATGCTTGAGAAATTTCAAAAACATTCACTGTTGAACTGAAACCACACAATACCAAAGGGCAGGGGAAGGGGAAAAAAGAATACACCAGGATTTCATCCCTTTTGATGTGAATGGGGCTCTTTGTTACAAAGTTACCAAAGTCACGACAGTCAAGATGATAATTGCAAATTTTAATTGAGTATTCTGAAATTAAAATAAGGTGAAGAACCCCTAGTAAATTGTGTCATTGTCTTCAAGAATACAGAAGGGAATTCAAAAGATGTAGAAGATTTTGAAGGATTTATATATTTATATTTTCAATATGGTTAATAACAGACAGTTCTGGATATACTGATAATACTGCTTTTTAAAAAATCTGTTGATTTCATTCTTCCTTGTGTGTTTCAGCTGCCTATGTTGTGGGTGAAAAGTGTTAAGCAAAAATCAATTTCCTTTCCTTTCCTTTCCTTTCCTTTCCTTTCCTTTCCTTTCCTTTCCTTTCCTTTCCTTTCCTTTCCTTTCCTTTCCTTTCCTTTCCTTTCCTTTC
>VZRM01015740.1:350293-361219 GCA_013397955.1 Grantiella picta
CCCCTTCCCCTTCCCTTGCCCTTCCCATTTCCCTTGCCCTTCCCATTTCCCTTGCCCTTTCCCCCCGCTTTTGTTGGGCAGAATTTGAAAATTTCATCCTAGTTCTATTAAACAATACAAAAATCATGATTGTTGTGCCTCTTAATCAAGTATGATGGTGCTAAGAATGTAGTAAAAATGGCATTGTTTAGTAATTCAAAAAATTCTGGCGCTTCAAAATTTCTACTTTAAAGTTTTTGAGCACTTTTAATAATTTACTTAAAGCAAAGAACTATAAATGTAGATACCATCAAGTCAAAGTTGAGCTATTCAGAAACTCTGGTATCAGACTGTCTCATAGATGAGTTAAGCCACAGAGCCCAGAAGAAATTCTTGTCACCACAAGGAAATATTAAAAGATTTTTCACCCTAGCTCATCTTTCAGCTCCCAGACAGACAAACAGCTGAAAACACAAGGCCTCCTCTACTGTGTGTTCAAAACAGCAAGGTCACTTTTTTCTACTGTGAATCCCTATGACTGAGATGAAGAAAGATAAATAAAAGCATTCATGAATGAGTAAAGAAAAAATTAATAAGGAATTTGACTGTTTATGCAAATGGACAATAAATATTGATGTTCTTGTGTGAAGGAAACAAAAAATTCCCTCTTGGTTTTATGATCGTCTTATTGGACCTAGATTTCTTGCTTCTCAAGAGCTCAACATATGTGAATTGGGGTTTTTTGTTTGTTTTCTTGGTTTATTTTTTATGTAGACTTTCTGTGGGGCAGGGTCAGCCTGCATACAGTTGGAGGATGGAAGGTAAGTTGGAATCAAATAATGAACAAAGAACAGATTTTGAAAAATATTTTGATGTTTAAATTTTACAGATTTAACTATTTGAATGGAAATCAAATACACAAACACCTTTGGAAATCTCTCCCACAAATATTTTACTGTATAATCAGGTATAGCTAACAGGAATGAACTAAGAGATTTGCTTGATTAAATTCTCAGTTGCTTTTAAACTGATTATTGTGCCAGCCAATGTTTTTTAATGAACCTGGGATTTATAATACAAGGGGGGAACATAAGGAAAGAAAAGTTAGTGTGTTAAAAGAAAAATAATTAATAACATGCAAACTCAATACTGAGTTTGATTAAGGCATGACCTGTCTCCTAAGCTTCCTTTCCACCCGCTGGCTCCTTGGGCAGCACACAGGCAGCAGGCAGCCAGGGTGGGTAAATCCAGTGCAGCAGGCAGCCTGTAAGCCAGCATGGCAAAAGGCAGGATGCGCTCCAGCCAGTGCTAGTCCCAGGTTTTGTAATTGTTTAAAAGAAATTCAGAGCTGCATCACACCTTTTTCTTATGTAGTTCATATTACTCTTACTCTAAGTTTTCCTATGAGATAGAGGATGCAGAAAATTCATGAGGCAAAATATGGAAATCAGATGGAATTCTAAAAATGCTGAAATCTGAACGAAATTGCAAGAACTGGAGAAATTTTTCCTCTTTCAGAGTCAGAGAGACAATCTTTGATGTGACAGCTATGTTAATTCTTGCATCACTTCTTATTTTCTTATTATATAAATTTATCAATAGATTACAGTTTCTTACTCATTGAAGAAATATCTACAAAAGGTTTCATGTTTTCTTGATTTTAAAATGCAAAGATGTGAAGCTCCATGCTTTACCTCCTCAGCGTTATTTATGTCTATGTATACATTTGTTCTTTATTTGTAATGCAAATGCTTGCTACAGTACAAATTTAACTTCGCATCACTTAATTAAGATTCACAGTATTGGTAATGAATGCATTAATCGACTTTCTTGTCAATTTATGTCAAGACATAAATGTTATGTCATAACATTTATGATCCAAGACATTAGTCACCCCTGGATCCAGGACATTAGTCATCATGCCTCACCCCTGGAAATTAGCCAATTTAACCCCTGCCAGCATGGCCTCATTTCAACAACTATTAAAAAGAAAAAAAAAAAGGATAATTTTTCATGCACTAGTTGGTTCACAATACTATTTGGTGCCATTAAAAAAAAAAACAACCCACATATGCAATTATTCAAATACAGTAATATATTTGTTTTCCTAGCGTTGAACTATTTTAGATTGTAGAAGAGATTCCATAAAGAGAATGGCATTAGTGTCAGGAAACAAAAGCTCCTAATACTGTTCACAATAATTGTCATTTCAGAATGGTTCAAATTGGATTCCAGAGTGATGAAAATCACTATTTTTTAAAAAAAGGCTTATACAGAGGAGGTAAGAGTAGCCATGTGACAGAAATTACTTTCCTGCATTTGATTATTTTCCACAAA
The DNA here is from genome assembly GCA_013397955.1 of Grantiella picta. Lineage (NCBI taxonomy): Eukaryota > Metazoa > Chordata > Aves > Passeriformes > Meliphagidae > Grantiella > Grantiella picta. The sequence goes on from VZRM01015740.1 coordinate 352,610, forward strand.
AGAGTAGACTCTTGGAAGCTACTTGGAAGGAACTTAATGCCAAAGGAATATTAAAAAAATAATCTCTTCCACTTCATGATTAGACGAAAATTTAAAAATAAAAGTAGTCAATATGGTAATGTTTTACTAGCATTTTTAGCTCACAAGAACAAAATGTTGCAAAGCAAAAATGGAATAATCACATTTTACACCAGTGTTATTCCAATTTTTTTCATATTATTCCTAAAAATCCTCACTGAATCCTCACTCTTTCGCCTGTTAAATCTCTTTGAATAAGTGTGCTTTGGGACAAGAAGAAAAAAAGCTTATGAGAACACCAGAAAATCTCTTTTGGAGCCACAATTAGATGCATAAACATTTAATTGGGATGATCATTATTAGAACTCTCTGCATTGAGAAAAGCATATATGAAAAAGGTATTGAATTTTTGGCTTAGGCCTTACCTGCTGGCATAGCTGTGACCTTTAGATGGCTTTTAGAGTCTGTGCATATATTATCAGTACACAGTCTTTGATCAAATTACCAGAATATCCGGATGTTGAGGTAGATCAAAGAGGTGGCACCCTAAGAAGTGATCAACGATGCACGTACACCTTAAAGCCACACCAAATGCATCCAAACTACCTCTGATGTGGTTATCTGGACAGGTGCAGGGAATTCAAAGCTAGAGCAGCATCATTGGTTTTGATTTTCAGACTTTTGTGAGTTAATTGAGTAATAGAGGAGACTCTCAGAAGGCTGAACATAGATGTTAGCTCAGTGACCTATACAAACTTTACAACAAAACTAGAGGTAAACCAGTTCACAGGTTCAGAAACAAGTCATTATTTATTATTTCCATGGTTGGATTTTATCCAAATAGGCTGATGCAGGAATTTGCACTTCTGAACTAAGTAATCATTAACAAATCACCACAGCATCAGTAATGGAAATACTAGAATGTTTACTCACTGATGTAAGCAAGTACTTGAAATTACATAGCATTTACAGGATGCCAAAATCAGGACAGTTCCCCATCTCAGAAGGACAGGAAATATCTGGTTTTGGTCTCCCAAAGTCTTATTTAGATTCCTGTAAAACTGCTTATTTAACTTCAGTCTTGTGTACTTTTTTCATCCTACTTGACATCCACTTTCCTTCTTATAATTACAACTTATCATCTTTCATTTTTCTGAAGAGTACTCATCATTCAGAATGGAAATTAATTTTTTTCCCCAAGATCAGTTAAGAAATTGATAAACATACTAGCATAAAACAGGGAACATGATGTACTTACATTTTATTTTCAGTTTTCTATTTTCCAGTAATTATTTGCCAAGGAAATGGCATTTTATCCAACAACATAACCTAAGTTTTTAACCTCAAAATAATAGTGATACAAATATTTATGTATTAAGCATCAAGCTTATCTTGCAACATAAAGATGTTTCAACACAAACCATTTAAATGTCTTTTCCTGGGAGAGTAGGATAGGGGGTGGCATGCAAACTAAAGAAAAGCAAACAGCAGCAGAAAAATGAAATCTTTTTTGATAATAAGGAAACAAATAATTTTTCCCTAGTTCAAAAACGTATCTCACAATTATCTGTTCCCTTGTGTAAACAGCTCAGTCTTTTAAATAAAAATAGAATTTCCTACTTTGACAGTATTCCTCTCCTTTAATCAGTGGTTTATATGACTTTTAACTTTTTAATTTCCAGTGTACCATGCTTGGGAAAACGTTTGATCTTCATGAGAACATGCTGTGGTTTGAAAATAATGACCTTGGATTAAATAAAGAAAGCAGAGCCATATCCAAAAGCGTGCAGAACAATGATGCTTTTACCTCCAGGCAATGTCACATTAGTTGCTCTGTGCTCAGCAGGAATTGAAGGCTTGTCCAACATATTTGCTTTGAAAATTTCACAGATAACATTAATTTGAAAAGCTGCTAGTAACCCTGGAGGAAGGAAATAACAGAACTATAGTAGATGTTATACTTAAGTGAATAAACATATTCTTAAAAATAAATAGTCCTGTTTTTCTTTTGCTACTAGGTTATATATCTGGATCTGCATCTTCTTTGGCCAGTAATTTATACTGACTTCTAACTCAGACATTTTTATTTATTCCATGGAGTAAAAGCTTCTAAATTATTTTCTTCTTCTGAGAAACCCTTACTGCGTATCTTCTCAGTTAGAACCATTGCTAAATCACCATTCCTTCCTTGGAAAATCATCTTTCCTTTGACTCCAATATACATAAAGATCTTCAGAATAAATTTTCTGTAAACATCAGGGACATTTATTATGCTGACAAAATGTAATAGAAATTAAATGTGGTTATGACTTATGCATGCTTGTGAAAAATATTTGCCGTTTAAATGTAACAACCACAGCTCAGAAGGAAAGATGCCAAGTCAGTTATTAATGAACGAACTACAAACAGAAAAAGATATATCTGAGGAGACTGTGATCTGCTAATGCGAGTTACAGGATCAACCTGAGACTCTAAATTTGGTTGAGTGAAATATGGACTCAGAATATTTGCTTCAATTTCTGTCAAGTTCCTTTTCAGTTGACAACATTACTATGCCTTACTTTATACCATGGTTGTTTAGTTGGCATTTGGCAAGATACATCACAAAAGGAAAAGTTTTGTTCGATGATGTTAAAAGTCATTGCTGGTCCTAGGGATAAAAGAGAATTTAGGTAAGTTTTTAAAAAAATTATTACAGTTTTCAATAAACTACAGAATATATTTTTTATCTTCTCAGGGGTGTATCCTCTAATATTTCTGTAACAACATTTTTTGATAATAGCAGTGTATGATGGGAATGAGTCAGAGACAGAGCCCGGTGCAAAGTATCTTCCAGCTTTGCATTTCCTGTTGCAAATGTTCAAGATCGACAAATGGCTCATCTGACACAGTAAGACAAGTCTTTTGTTCTGGTGCACTCCTGCAGAGTTGCTGCATGTATTTCCCTCTAGTTAGCATTCTGTCCATCTTGCGCAAGACTGGTACAATAGCTAACTCTAGAAATTTCAGAAAGACTTTTATTCCTTCCATCATATTGCTTCAAAAATTTCACTTTTCTATAATGAACCAATATAGGATGATACTATGTTTGAGAAGCACAGTATTTTTTTCAATATTTGTAGGAATATATGAAGAGTCATTCTAGAAATAACTAAAAATGCAGAAAGTTATTTCCAATCTACCATTACAGGAAAAATTAGGAGCAAACACATTCTTGTAAATTTAAAAACTGCAGACTTAAGAACAGACATGTGTTGGATGGGATGTTTTTGAATGGATAGATTTTTAATGCATTTTTTCCCCTGTAAGTAAATATTCTTACCTCTCAGGATATGAATCTTCTTTTCCACATAATTATGACCACACTATTCAACAGTTCTCTGTGTTATATGGAAACAAGCTTAATGAATGCGCTGTCAGAGATCAGATTATGTTAAATCCTAACACTGTCTCAGTTTTGAACACTGTCTGCACAACTTTTAAATAAAACAATCAGATTAAGGAAAAAGAAAAAAAGAATTGCAGACCAGTTATGGAATTGAATAAAATTTGTCAGCAAACATAAAAGTTATACGTTAGGCTACAAAGAATAGCACGTGATTTTCAGATCTCCATGTGGCTTCCCTTTGTCCCCCTGCTCTGTATGCTATTGGTTCATTTTGAAATATGAATTCTGCTGTACCTGAAACCTGTTGGTGTGTACCCCTTGCCAGTCTTGCCTTCCTCCTCCCAGGTTTGGCTCTGAGAGAGCCAGCCCCCGCCCCCTTCTCTTCGCTTATAAGCCAGTGTCTGCATCAGCTCAAGGTCTCATCTCTGAGCTGGCAGCCCTTGCTCCCTTCCCCCTGCTTTCCTCTCCCCCTCCTTTCCCTGAAACCCTCTTCTCTTACCCCAAATAAACCTCCCTGGCAGAACAGAGATGGGTCCAGTTCGTTCCTTTGTCTTACTTTATTTCCTGCAGAATTTCTGTGGCTCGGAGGCTGCAGCCACGCTGAGAGCACCCCGGGAGCTGCTCGCCCCGAATTGGGTGGAGATAAGCAGCCCAGGGACCTCTTTTTGGGGGGCTGCCGGCTCCTGCAGCCCCCCCGGAGCCTGCTACATCAACAAAGTTTTTAAAAGATTTTTCCAATAACATGCAAATATTTAATTCCCAAATTCTATTGACTCTTGAAATTAATACAATCAGGGACACTTCCAGCTTCATACATTTATGAGCACCTTGAAAAGCAGTTTCATGTAATCTAAAATTAGATACCTAGCTTAGATACAGTAGGAAAACAAGCTTCTGAAAAAATCAGCTTACTTTTTCATTTCTCTGTGCTAGAAAGATTGGAAAACTTACAATATTTTGCATTTTAATTTCTTTTCTTACAAAGAAAATTTCAATTAAGAGGTTTCTGCTGGAAGGGTTTTTACCTGGCATTTAGAGAGAGAGAGAGAGATGGAAAGAGAATTCCTCTAAGTTTCCTTAGGGTTCTTAAAGTTGAAGGCATTGCTTATATCTGCTTTCATATAGGGACTGGATTGACCTTGGATGGATGCCAGGTACCCACAAAAATGCCCTACCACTCCCTCTCAATCAAAAGGTCAGGAGGAAAAAAATATCAATAAAAGCTTGTGGATGAAGGACAGGGAGACAACTTACCAATTGCCATCAAGGACAAAACAGACTTAGGGAAAGTAATGTATTTCATTTCAAGTAATTGCAACAAAATATGGTGGTAAGAAGTAAAACTAAATTAAAAACACCTTTTGCCCACCCCTCCCTTCTTTCCAAGCTCAACTTCAGTCTGACTCTTCCACCTTCCAAGCAGAGCTGGGGGATGGGGAACAGGGCTTCCAGTCAGTTCCTAACAGTGTGTCTGTGGCTCTTCTTCCTCAGGCTGCAGTCCTTCAAGAACTGCTCCAGAATGGATTCTGCCCATGGGGTACAATCCTACAGGAACAGACTGTTCCAGTGTAGGATTCTGCAGGTACTGCAGGTGGATAGCTTTTTCATCTTGGACTTCCATGGGCTGCAGATGCACAGCCTTCCTCACCATGGACTGCACCCCACATTGCAAGGGACTCTCCACAACTCCTTCCCGTCGTTCTTCACTGGCCTTGGTGTCTGTAGGGCTGCATCTCTCACATATTCTCACTCCTCTCTCCCAGATCTGTTTTTGTACACAGTTTTTTTACCCTATCTTAAATATATTGTCACAGAGAGGCTAGCAATATTTCTGAGAGACAGCTTCAGCCAGCAGGGCGTCCTTCTAGAAGCCAGCTGGAATTGGCTCTGCCCAGTTGGGGACAACTTCTGGTGCCTTTTCACAGAAGCCACACCTGCCATCCCCAGTGTTATCAAAATATTGCCTCTTAAACGAAAAAACTTAACACTTAAATCCAAGAGCACATTTTTTCGTGCATTTTAAAGTATTTTTTTCTATTAGATTTCTAATGAAAAGTAATTATATTTGCTATTTTCACTTTATATTGACTCCATTAGTCAGAAAATGCTAAAAATATCTTTGCTTTATAATATTTGTCACTTGTGTCTGAATGATAAAAATATAATAATTTGGGGGGAAAGACAAGTTTTAGGTTTAATTTTGGAAAAAAAAGATTGCAAATAATATTTAAATAAAATATGTGGGAAGTAAATGTTGAACTGAGAGTTGAATCAAATGAATCACATAGGTTAACTGAAATAGATACACTGCAAATTTGCTAATTCCTAATTTCAACTACAAATTGTCAATGCTCAAGGGAAAGGGAAAAATGAGAGAGAACAGAAAATTGGGTCTGCAGGCTAGAGGTCAAAAGATGAAAGCATAATGGAGCAAGAATGGTAAGCTGAACCAGTGATAAATAAACAGGAAAAAGCAAAAGCAATCTTTGCTTTTGCATAAAAAGAATAAAAAAGCTCTTTCTTTTGTACACTTTTTGTATAGATTTTTCTTTTGTATACTAAGATGAGGGGAGACTCTAGAAAAAGGAAAAATAACCATAAATTTCTCTGTAACACATTGGCCACTCTTTCAATCGTGAATCATTGAACTATAATGTATGACAGTATGGGGATGGCTATAGAATACTTCGAGAAACAAGAAAAGCAAATTTTAAAATAGTATATTGTCTGTCATGTTCCATTTGAAAGTACATATCGCCTTTTCAATTACTTGCCTCTGAATTCCAAGTGGAAATTCTTTATTACTACTGCTTAACAAAAAGCGCTTTTGTAGCAAAGCTTTGCTCTAACCATCCTTAATCCAGCACTATTAATATCTTGAAAGGATTACAATACATTGGAGGATCAGAACTAAGAGAGGATTTCTCATTTAATGATCTGGGAAAGGGGAAAACTCCTATGCTTACATTCTGATTTAGTGATTTCTTTAACATTCAGACAATCCTCATCTCCCAGCTCTCTTTCACTTTCCAATAAAAAGCTTTGTTTAGGCTAGTCCATTTCTTGCTGACATAAAGAAAGGCATGCAAAATTGTTTGCTGTCTAATAAGTGGCAAATAACTGCAAGGAATATAAAATCAGTGTCCGTTACTTGTAAAACAAAGCCTAAGAAATAAAACAACAGCCAAATACTATACCTACTATAGAAAAGTATTATACCACAAAGAAAGACAGGCAAATACAGTCCATTGAATATTTAGTAGGAAGAGGCTTTTGAAAAATTACCCAGTTTCTTGACAGCTGTAAGTTATTAATTTAGTTACTAATTGTACCATAGCAAAATAACAGAAGGCAGTATGACATATAGACAGAACATACGCAAAACCCTTATTTTAAATCTACTGTTTCAGTGCCAATTTTCTAGAGCAAAGGATGCATTTTAGCCTCATTTGTTTATTATTTGTGACTTTTGCAAGAGAGGTTCAGGAGTTGAATTTTTGCTGCTTATTTACCTCTGAAATTCTGTACAAGAAATGCCAAAACCCTTTAACAAACAGTAAAGAAAGGTCACTTTAGCTTTTAGCACAAAAGTGAAGAGAACCTGCATCTGAAAAAGAAACTGATGGGAAGACTGGTAGAAGAGTCCCCCTCACACTGGCCTTCCATCAGAGGCCAGTGGTGAAATTTACAGTCACAGAAGGCAGCCAACCCTTTCATGGGCCTACAAGTCAGGCAGGTTGCATTCCCACAAATTGTCATTCATGTCACCGCTTTTTCTCTTCCATAGAAATGAAGCAGCAGTTAGATTCAACTCTGATGCAAATTACAGAAAAAAAAAAAGTCCAACCTGGGATTTTTGTTCTTTAGTATCTGCTTTTATTGCAACCATATCTTTGTCTCTCAGAATGCACAATACTTTCAGATATCCCTAGAAACAAATAATTTTGATGTGAAGAACCTGTTAATATGATACTGCTTTTTTGTATTAACTATGAAGATGAGAGAATTTTCACAGAAATATGCTGTACTATGAATACTGGTGTAGATTACAGATATCAATGGGTAACACAAATTATGATTTATTATGTTTAGAACCATTTTGGTAGTTTTACCCAGAAATAAGCCTGGAAATGCTAATAGATTCCTTAGGCAGATGATTTTTATAGCACAGTACATACTAAGCTGCCAAAATTACCACCGTCAGCAAACTTACTCTGTTCTTGGCCTAAGTCAGAACACTTCCAAAGCCATATAAATTAAACCAGACTATCCTTAGAAGTGTTTAGCTTCAAATCTCTCTGATTTAAAGAGAAACAACTCTTTCCAGTATGAATACTTACAGCTCTTTAACTGCAGCTTTGAGAGACACTGTGAGACACTGGGCTAAATGGTCCAGAAGTTTTATACCACAGAAGCACAAAAACCACTTTGAGAAGTTTCAGACACATTTTATAGTAATTCTGTAAAAGTTATTTCTTAGCCTCTGAATTACTCAGAACACCAAATTAAAAAGCATGTTTCCATTGTACCTTTATGTAATCTGAAGAATTTAATTTTGTTCTTTTATTATGAGTTGACCTTGTGTGGCATACCTCATGATAAAATTGAAACACTTCGTCTTCATTTGGCATATAAGTGTCGCCCTCTCCATGGAAAGAAAAAAAGATCAAGAGCCCTAATATTAGCTATGTTAGCTATATGAGAAACAAAAATCAAATTTAGCTACAAAGAAATAATAGCTACTGTCTCAAGGAAATGTGTGTTTCATTCTCTTATTCACCTGTTTATCTCTCAGTCTCTTTCTTACCTACAATTTAATGGAAAAGTTTTTTAAAATGGACTAAAATTTAGATGCTCCTGATGATTAAGGGTCTTCATTTTTCTTCCAGCTTCCAAATTAAGATCCCTTGCTTTTTTGGTTTTAGAGAAGAAATCATTGAAAATGGATAAAACAGGTCCCTACACCCAGTTTTAGTTACAGGTTAATAAATATTTGGAGCACACCGGAAGCCTATCTGGGTCTTGGCAATAAGATTCTAGTTTAAGGAAGGTGAAGTCAGGAGGTTGAACTTGTAAAGTGGAGCATTCATGCAGAACAGAGATGACATAGATATTGGTAGAATACATTTCCTTCCTTCCTTCCCTCCTTCCCTCCTTCCTTCCTTCCTTCCTTCCTTCCTTACTTCCTTCCTTCCTTCCTTCCT
>VZRM01015740.1:361262-466832 GCA_013397955.1 Grantiella picta
CTTTCTTTCTTTCTTTCTTTCTTTCTTTCTTTCTTTCTTTCTTTCTTTCTTTCTTTCTTTCCTTCTCTCTCTTTCTTTCTTTCTTTCTTTCTCTCTTTATCTCTTTATCTCTTTATCTCTTTCTTCTTTTACTGAAGCATCCACAGTTTAATGTGTTTATAAACTACCTAAGAGCAGAGTTTGCAGGTCAAGAAATTTTTTTAATCTAAAGATGAATGAGAAGAGACAGAGGACTTTATAATTTTGTGCAATAATGCAAAACAATATCTGTAGTATAATCCTACTAAACACATAATATTTTAATTTTGAAGGGATAAAATATAAACATTTTAAACATATTGATGTAATTGTCTGTTAATACAGATGCAATGGGAGTACAAGCTACAGCTCCAAAAGATCCTTATCTCCTGATTTCTGGAATGGTATGACAAATTAGTGAGTTTTAGTCTATGGTTTTATTTAAATTTTTGTCCCTCATCCTGTCAAACAGTATATAGGGCTAGTGCTAGAGAGATCTTTAGTTTGGCTCAGCATGAAAATATTTTTATACTTACCCATAAGCCTCATCATACGTCATATAACTAAACCATAAAAGCAAAAAATAACAAAATCTATAATGCCTTCATTAAGAAGTGTGTCTTGTAGAAGAATGATGTATGACCAAAGAAAAAGCTACCCCAGGAAAATATGTGAGGCTGGCAAAAGGCTTGTTTGCCTAAGTAGGAATAGAGACATTTGAATAAAGATTAATCTCTAGAACAGTGGAACCAGACCTCTTGCCAGCATCACTGTCAGTGATGGATCCACAGGGACCTCATAGGTTAAGAACGCTGTTACAAAGATTTATAAACCAACACTCCCTAAGGGAAATTAGTATATTCACAGAGAGATTGTTTATGGTTTGAAGATGCTGAAAGCAACAGGATTTGGTGCAACTGGCCCATAATGTGTAGATTATAACTAAGGTCAGGGGCTGCTCTCCATGCTGGAGACAGCTCCAATAGACCCACTACAGGACATTGCTGAGCCCCTCAGCCAAGATGGTGATGCACCTCGGAAATTATACTTAAGAAACAGCAAAAAAGCTGCTGCAGCTTCCCCTGCAGCTGGAGGAGACACCACAAAGGAGACAGCTGCACTTGAGCTTGTAGAGAAATCCATGTTGGAGTGGGTTTACCCTGAAATCCCGCCGTCTGTGGACAGGTTCCACAATAGAACAGAAGAGACACAGGAAGAGAGAGACAAGCTGGTGCAGACTGACCACAACCCACTTCTTCATCCTCCCACACCATTCAAGGGATAACAGAGAAGATGGGAACAGAGGTGTTAAGTTGAGCCTGGAAAGGAAAAGGAACAGAGAAGAGTGCTGTTTTGATTTTTGTATTTGCTTCTCACTATTCAAATCTGTTTTAACTGGCAGAAAACAAATTAAGTTTCCCCAAGTGGAGTCTGTTTTGCATGCAAAGGTAATTGACAAGTGATCTCCCTGTCTTTGTCTTCAGTCTTCTGCTTTTTCATCCCATTTTCTTCCCCTGACGTGTTGAGAAGGTGGAGTGAGATAGTGTCTGGAGGGGGTTTTGGCCTTCAGTCAAGTTAACCCACCACAAGTAGGAATTCACAGCTCTTAAGTCATGACCAGAGCAGAAAAGGGCACACAATGCTAGGCAGGTGTCTATTCGGGGAGCTGCACACTCTAAATGAGACTGGTGCAAACTTCAATCTGCTGTTCCACTTCTATTCCAGCACTTAGTGAAAGTAGTGGGAAACCATTGCATTTATGCTCTGCTATTAGACTTTAACCTTAGAAAAACAGAAGATCCCTCCATCTGCACAAGAAGCTAAAAGAAGTAATTGCCACTTAAAAGACAAACTCGATGTCTTACTAACTTGTGACTGTGTTCTTGTAAGTGCTTGGGCAGCACATCAGCTGGCCAAAGTGAAGACTTCAGGTACAGGTAACAAATGTGCTACATGTGACATGTAAATTCTCTTTGCAAATATAAACCCTAGTGTGCCTGAATAGACTGCTTGGCCATATGATTACTTGGTAAATCACGTTGAAGATTTACCAAGTAATTTTACCCATGTTCTTGCACTCTCAACTGCAGAGTGACAAGGACAGTCTTTCACTGCATCTGAATTCAGCTGCTGAAAGGTCGTGTTTACCAAGTACACACTTCTATCTTTTCCCTTGCAAGCTTGAGCCCACATGATGAGTTGGCTGACATATTTATTGGATAGAAAATTAATCCTCTCTTCCCTCCCACATGCTGAGAAGTGTTCTTTCTGTCATCAGTGTGCTGAACCAACTCATCCTTCTGGGAAGATGCATAAAGATAGATGATACAGGGGAAGAGGAGAAAAAAAGACTGGGCCGCATGTCAAAGTTATATCAGATTAGGTATGGAAGGAAAATGTACTTTGGTAAATGTAGAAATGCTTGGTTAACTTGCAGTTGAATATTTTCAGGGTATTTTTTTTCAATCCTTCAAAATTATTGTCTACGTGATATTTCTGGTTTTTTCACGTGCATTTGGAATGGAGATCCATCTGTAAGAGACATAAAAAACAAACACCACTTGCTGCCTAAATGTAAATAGTGAAGCCACATTTGTCTATTCCTGCATTTACACTTAGAATAATTTTGCTTATTTACATGCCCTTCAGACATTGTATTGCAGTAAATGCACAGGCAGACTTTTACATCTCCAGATGGGAAGAATTATACTCGTGTGTAGCAGGTAGTAACTGGAATAAAATACATTGTGGGATCCACTCCCATTCTTAAAAATGTGTGGTTGCCTCAGTGGTTCCAGATTCCTTAATAGAAGGCGAACACTATGTGATGTGATCAGTGACAGCTCCAACCAGAAATGGAGTTAACTACAGGTAAAATTTTCATCCAAAGCAGTATATTAATAGTGAATTCCATAATTTTAGAAAATGAACCATTTATCTAATTCATTTATGCCCAGTTTTTCTTCAAAATAACTTTCTCAATCAAATATAATATAACCTTATATTAATTAGATTGATATATCAAATATATATTTAACCTTAGCAAAATTTCATTGATTCTTCCATCAATAAGAGCCCTAAGAGATAACAAAAAAAATTGCCATTTCCAAAAGCTGCTGATATAACTAATCTGTTAGAGGCATACATGTGAACATTGATTTAAAATGAAACTTAAAATTGAAAAGGATTATGCCCTCCATAAAAAAGCTAATCTGCATTCTTCCTTGAAGAGTTACATGTTGGTAACACTTAGTATAGGTACATGATTTGTTGACCAAGGAAAAGGGAAAATTTGTCCACAAAAATAAGGAGAGCTGTTGTGGGCAAAGCAGATTTTTCTCCCTGTGAAGCCATCAATGATTCTGTTTTATCATTGTTCATCAAAATTCAATGGTCTGGAATTGTAGTAAATGCTGACTTAATAGGGAAACATGACTATCATGTAAGAGCTTGTTTGTCTGCTACATGTCCAGGGAAGGAGTTACTTAGTAAAATATACCAAAAATACAGTATATATTACAGATGTACTGTAATATATGAGATTAGGTACTTCTGTAAATATTGCACCGTTCTATTACAAGACTTGGACGGTATTAGTCATATATGTCAAATAGCATGTTTCATGACATTAGCATTTTCTGCTAAAATAAATATGTGGCAGATTCTGTGGTAATAAATCAGACTTTTTTCCTCCATGTATTTAGTTTTAAATACCTTTATTTAGGAAGATTATGTTAATAAAAACTACCAAGTCATATTTACTGAATTGATTTCTATATGTAAGTAGCATTTGTAGAATGCTGCAACATCTCTCCAAGTCATTCCAACAAATCACAGTGAGTGCATCATTATAATTTTTTATTATTTTTTTGGCTTGACTCTCAATTGCCTTTATCACAGAGTTCTGCACAAACCCAAAGGCTCGTGATACAACACTTTTTTGTTTGCTAACATTTTCTGAAAGAAATACTATCCCGAAAGTTAAAATTAGGGGCCCTGGTTTGTTTGCTGTAACTTTTACTTAAGGCTCTGGAAGGGAATTGCCTGTGAGAATACTAATGCTTTATGGATGAATAAAGGAATCTAACTGGAATGACCATGGCTAGTAAGCAGTCTTTTAAAGTGGTGGGAGTTTTCTAAGGATCAGGAAATTATCATTTTTCTCAAATGAATGTAGAAGTCATGAATCAGGGAGGCTAAAGAAACAGGTTAAGTTGCCTGACATCATGCTGTCAAAATCAGATCACCATTACAAACCTTTTCTTATAGGACACCCCAGGGAACAGACTCAGAGGTAGGAGATGGAGCCTTGGAGATTCTGTAAAGGAGAAGGAGATGAAAGCTGGAACTCACATATCATACACGTATGTTGCACCACCTGCTCTTTGTGTAGTTGCACAAGAACTGACATTTCTGAGAAATTAGCTTTCTTGATTTCTTTATAAATACTCAACATAAGTGGAACATGCTGGGCCAAAGCAAATATTTGCCCCTCTCCTCTTCATGTCTCACTTTTTCATGTATCACTAGAAAACCTGAATATGAATTTGGTTCACTGAAAGGTAAGTTTGGCTTTTGTTGAGGTAGGTCCTGAATACACAAAGAGGCTCTGCAGCCATCAGTTTTGTGCCTTCTCTGTGCTGTGCCGTGGGTATTCCTGTGCTTTGTTCCCTTATCTTGCTGATTCTGGCCTTGCTGATGTGACTTACAGGCTTTGACTTGGACCTGCTTTGGCACTGTGCCTTCACATGGTTACCACGGGGCTGTTACCAGAGCTTGTGTCCTCTCATGAGTCCTGCCAGACTGCATCCTTGCTGGTGAGGACATCAGTTCCCCCTGCTTCGCTCTCACCATTGGCTTTAGCTTGAATTTTGTTTCATGAAACAGCCCCAACTTCCTGTCCACTGGCTTATGCTTGTTGGCATTTTGTTTAGGTCTATTTATTTACAATTATTCAGTAGAGACTTGCATAGCTGAAGCTAAAAGGTCAATTTATGGAGATTGAGTTCTTGTTATTCCCAATTCAGCAACTTAGCAAAAAACTTATTAGATGCTTAGTGAATAAAGTATTGCTCAGTGGGGTGTTGATCTGCATGAAGTCTCTTATTAAAATCAGCTTTACGAAAGAATGGAAGAACTTGCTATTTTTTTACAGAAAACCAAAACTCAGAAACATTTGCAATTTTCAAGGCTTCTGGCAAAATCTCCAAAGTCTGATAGCGGTGTAAAAATACACACAGTGGGTGAGAAAAACCCTCAACATACTATAGTTTCGGAATGAATATAAATGCTTTTTATTCTCAAAGTATAAGTGCTCCATTGAAGATAAGATAGTTGAAGTTTACTATACAATAGGCATGAGCTGCACCAAGTCTAATATTTTGCCCTAAATATTCTCAGAGAAGGAATAATCGTGCCAAATCAAAACATTGGTGACTCAAAATAAGTTGCCCTTCTATCAATGGTGTTAATGATGTGTGGGGACTTCTGCAAACATCAGAACAGAGCAGTGCAATGACAAATTTCACCTTTCATAATATTTTTTTCCAGAGTCTCTTGTAAATAAATGTGCTTATGGGGATTGTGATTTTAGGACTCAGATTCTGGATGAAACAGAGGATTTTCAGCTCTTGCTTCTGTTTTATGCCAGCAGTTTGAGGAAAAAAAGCCGCTCAAAATCATTCTGATATATTGGTACTGATCGCTGAATGAGTATTCTGCACACCCATGCTGTAAAGCTATCTAAAATATAAAAAACAACAACGTGATGCTGCTGCCCAGGGAATTCAGGCTAGCTAATATGTTTCAAATCCAAAATATATGCAACGTAGCCACTACAAGACTTAAATTACTGTGTTATTCCTAACCACAAGTAATTTGCTCAGCTCCTTGGCTAATGTGGCCTTTTAGCTCTGGCTGATATTTCACACTTAGCTCTGTGCATCACAAAGAAATGCATATTCAGGGTTAGGCACTGGGTGGTGTTGAAGAGCTAGTTAGTAGGAAATTATATTTGTGCAGGTCTTAAATACACTAATAATCATATTTTCTTGCAGGAGCAGGATTCTTTGTTCATAATAACTCATCTGGTTCTCCAGGCTTAATTGGGTACATTAATTTAGTTTTCCTATTTGTAAAAACATACTAAGATAAAGTCTTCAGTTGTACTTCTTTCTCTTAGGCTTGGAGTTATAAATATATTTCTGTAAGTAAAATATCCTTTTCATATTATTTTATAAGTGAAGAGATTCTAACATCTGACCTTGTAAAATTTGAAATAAATGTTTTTTCCAAAGTATTGTATTTAATCTCAGCCTCTGTTTGACACAGACTACAGAACAATTATGTTATTTCTATTTTTTTCTTAATTGATTTTACATAACACAAGTGTAAGTAAACATGAGAGAAAAAGGAATTATATGTTAGGGCACCATCACATCAAAATATTTTAACCATGGTAAACGTACGTTTAGCTTTCCAAATACCAAATACAGATGCCAAGTAACAATAAAATAAAAAATAATCTATTCAACATGTGTCATTTAAAATGACTCTGCTTAGAGTGATTTCACTAAACAAATGGCAATATTCTGCTTTAAAACAGCATTCAATAACAGTATTTGTAGATATTTACTCACCATCTTCAGTTTTAAATAGTCTGAAGTGTTAGATTAGTCTGAAAATTATATGCAGATATGCTTACAATTAACATCTCTTATGTGTACACAACAGAAATAAAAGAATGCTTATAAATTTCTACTAGGTTTCCAGGCCAATAGCATTTTCTGTGTTTGTCTAAGGGTTAAATTATCTTCAGGGTCTTCTCTTAATTTTAATTTTATTTCTAAGGGTGTGTGGTCTTTAGTGTATTGATCTCAAAAGTTTTGGAGTTTAATTTTCACTAGCTGCTCAAAGCAAGATTTCTCAATATATATTAACAATTTTATGACCTAGAAAATGTTATTATGGAATCAGCCTCTCCATAGATATCAAGTAACCAAATTTTCAGCTGCAATGAGCTTCTATAGTAGTCAACTGCGCCCTGGTATATCCAGTACCTTCAAGTCCCCAAATACACAGAATCTATTGAAAGGATTAAAAAATGATCTGATACTTTCAAACATCTCACAACTTTAAGAAATCTTTCTTTGTTAAATGGAGAATTGGAGTGAATATTATCCAATCTAGTAACTTATCCCTAATTTAGATCTATACTGTAATGAAGACAACAGTAAAATTTCTGACTCCCACAACTCCCACACTGGCTTTGCATTGCAGACCCTAGTGCTAAAACAGTCACCTTGACCAGGAGAACTGAGACTTGGCCCAAGGAAAAGACTTTTAACACACAACTGTCATAGACCTATGAGAAGCTTCAGCAGTAATACTCTGTCCTTTCATTCCTCTTAAGAGAAGCCCATGGATTGCATTAGATAACAGAGAACTGTCACAGACAGTGATAAAAAAATGTGCAATTCAAGTAGAAAAAACCCCAAAGGAGTCAGAAGGAATACAATGAAGCAAAACACTGATAAACACTGATAAACACTGGAATAAGTAAATAAAGAAATAAACATCTCTGTCTTTCCAAACCACCAGACATACAAGGCAAACCAAAAAATAAGACACCTAAAAATATGTATTTATCTAACTGTACATACTTATTCCATCTGATGTATTTATAGTTGTTTTAATTCTCTCCACTACCTAATGACATGCCTGTTAATATGCAAACTATAAACTACAGTACTTTGGGGTAATTAGTTAATTAATCAAAAGAATTCTCATTTATACCCATACTCCCGTGGTCTAGGGAGGTTATTTTAATATTCTGAAAATACCTTTAACAAACCCCAGGGACAAATCAAGTAAAAAGTGCTGTAAGTGGCTATTTTTCTATAGCCATGTGCAGTGTTTATACTCTTCTGTTAAATACCATAGGCTGATTTTATGGAGCCTTTTGAGTATAATGAGCATAAATATGACACATACCACCATATGGTTTCTACACATGGACAGGCTGCAATTAAAGCTGCAACCTGTAATTTGCCTCTTACTTGTGTGTTTATCTATGCCATCAAAGTTAACTCATTTGCACAGAGTATCTGTGTATATACACTTGTCTGTGACTACAGGCATAACCACTTCTGTGTTTAACTACTGGCTGTGCAGAATAAGACCTGTATGTGATATATGATCAGTAGCAGACTGCAGAAGAAATACCTATGTCAAGAAAATTGTAAAAATGCTGTCCTATAGTACTGTTATTTTTTTCTTGACCTGTAATATTGACAGCTATTAGAAAATATAGTACTGTTCTAATTGAATAATTATGATCAAATTGCACTGTACTGTCATATATATAGTATATATATAGCTACTAGCATATATATAGCACCCTGCCATATATATTGCTCTCTATTATATATACAGGATGTTTAAGAGAGTGGCTTAAATTCCTTAATTAAATCTTATGTTCTGATTCCAGTCCTTGCATCTGCTGGAAAACTTCTGAAGCTGTTAGTAATTTTTTAACAAGAATCACATGAAAATTGTAACTGGAAAAATAAGGAGCCTGTAGTACTTGTGATCTAGGAGTGGGTAACTCACAAAATAATTCTACAACATCAAGACTGCCTATTTTGTCCAGTTATACTGAGATACATGTGCATGCACACTGAAGAGGTTTCTTTCTGTTTCATCCTATTTATAGCATGGTTAGACATCTACTGTAAGCAAGAAAGAACTTCTCTCCCCTTTTCCCAATAAAGGACACTCTGACATTCAGTACAACTAAAACTGAGATAATTTAATTACAAATTTCTCTTTCATAACACTATAAATACATTTTTTTCCCTCTCTCCTCGGGTAATACTTTCACATAAAATCCTCATACAAAAATACCAAAAAAATCACTTTGGCAAAGAGAGAAATATCAGATCTTAAAGTGGTAGGCAACAAACCTTTCTCTTAGATCGTTGAACCAAAGTTGTTTCAAAATAGCAATTAACACTCAACAGCTATACTCAAACATGTTAATATATAAACAGAACAGCATGAGAAGTTTCACGTGATAAACTGGATTCTATTGCCTAAATGTTAATGCTTGTTTATATTGTTTAACATGTATGATGTATTCATATGTCATTAAACTTTCACAAGGTGCTGGTGAAATAAGTAGTTTGACTCTTAGCAGAGCAGTCAGTATGTGAAATTTATATAATATTCTTTTAGCAAAAAATGTACAGAACATCAAATTTAGGGTAATACAATTGGATACATATGAGCTTAGTAACTATGTATGTATATGTGTGTATATATGTAAATACAAATATACATATAGGTTCTGTTTGGCTTTGTTTTTTCAAATATTTTATGTCAAATGCAAACAGAAAGAATTTTTTCACCTTAAGACATGAAAATATCTGAGTCCTTTCAATGTTAATAGTAAAGAAATGTGAACTAAAACTATATTGTAAGGATATTTGCATAGTATGAAGATTGCTATTAACTGAAAAAAAAAAGATAAGAGTGTCTGTAGTAAAATCCACCCTAGACATAACTCAGTTGGAAATAATGAAGTTGTGCTGAATGCACCATGTTGTATTTCCATAAGGCTGTTCTAAGAGTATACACCTACTTCAAATGTATAAACCGGTGTCAATGGGGAAAAAATTGAGACACATTCACCACGTTCATACCTTCCCTGTCATCTGTGGAGAATTATGCTCGTGTTTTTGTAAGATTGTTTAAAAAATTTTTAAAGCAGATTGCAGAACACTAGATTGTGGGTTAACTGAGTGGCAGCCAGGACAAGCCCAAGGGGGAGAATAATTAAGTATTCTCCTTTATTGGCCAGCACTTCCCCTACCATTTGACTTTGCTCAATTTAAAGACAAAGATTTTGCTGGCAGTATGCTTCATTTGGCTAGTTTTGTTCAAAGTCTCCATATAGCAAAGATTCAAACCCACCTAATATACCTACACATCCCATTCATTTGCGATGTTTCCTTCTTCCACTGAGTAAACATGCATAGACTGGAGATCAATTTTCTCCAAAAAACTTTAAAAGACAGTTTTAAAAATTATTTAAGGGTGTGGTATTGGACAGTGCTTGCAGACACATAATGTCTCTTTAATTGTCACTACTAATTTAACCAAATATACTTATGGTCACTCAATTGCAATTGGTTTTAATTCTTATTGGGTTTTTTTCCATGGATTATTTAATCTCACAACATAGATATCACTGATTGGATAAAGTAATAAAATCGTATACCCATAACAATGCAGGTCTCTACCAGTGTCTTAAGTAACAAAAATATAAGTCTAATAACTGACTTGTAGCATCAATTTGGCTTGATGGCTGAGTAAGTCATGTGCAATTCTAAAATTTCAGGGTTGATAGATTCCTAACAATTTTTTGGGCAGAGCGATGTGCAAGTGATTAACATCAGCAATAGTTTTGAGCAGCCTGTATTATAATTTCCCTAGCAAAGCTGGAGTTACATACAAACAGAGAAAAAATACAGATCTAGACTCCCAACCTTCCACATCAACTAAAAATATCAGTTCTTTTCTATCAAAAAGCTGATGAAACCTGATGCAATGACTGAAGCATAAGCCAGTCAGTCTGCAGGGCACTTGGATCACAGCCTCCAGGGGACATGTGCCAGCCACCCTCGTAGTAATGAAACACTTGCACCAAAGCTTCAGCCCTGGGCATGGTCAAAAACACACCTCGGGATCACACACTTTCCTTTCTAAATATCTTTCTGAATGGAAGAGTTAGTCTGTCGGAACAATTCCACTGACATCCCTTCTGCAGGAGGAAAAACAAAAGCAAGAACAAAGCAATCTTCAGTTGCCATCCATGGGAGCCCAGGCTTCCTGGGAGTCCAGGCTAGAGATTGTTGTCTCCTACAACATAGAAAACCACCAGGGACAGGGAAAACCCTCGTACAAAGGATCAAGTTGATTTACTGCAAATCAACTGAACAAATAGAAAAGAATGCATTTTTAGCTGTTTCAGGGAATCAGTTTGCCTACATCTAATAACTGAGGATCACATATTGTTTAAATTCACCAATATGTACAAATTAATGTGACCAATTAGTAAAAAATTCAGAGGATGAATAGAGTACCAGTCCAAGATAATATTCCCTGTGTCTTTTAGATGCAGAAAAACACTTCTGCAGGGTAATCATATTAGCTCTCAATAGAATCTAGGGAGGCAAGAAAGGTATAACTACACACAACATGCACCCCTGATTCACCTTTGTCTTGACCAAACCTGGCCCAGAAAAGAGATTAAAGAAACAATGTGCTGGGTTTTTTTTTTTCCCCTCATTGATCTTCTCACAAAAAATGAGAAAATTAGAAGAAATTTGAGAAGGATAGTCCTTTGTTTGTTATACCAGTGTTCTCAGGACTGGGGATTGTTGTACTATTGGAAACTGTGAATCTTCTGATATAAACTTCACCACAGTACCAATTGGACAATTGAAAACTTACTAAATATTGCATTTTGATAAATAACCATAGAGTCAGTTAGGTTTCCCTTTCCAAGAACCATACTTTTTCTTTATTCAGGAACAGGTATCTTTTAAATGTCCATATGCAAGAGCAAAGAATCAATAACAAGTATTGCCATATCCTTTTTGATATATCAGCTGCTGGGAGAGGGTCATTTTAGTCTGTGACAATTTCCTTTTGCCAAGAGACAAAGTTCATATCTCACAAGTCCCTTGCACTAGCTGATTTTATTTTGGATAACTGTATCAGTGCCACATGCTTCAGAGATGTGTCTGACATCTACTGCCACCTTTGTATTATGTATCTCTCTTATCCAGTTCCAGGCATTGCTACATTCCAAAGCTGAATGTGGCTGTAGTGTGACTTTTTATTCCTGTTACCAATTCATCTGCCACCTCTTTTTTTGTCTACAGGTCATTTGGTTCCCTATGAGCACCTAGCATCTATCTTTGTCAGACAGGACATTATTTACAAATGGTTCATTTCCCATCAGAACTCAGCATTTCCTCTCTTTTCAGGTCTTTTTCAAAGCTAAACAATTTCTCCTGGAATTATTATAAATACCCAGAACTGTGGAGCTTTAGATTTTTTAATTCAGTTTGTCATTTATAAATTTTCTCTTTTAGTGAATTTTTGCTTTTGGGGGTTCTTTGGTGGGTTTTTTACATTTGTAAAGGAAAAAATAGCCAAAATAAAATCCATACAGAAATCTTTTTCACTGAAACTCCTCCCCATCTTTTAATTACACATTTTGAGACATCTACACTAAGCAGGGGTTACTTCATTATTCTTCTAAAGGAGGACACAATTACAATGACACACCAACTCTGTATAAGGGGTCAATATTCATACACCTTGCACTGCATGTTGCACAGTAGGGAAGGACACAGTGTACCAATTAAGAAGGTAAAAAAACTGAAAATAAAAGCAATCACTTTTTTTTTCTTTATAATTGCCAGTATCAAACTACTCTGTGAGAGATGTCCTACTGCTCAAGAAGAATAAGTTTCATCCAAAGGATAATGAAAGAAATTCATTCAATTTTGCAAGTCACTGAGGAAAAAACAAAAAGGAAAGAGAGGAACTTTAGATGTGATGCTTCTGTGTGCAAAAGAGGAAAAGATGACCAAGTTGTTAAATCATTATTTTTTTCCTACACTAAGAAACACGGTAAGTCCAAAAATATTGACACCTATTCTCCTTCTCCGTATGTCACGATGCAAAACCTAAGATCATTAACAACTAGGCTCAACAACTGAAGACAATACAATGTTTCACAAGAGAAGGCTTGAGAGACTGCAATGCTGCGCATGATCAGTTTTAAAACCATGGACTTTTCATATGGAAAAAATTGTAATAAGTGGTGTATATTTTCCCATTGAAAATGCACAAGGAAGCAGGTAGAGGAATAATGAGCATTTTCTTATTTTGTTACACTGTTTGATAAAAACAACCTTTTTAATGCAAGCTTCAAATATACAGACAGAGGGAGCCCATGCTTTAAACACAGAATCCTTACAAAACAGCACATCAATTTGTAGATTTTAAACTAAATAATAGAAAAAAAACAGCACACATAATATATGGCTTTCCTAATCAGAAAGAATGTAATTCATGAAGGAAAAACGATTTCTGAATCTCACATGATTCTAAATCTCATGCTCACTCAAAACTGTTCCATTGGGTTTATGTCCCTCTGGATAGCAATAGCCACAATATCTCCTGTTTATAGCCTGACCTCCAAATCACTGATTTCTTACCCTGATTTCTTCAGTCTCATCCAGGCTATCTACAAATGTCTTCCACAGTTTGTAAAGACTTTACTGTGCACCACTTTATCGGCTTCTGCTTTAAACTCTTATTCTGAACTAATTCCTTCCTGTCTATTCTTTCTTTCTTTCTTTTTTTTTTTTTTTTTCTGGTGGTCTGTAAATTTATTGCTACACTAATTCAGGCTTTTCTTGAGCTGTTATTTAAATCACAGGCTAAGAAGAGACAGTCTTTTGATGCTTAGCTTTTTCTCTCTAATATACTTTTTTTTCTCTGTAATGTCCATGTAGAAAACATCTTTATTACTTATTCATTTATTTATTTTTGCACATAGAACATTACAAGACATGTATGGATAGAGTTCCATTCCTCCAGTGCGCACAACCTCTCCCCCTACAGACGATCCTGTGACCCTCTGCCTGTCAAGAGGCACATTTGTGCTCTTTTCTTTTTCTTTCTTTTTTTTCCTGATGCAGAAACATTCAAGCTTCAGTCACAGTAAACAATCATCTCTTTGCCCTCATTCTTGGGAGCCCCAATGTGATTTCATTACCACTGCCCAGAATTCATTCCCCAAACCAGTCATCTGCAAGAGGAAAATTGATGCCAGATTGTAAACACAACAATATTTTAACACCATATTTAATATGAAAAAAAGGAAGATTTAAAAAATAATATTACTTTATTTGTGCCACATGCAAACTAAGATATTTGTCTTCCTTTTATATGGGTATTCAGGGATCATTTGAATTGTCTTGACACAATTAATTGTAATATTAATTAATACCTGGCTGAGTAAACACCAGTTTTAACATTGTTAGGGCTGCATATTGTTTGTTTCAAAGCATTTATGTAAAGAACATAGGTATTTTCTGACCTTATGAATGAACCATTTGTTTTAGCAAAATATTAATGACCATTTTGATATGCTTTATAACCCAAAGCAGATGCATTCTCAGACACTGAAGGCTATATTATAAAGATTATTTGGTGATGCCAAACCTTACCTTCTACACTCAGCATATGAGTAAATGACAGAGACATTTCTGGGAGGTTTCATGAATCGATGTAATATTTGACATTTTTATTTTTTCTTTCATTCTAAAAGAAGTAACATTGCAGAAATCACAGTGCAAATATTTATTATAAAGTAAAAATATTTGTGTATCAATCCAATGTTGATATAAGCTACGAAAAAAACACAGTATAAATATAAATTATCAAAATTAAAATATTTTACTTTGAAAAAACATTATTTTAAGGCCAAAGAAAAAAAAAGTGGTGACTCTTCTTCAAAAACTGCTAACCCACTGAATATTTCTTTTACTATCATAATATATTCATAAAAAGTCAGCAAAACCAAAATCACACTGCTTTTATGTAGTCATTTCAACATGATACTCTCTTATTTAAGAAACAAAATATTTCCAACGGATGGAGAATGAATTTCATCCCAATATGTAACGATCCTTTTGTCCTGGGCAAAACTCAGCATGGCAGTTTTATTGGTATAATATTTCTGGGGCAGAAATTCAATAACGGGAACCAAGTTATTCAGCTATGAAAGCTGTCTGTCTGGAGACATGCTATTAAACAACACTTGAGCTTTCTGTTTACTTTGGTGGTATTTAGAGTTATGGCTATGCATTTGCAGCTTGCTCTTGCTAAATATTTCTAAAATGCAGTTGCTGTAATAGACAGCACAAATCATGATAGCTTCAGTGGTATTGTTTTTCTAAGAAAGAAAAAGCAGAGGCAACAGAGGAATTTTGTTGCTGTTCACTTTGCTTCTACATCTTATTCTCCAGTGTCCTGTTGCTTTATAAATAATGCATTGATATTACTTTTTATAAAGGTGTATGTATTCCCCATTATTACAGTACCTGAACATCCCATACATGAAGGCTTTTATGTTCATAGATCTCCTTGACATGGCAAATAAACACAATGCTGCCATGGAGCTGAGGGCATCTAGTTTGCAGTGGGGCATCTACTTTTTTTTTTTTTTAAGCAGTGCTACAGCTAACCTCAAAACTGTCCTGCCCAACTTCTTCTATTGCAAGTGTAAAAATTGATTCCTTCAGGCTGTGCAAGAATCCATATGATCATGTAGGCAACAGAGAAGGGCAAGGAAGGCAAGTGACAAAAGTCTTGAAGAAGAGGACATTACCATTCTGGTCATTCATAGAGACATGGATATAACCCAGCATATTTCAGGATGGTCAAGGGCCACCAGGAAGGAATCAGTGGCAGACTAGGGAAATAATTTCAAACTTCCTTCATGCAGGTTGTCATTTTTCCTTAAGCTACTGAGCACTACTCTATTTTTATCAAGATAATTAAAATAATAAAAATATCTGCACATAAACAACCAAAAAAAAACCCCAAAANAATCTAATAATGCAAGCACAATATCATAGTAATTTTATTATTTATAATAATAAAAAAATATAATAATGTTAATAATAATCATTTTAATGATAAGAAGAGGGAGAGAAACTAAGGGAACACAAGAGAAGTAAGTGAAGTACAATAGAATTGCTCACAACACTTTGACTGATGCACAGCCTGTCTCTGACCAGCAATCGGCCCCTCCTGGGTATCTTTACTGGTTTATATACTGGGCATTATCTCTCCTAGTTTGTATACTGGGCATTATGTCCTTTGGGAAGGAATATCCCTTTGCCCAGCCTGGTTCAGCTGTCCCACCTGTGCTCCCTCCCAGTTTCTTGTGCACCTGCTCACTGACAGAGGGAGCATGAGACTGAAAAGTCCTGGATTTAGAGCAAGCGCTACTTTGCAACAACCAAAGCAATATTTTGATACTGAATCCAAAACACAGCAGTGTACCAGCTACAAATACGAAAATTAACTCTTCCTAGCTTAAACCAGGACAATAACTTAATCAAAAGACAGGTAGTCACTTAAGTGACCTCTGACCTTTAAGCTATTGTTGCCTGAAATGCGAAACACCGTTAGCGAGAAAAGCCCTCGAGAAGAATTTCTTGGTTGAGGAGCTCTTCTAAAGATGAGCAGGAGAAGGTAAAATAAAAGCAGGTTTACCTCTGAAGGGATTAGATGCCACTGCAGGAAGGCATATGTTGTACCATGTTTCACTGCTGCCCAACATTGAAAACCAACAAAGAAATTAAGCATTCTGCCCATTTTGTTCTATGGCAGAGAGGGAAGAGATATTTTACAATTTTGGGGTAAAATTTATCTTAGTCCTGAGACTCCAAGAGTCTCAGGTGTCTGAGATGGCCACCTCCAAGGGCTGCTCAGCTCCTTGAAGGGATGGATATCTACAAAATGGAAATCAAAAACCTTATCAAGTTTGTTGGCCCTAGAGGCAAGATGTCATAATCTAAATGTAGACTATGCATTTGGTTCACTAAAACACTGGAAAACACCAGTATTCTGTATTTCTCCGAAAGTAGCCTCCATCAATTTTCAAGACAGATGATACCTCCTAGGGACAGGATTTAGCTGCTTCTGGACAGCCATCTCAACTGAAGAACAAAAGACCTCAAAAGGAGGAGAGGGAGATTTCGACCTTTGCTCTCAAAATTTAGTGAACCTGAACTTTCAGGATTGTTGTCTAAATGTTATTACACTACAGTAAAAGACAGAAAATAGTCTCTGCCTTGTCCACATATGGAATCTGACTTCAAACAAGATGTCCTCTACACAGCAATCCCTGCTTTTTACACTAAATGTTTGAGCCAATGTAACTTTCTTCCTCTCATCTTGAATAACAAAGTGCTAAGGTCATACTCCCCCATCAGTCAAACAAATAGAGGATTTTAGCTAGGTTAAAAGAAACCGAGCAGGCACACTCCTGAAAAACACTGCCTTGTTTTGCATTCTAATCCAACAAGGTAAAGATTTCTTGCATGCTTCAATGGCTTGGCTAAAAAAGTGTATCTGCAAATTGGAAACCTTAGGTAATGAGAAATTTAGACACCTCAGTCTCTAATCTCTCCTGTTACCTAATTTTATCTGTATGCCTACTAGATATTCATACATGCAGACACAAATATATTTTGGAGGTGCAATTAGAAATCAAATAGGTGTGGTTTTCATTTTTTTCATATCATTAGCCTTAAAAAAAATCTTGGAGTAATTTTTCTTCAGATATTTCACTGTGTACCCCTGAGTTTGCTCCTTCCATAGGAGTAGCTTAGTGGAGGTTTGCTTACAACTCTTCATTCACATTCAACAGAAGGAGGAACTAAATCACTCTTAAGTGGTAATTAAATGTTGAAACAATGGGTGCCACCATGCACAGCAACTCGCTGCTTGGAAAGGCGAGTGAAAAGCTAAGCCATCAGAGCAAAACTGTGAGCTGGAAAAGCAAAGGCAAACACAGATCCCCATGGTTTCAGCGGCTGCAGCTGTGCAAGTGAAGCAGAAGGTCAGTAGGCACGGGTGGGTGGTGTGCGCTGAATGGACCTGGGGGAAAGCNTCTTGAATCAGTATTGCTATGCAAAAAATTATCCAAATCAATCCGTTAGGCCCCTCTCACCTCTAAAATTAAAACCATAGGCTACAAAATAACTGATGTTGTTTAACCCCAGTTGNTAGAATTGCTCACAACACTTTGACTGATGCACAGCCTGTCTCTGACCAGCAATCGGCCCCTCCTGGGTATCTTTACTGGTTTATATACTGGGCATTATCTCTCCTAGTTTGTATACTGGGCATTATGTCCTTTGGGAAGGAATATCCCTTTGCCCAGCCTGGTTCAGCTGTCCCACCTGTGCTCCCTCCCAGTTTCTTGTGCACCTGCTCACTGACAGAGGGAGCATGAGACTGAAAAGTCCTGGATTTAGAGCAAGCGCTACTTTGCAACAACCAAAGCAATATTTTGATACTGAATCCAAAACACAGCAGTGTACCAGCTACAAATACGAAAATTAACTCTTCCTAGCTTAAACCAGGACAATAACTTAATCAAAAGACAGGTAGTCACTTAAGTGACCTCTGACCTTTAAGCTATTGTTGCCTGAAATGCGAAACACCGTTAGCGAGAAAAGCCCTCGAGAAGAATTTCTTGGTTGAGGAGCTCTTCTAAAGATGAGCAGGAGAAGGTAAAATAAAAGCAGGTTTACCTCTGAAGGGATTAGATGCCACTGCAGGAAGGCATATGTTGTACCATGTTTCACTGCTGCCCAACATTGAAAACCAACAAAGAAATTAAGCATTCTGCCCATTTTGTTCTATGGCAGAGAGGGAAGAGATATTTTACAATTTTGGGGTAAAATTTATCTTAGTCCTGAGACTCCAAGAGTCTCAGGTGTCTGAGATGGCCACCTCCAAGGGCTGCTCAGCTCCTTGAAGGGATGGATATCTACAAAATGGAAATCAAAAACCTTATCAAGTTTGTTGGCCCTAGAGGCAAGATGTCATAATCTAAATGTAGACTATGCATTTGGTTCACTAAAACACTGGAAAACACCAGTATTCTGTATTTCTCCGAAAGTAGCCTCCATCAATTTTCAAGACAGATGATACCTCCTAGGGACAGGATTTAGCTGCTTCTGGACAGCCATCTCAACTGAAGAACAAAAGACCTCAAAAGGAGGAGAGGGAGATTTCGACCTTTGCTCTCAAAATTTAGTGAACCTGAACTTTCAGGATTGTTGTCTAAATGTTATTACACTACAGTAAAAGACAGAAAATAGTCTCTGCCTTGTCCACATATGGAATCTGACTTCAAACAAGATGTCCTCTACACAGCAATCCCTGCTTTTTACACTAAATGTTTGAGCCAATGTAACTTTCTTCCTCTCATCTTGAATAACAAAGTGCTAAGGTCATACTCCCCCATCAGTCAAACAAATAGAGGATTTTAGCTAGGTTAAAAGAAACCGAGCAGGCACACTCCTGAAAAACACTGCCTTGTTTTGCATTCTAATCCAACAAGGTAAAGATTTCTTGCATGCTTCAATGGCTTGGCTAAAAAAGTGTATCTGCAAATTGGAAACCTTAGGTAATGAGAAATTTAGACACCTCAGTCTCTAATCTCTCCTGTTACCTAATTTTATCTGTATGCCTACTAGATATTCATACATGCAGACACAAATATATTTTGGAGGTGCAATTAGAAATCAAATAGGTGTGGTTTTCATTTTTTTCATATCATTAGCCTTAAAAAAAATCTTGGAGTAATTTTTCTTCAGATATTTCACTGTGTACCCCTGAGTTTGCTCCTTCCATAGGAGTAGCTTAGTGGAGGTTTGCTTACAACTCTTCATTCACATTCAACAGAAGGAGGAACTAAATCACTCTTAAGTGGTAATTAAATGTTGAAACAATGGGTGCCACCATGCACAGCAACTCGCTGCTTGGAAAGGCGAGTGAAAAGCTAAGCCATCAGAGCAAAACTGTGAGCTGGAAAAGCAAAGGCAAACACAGATCCCCATGGTTTCAGCGGCTGCAGCTGTGCAAGTGAAGCAGAAGGTCAGTAGGCACGGGTGGGTGGTGTGCGCTGAATGGACCTGGGGGAAAGCCAAAGACCATATTTTCCATTGGCCAAGATAGTTACACGAAGGGAAAATCTGGGAATCTTAAGATGCCTTCCTGCTTGTTCCCAACATACAGGAAGGAAGGCAAGATGATTAAACAAATGAACTTACTCCTATGATACATTGGAACCATATAGACAATGGTTTTTATTCTGGCAATTAGTTAAAAAGGCTCCATTTGCTGGCTGATTTCTCATGCTGGAAGGGTTGGACATATATATCGTTTAGTATTACTAGCAGTGTTTACTATTTCTAGCAGTGAATTCAGTGGAGTAACAATAAAACTTTTGTGCAATTATGTGTGCATACACCATGATCTTGAAAGGTTTAGCAGGAATTAAGTTCTCATTAATCTAATAAATAATTACACATAATGAGAAAAGAAGAAACACAAAGAGTGACAAACTGCTAATAAAATGCAGATTCTTATACTGACAATGCATTAATTTATGCCCATTTTATTTTGATGTAGAGAATTGTGAAAATTCATTGTGTTAGCATCCAAATTATTTAGATTTTTTTGTCAATAAAAACAACCATGAACAATGACTAGTCTTTGTCTTACAAGAAGAACATTAGCTTATGTTACAAAAGTCTATTTCTAGCAGATTTTTCCTATCACTGCTTTGGCAAACATGATGGTGACTGGCTTATTTTTACGCCTTCACTGCTGCACCAAAGCAGTTTGGTGAATGATTTCCCAGCTGATTTATGTTGACAGGCTCTTGCCATAGGAAAAAAGCTATGGAGTAACTTTTCTGAGTCTTATATACGGGCAGCTCTTTCTACATATTGTCACTGAAACCTTGAGAATTAAATCAAAGCTGCTTTAATAATTCATAAGAAATTACATTAACAGACTTTTTTCTCAGTCCTTAGTTTATCTCTGCAAGAACTAGCACTTCCAAACAGTAGATCAGCATGAGATAAATGCTGAGTTTCTACAAAGCAGCGTGACAAGCACAGTGCAAGCCTAGCTTAGGTGGAATGCAATGGTACCATTCAATGTAAACTCTCGTTCTCCCCCAGTCCCCACGCTTTTCCTCTTATTCTGATGAAAAACCTAATCACATCTCCCTTCAACAATTGACTATAACCTTTTACCTATATAAACGTCATTTACTACAACGTTTTACCTGCCTTTTCTGAAGGGCATGGAGTCCAGGCTGAGTTAAAAGGCAAGTAAAGAGACATGAGCATCTTGCAGACTATGCTCAGGTCTTGTTTCTTGAGCATGGTCCAGGCTCCAGGTCAGGCACAGCAAGCCACAAAGATGTGCACAGCAACAAAGGAGGCTCTGAACCTATGTGGTATTCCCACCATGAAAGCATAGTTTTTGTCATCATACACTTGCTTAGCAGAAGGCACCTGGACTTAATATTTACTTTATAGGTGTTACCAAAATATTAAAGAAGAACAGCGCTACTTAAGCTTTTTCAGTGAGACCTGGGTTTATGCTGTCTGATCTTTGAGCAGTTTCAGTGTAAGCCAGCTCTTAAAAGAAAACCACGAGGCAAAGAGGAAGGGCTCAGGAAAAAAAGGCTCATTTCATTAGTAGTACTTACCTTGTACATAGCAATGTGCAAATGCAACCTTGGTAGCAAAAACCAGACTTGATTTAAAGTATTTTTAAAAATATTTTTCTTTTTCTTAATTTTTTTTCAAAATTGACCTTTTTAACAGGTATATACCATGCCAGATTTCCAATTTTTTACCAAGTACTTTCATATTTGCTATTTTGTTATTTAATGGAAGTAAAGGTAGATATATAGGAAAAAGAAAAGGTGAAAATCAAAAAAGAATTCAAGGTTTCAAGCTGGGTTCAAATTCAGTTAATGTGCTCATCTAAGTTGTGCACTCTATCCAACTTTATTATTTAGGTGTGCCCAGGAACAGAGTGTCAGAATTATTGGAAAAATGTGATTTAAAGTTTGAAAGTCTTGACAAATTTTTATTAAACATATAAGTTGTGCTTATTCATATGCCTTACACAATATTTCTAAAAAAAAAGTGTATTTTTTCGATATAACCATACTTAGTTTCTGTATCTTAAAATAGGCATTTAAGCTAGATTAAGATACTAATGGTTTTGATATGCTTCAAATGAAAAAGATCAGAACATATTGGGAACCAAATAAGGCATGAACATTTATAGATTTATTGCACATGTTGTGCAAGAATAATAAACAATAATTCATACTTTCAGCTTTCAAAGCACTACATTTACGTTTCAAGAAAACGAATACATATAAATAGTTTTGGGGCTATTTCTTTATTTGTTTGTTTGTTTTGCAGACCAAAGGTAAGGACAGAATTAAAAAATGCAAAATAGCAGGAGACTCTATATGTTAGATTTACTCCAACACAACTGTAGACCCAAAACAATTGGGTTTGTATAATTACATGCTCACTCCACTGTAACCAGCAGACTTCCTCAGACTGTGACCTCTAAGCAGTGAAAGTCCCTCTGTGTGCTCCACGCATCCCAGGAAAGTGATGAGTTGTCCTGTTCTTACACATTCATTCAAGGTTGCCTTGGCAACCCCTTGATAAGATGGTTCCATAATGTCTGTCCAGCTTTTCTCGCTATTGCATGAGTTTATAGACAAGACAATTTCAAAAGATGGCTTTTCCCCTTAGGGCCTGCAGACTCAATATAGATTTCTTCCTGTCTCAATAACAAACTTGCTAGTCTACTTGCTAACAAACTTACGTGTTTATCCTGTTGCTTCCCATATATGTATGCAGACATTGATTCAACTGCTCTGTATTCTACTGAAAGCATTTACTAAATACTTATTTTTAACTTAGGTTTCTCAAATTTGTGAACCCTTTCTATGAACAGGGTTGTCTCTGTTAATCTTCAGTCTAAATTCCGCTTGCCCCTAATGTTCAACTCTGCAAAAATAATTAACTAGAAGACAGGGATGGTAAAGGTATAGATTCATTTAATATTAAATTAGTATATTAATATTATTAAAGAACATAATTTAATATTAATTCACTATACTGACATAGAGAAGACTGATCTCAAAGACAGGGTTTTCCAATGCAATGTCTGAAACTAGGCAGCTGAAGAGAGGAGGGAAATAGAGATTGTATTCTTGTCATCAGTGAGGGAAAGAATACTCTCTGAGCTCAAACAAAAGTAGAGACAGGACACAGGTCATGGAACCTGGAACTCTGAGAAATGTGAGTGAAAACTGTACCTTCTTCGACACCAGATAATCCATTTTGAGATTTTTCTTCTTTGAGGTTTCCATGGTTGCTGATGAAGGTCCAATTCACAATGCAGGTTTAGTAGAACAGGAGTTCATCATCAGACACAAGAGAAGTTCACTGAAAAACCTCCCAGCTGTGTTGTTTCTATTTGTACATCATGTTTATGTGTTCAAATACTTCTATATTCATGGCGGTTAAAACCTTGCAAACAAAATTATTCTAGCCTGTCACAGATGTGCCTGATCAGTCAGGGAAATCCAGCAGTGCCAGCAGACTGACCCAGAGTAAACTTCAGAGTTGACATCCAGCAGCTGTTTCAGTGAGATCTGGCATAGCTTCTTCAGTTCTAAGAGAAAATGGAATTATTTGGGGTGAGGTTAAGGACATCCTTAAAAATGTAAGTCCATATGGGAAAAGGTAAAATTTCATGTATTTCCTATTGAGAGTAAGAGAAGTATTTGCAGGTGCTGTTTTTGTGAACTGTTTCTTTCAGGAGTGGATGAGCCATAAAATTTCTACAGCAAATTATTTTGATCACATTATTTTAAAGTACTTTTCACTTTTTTGTGACCTGCATGAATTATTCTTGCTCTTATGTCCACTCATTTTTAAAGTACCACTTACACCATTTTCTTTGCTCTGCCTGATTAAAAAGGAAAAAAAATAAAAAAGACACTTGATAAAATGTGAACTCTGGACATAAAAGCATGTATCACAAAAAAAAATTTAATTTTTTTTATAACTTAAGGTCTTGGACACACTCTTTAGCATGTAATTTTCAACTCTAAGAATATCGAAGTCAATGTACACTGAGGTCAATTTGTCAGGACTGAAACCGTTGGGTGGTGGATCTGTGAAGTTCAACCTGAACATTTAAAAAGAGATAAAGAGAGAAATAGTATTTTCTCCTCGTTCATTTATTGTTTAAAAGAGACTCTGCTAACTCTATGTTGCAGTGAAACGTAGAGGAGAAAAGTGGCATTAAATGCTTGGACTGCGGTCTTCTGAGCTTTGAGGTTGTTTATTTCATTTGTTCTTTATGTATCTTGATTATTACATATTCCTTCCTGCTTTAAAGTCATAAAGGCTCACCAGAATTAATGATTTTACTCTCACAATTCTCAAAGAAAACCCCAAAAAACACTTATATCTTTTTTTAACAGAAAGGGAGCAAGGTTTTATTAGTTTTCATTACACAGCAAAATAAAAATTTTTGACCAAGATCCTTCATAGTCATTTAACTTTTTATTCCGAAAGTTATAATTCATGTAAGTCCTAGAGCATCTTGAACGGCCATTGTCACAAAAGGTATAGTTTTGCCTTTTTGAAATTACAATACTATATGTGGTACTCAATTGTTTTAGCAAATTAGTATAGTGTTCCCTGCTCTTATTTTTCTCCTTTTTCTTTTTTTGCATGTTAATTTATTAGCATCTTATTTTCTTTTTGTATTGACATGGATAAGCTAACTTTCAGCTTCATTTTAGCAAAAAATAAAACTCCAGGGATGTATTTAATTTTTGGTTTTTTATTTTAATGCTTTAGTAATCATTTGACAAGTTGTAAAGTGGGAGTTGAGAAGCGCTGAGGCTGACAAATCCTGCTGTAAAATTAAATGTGTAAGAAATTTCAGTGTGTGGTTTGTAAAGAGGGAAGGGTGAAGGGTACTTGAAATAGACTAGGTGAAGCTACACCCACTCAAGTGTACTAATATGGTGCAGAGCCCTGAGGAAGCACTCATTGCTCTGTGCTGAAATAAGAGACAAGCTGATTTAAGGACAAGGACTAGAGGAACTCAAGCCTACATTAAAGATTTCAGTAACCTGAACAAAAGACACATTAGAGCTTGAATTCAATGTTTTGACCTGAGGAGATACTACATAAGTTCAAAACTTTATGCAACATGCGGCTTATCACAGGCTGAATCTCTGCAGCTACTCCAAAACTAGCGCTACCGTGATTTTTGATTTTAGAGCTGGCTCAATATGCAACATGCTCCGTTGTATTGCACCAACATGTTCTACCTTCACTTTTTGAGATTGCCCAGAAAATCTAAAGTTTAAGGGGAAGGAGACTTTCAAAGTCAAAACTAGTGCCTTAATTTAAAAAAAAAAAAAAGGTTTTGTGGATTCTAGTTGTCCATCCTTTCCACAGGTAGTATTAACATTTTTAAGTTGTTTTGTTTTTGTTTAACAGCTAAAGAAAATGTCTCAGGCTAAATTTTTCTAGTATTACACATGCAAACGGTAATTACTGACATCAGTTTTAATAAAAATCAATTTTATTCATGATGGAAGGTGGACTAATAAACTTCTAAGGTTCTTTCCAACAGTGCACTTCTATGATTATATAAATTTGAAAAAAAGTCCTGAAAAATCCAGAAGCTTTTAGTCTTGAATAGATCAAGATAAAAATTATTTATGAAATGCTTTTAGATCCGACTACATAAGAGATCTAGTATGGAAAATAAAAAGTAATTATTATCTACTGTTTACAGTAAGCAAACAAATTTTTGTGTCTGTGCATCATTCTCAACAATCTCAGAACTTATGCATACTACAGAGGATGTTCCTTTTAACAGGAAAGACATCTGGTTCTGTTAATTTAATCTTGAAATATTTCCCATTAGTCTCTGTTATGATAACCAAAGGAAATCCCAGGTCAAAAATTTCTGAGTTGCTTGCTGTGGACTTGAAATTTTATCTACAAAGACCCATACAAACTATTCTGTTTTAATCATTCCAGTTTACTTCCAGCACACTGGAAATGAACCAAGACCTTTAAACTTGGTTCATTTTAAGTTTATCTTTAAGCATTTTTTTACCAGATGGAGTTGAAAGAGGAAATTTACATTAGTTTGCAAAAAGAGATGATATTTTATTAAAAGATGGAAATGCTTTTTAAATTAATTTCATAGTTTAAAAAAATATAAAGGGCCACTTTACTATTGGTAAAGTAAGAGCTATGTTCTAATTAAATTGCTTTATAATAACGGCAAGAAGATACTTTTGGAGTAAGCATGACTTTTACTGATAGCAACTCTAGTAAGGTGTTCACTGACAGGTGACCACCATACCTTCATTCTCTTTTTTTATTTTTTTTCCCTGAAACCCCTTCAGCTTTGCTTTCTGTGCAGAACTTTGAACTTGTTCCTTAATGCAGTCTGATGGATAAAACTTGTATGCTAATCCACATGACACCAGAGTTTATAGATATCAGAGTAATACCATGGAAAAGATAATTACTTCTTCTCCAAAATGACAGCTATGATTTGGCAAAGGAAGAATAAGTTCCTGAAATTTGTTTGATTTACCCCAGAGCTCCCACATATTTGAAATTACTCTTCACATTTTCTGTAAAGACACAGATTTGTACTGCATAATTTCAATAAGTCTCTTCCTTCCTAAGAAGAGCAGCGGTCAGAGGAGTTGTTCTCACTCATAGAAAACTTTAACATTTTTCAATTTCCAATCTATCTTCAGTATAACTTATTTTTGGTTTTGTGCTGACACATTATTTTCAGCGGTAATCCTGAACCTGTCTCAGAATATTCCATGTAAATCTCTTGGTCACAGAGCAGCCATTATGGCCAACTACCTAGTTCAGTAGATGGAACCTGAGATGCTTCATCACCCCATCTGTGCCACTAAGCTGCCAGAAATTCAAGGACTTTCAAAACTGTGCTCTTCAGATTTCTCTGAAATCAGATTTGGCAAAACCCACTGTCATAGTAGAAGGCTTTCGGTTTGCCAGTCTGGCAATTCTAAAATTGCCTTCTCAATCATTTATTATTTTTAAATTTTGCACCCTTCCCTGTCAAAGTTAATCTGGTTAAATTAAATTATAGCTGTGTGTTACTATTTAGCAAATGTGGCTATTCAGAAGGAGGGAATACTTTGCTTTTCTACAAAAGCTGTCCTGAAACAGCTTGTGAATGATAGGAACTCCATAAGATCTAAGGTGAACTCTGCATTTTTCTTCCACTAAAGCTATCAGTAAAAGAGACTGAATGTGGAATATAAACCCAGAATAATTTTGGATAAGGTAATATAAATAAAGGCTAATATTCAGATGGGTTTACTCACTTTAAAACTTGGGAAAACAGGTTTTCAGATGCAATTAGATGATATTATCACAAGATGATATCATCACAAGACTAGAGGACAAGATATTTTCCTCTGCCTTTCTAAATCAATAAAATTAGACACTAGAGAAAAAGAAGAAAACAAAACTTCAGTCGTGAGGTTTTTATCATAAACGCTTTTTGATGTTCGGTGTTTCTAATGACCTCTATAAAAATAACAAGCTGCAGCTGTCTGATGGCTGGTCCACTTGTGGTTATTATTGCATAGAATCAAGCACATCCTCTTCTGTTCTGCTCTTGACATTTTACTCCAGTTAGCTTCTTTATTTACCTCTGAGGTTTTCATATTTTTTAAGCTCTGGCAAAAAACTGTGGAGTACATGCTATGGTTGTCCTTTTGTCAGGTTGTACCTGATATTTTGGCCTTTTAGAGGCAATTTTCTGATGGAAGTAAAAGCAGTGACTTGGAGATCTATTTAGCTTGTTTATTTATAGAGTCTATGTCCTTGAGTTTCTCCACGGTAGGTCAATGACACAGGAAAACCCCTTCTTTAAGAAGTCACAGCTCAAACATCAACAACAGAGATCTGAAAATTATCTCTAATTAAAACTTCATGGAAAAGAGCAACTTCTTCCTCCTTTTGCCAAATAGCACACTAATAAACTGTCATAGAAATGATAACTAGATGGTACTTCTTCAGCTGATGTACAAAGCTTACATCAATTTTACAAAATTTAAAATCATGTACAAGGTTTCCACCTGACTATTCTCACATGAAAATTATTTTCTCACTACGCAGCCTTACTTTATATGCCAAGAGATCTCAAATAAACAACCTTGCTAGAAGTATCAGAATGAGAAGTCTGGAGGAAAGAGCCATGACCAGAATCTGATCACTCGGTCATACCACTTATGTGTAAAGCGATACTCAGAGGTTTGACTGCATGAAAAACTGAAACCTTGTTTTGATAAAGGAGCAAAAAGACCTTTTCCTATTGCCTACAGATTTCCTTAGTCTTCTAAGGATATGTTCTTCTAAGGATATTTTTATTGTCAATTAATGGTAACTTAGACACCTTTCAGCATTTCAGACTGGACTTACTCTGGAATAATATATATATATCTTATAAATTCCCATTTTCACATAAAAACGTACACAAAATATTTTCCTTCTTCTTATTCTTGGTTTCATTTGTCTCTTAATATATCACCAGCTAAACACTTTTGTCGATGTGCCAATCTACATCCATAACAGAAACTCTTAGACAAGCTACTTTTTCACTTTATTTTAAACTCTGCATCTCATATGCCCTCTTTTCTTACTCCTTTTCCAGTACTATATGGAAAAGTTAAAGGAGCACCAGACAAGCTAACACCTGAAGGAGCTCCACAGGTGGTGCTATAAAAAGTGCTTATCAAGTGCAGGGATGCAATTGCCTGCCACCCATGAAGGTTAACCTATTCACATTCACCTTGGCCTTTCCATGCTCAACTACAGTGATTTAATGAAAAGAAGAAAGATAAGGAAGAAAAGGGTTCTTTTTATCTCTACTTCCCCATCACATATATCATCTATTTTCTGCCAGCTTTAGTACAGATCTAATTTAATTCATGAGAAATTAAAAAAAACCAACAAACCTATCCTCTCTTTTTCTCTTAGATGAAAATATGATCTAAATGGCCTAGAAATTTTAGCTACTTGAAGAACTGTTCTTTAATCTATCTTGCCCTAAATTATAGCCCTTCTCTTGAGCCCACTGGAGTCAGTAGAAAGATTTAGATTGAATCCAGTAGGATTTGGATTAATTTTTCTGAGTGCACACAATTCATCTCAGTTCTCTTATTAGCTCTCCAGGTTGCTGCAGAATTACAGAAAATTCCCACCTACAAATAAAGCTCAAGTCTACACAGCAAACCAATCAATTTCAAAATTGCTTAGGGATTTTTTCAATTTGGTGTTGTGCATATGAGATTATTTATACTGGAATATCTTTTCTTTCACATAATCCTGAACAAGAAAAATTACTAAACTTAAACTCAGTTTTTGTGAGCACCACTGCATGTGAGAAAATCCTAAATGAAAATGCTGGGCCATGTGCATGAAAGCTCTCCATAGAGGCAGTTGAGTCTGCTACAAAAACTATTTAAAAGTGATAGTTCAACAGCTTAAAGGGATTTGATAACACATTATTTTTAAGCCAAGCCTTTAAGACATTTTATTTATTCCCAGCTAAAATTACCTCTTTTCACTTATTTATGAGACTATTTAATGGTATTATATAACCACAGCCATTCTCAGCCTGCTATTTCCCCGGAGTGATAACAGGTTACTTCTCTCTCCTCAAAGTGAAATGGCCAAGGTGTACTCCACCAGCTCTCTATTTGTCATCACTCGTATGATCTCATTACCATTCTGACCAACATCTGAGAATATATAGGCTGTTTGTCCACAGAGCACTCATCTGGGGCAGAGCCATACCACTCCAGAGACTCAGAACCATGCCCGAGTCTCACAGCCCAACTTGTTCCCAGTTAGAAATCTCATTCCAGAACCTGCAGGGCCTCCTGCACCCTAAACTGATGTCTGCATTCCTCTTCTTTGAATTAGACGTTGTCTAGTCTAACAAAGAGGAAGCGATTACAAGGTGGGAAGCAACAGTTAAGAAAGACACTTCAGGATGCACCAAAACCAACTCAGAAGCTAAGACAATCACACTTGGCAGAAGTGTCAGGAAGCAGCAAAGTTCAATCTAAAGGTGTTGTTTTACAGAGATAAAGGGAATGTAGATGATAAAATGAAATAGGAATCTAGGTCCTCAGAGTTTACCTAAAATCCGGAAACTTTGTATGACAAACAGTGAAATATAAGCCTAGGACTCATGTAATAATGTTGCACCAGAGAAGTCATGAAGTACAGTGCTCAAATATGGAGACTGATCCTACTTTTTCCTGATGAATCTTATGGGAGAAAATTATATTACAAAAGATCCATTTTTATGTCTTTTGCATGCAGGACTTTGCAAATGAACATAGGAACAACTGTTCTGCATTTATTTTCAGATGTACTTGGGATCCACTTGGATTTCAGAGTCACACCTTCCATTTAGTTATATAATCACTAAATTAAGATGTGCCCACTACAGGTTCCTATCTGGAAATTTATCTAGTTTCCAGACAGGCTTCACAGAACCAATTCTACACATCTCTGCTTAAATTTTGCATTGTTGGTACAACAGTGACGTTCTTACCTTTGCAGTTAATCTCTCTGTTATCCTAATAAGATGAAAAATGTTATATTTTTTAATAGTAAGAGATAGCTGCTGATAAAAATTTTATCTTTCCTGTATTTTGTACAGAAAAAGGTATGTACTCTTCTGATTCTAAACTCATAATTCAAGATTAAATTTTGGAGGCCATTTTTTCTAAGCCTACCTTTTGAAAACAGAAAGATTTCTTGCATAACATTATATATAGTCCAAAAAATAGCAATAGTAGAAAAAAAGCAACTGATTTCTCCTAACTAATCTCCATTTGTCCACAGTTTAAAACAGACTGTTCAATTAACTGGAGGATACTGTCTGAATCAGCTTTATGTCAGGTTTTTGAAGGAAATAAAAAATAAAACTGTTTAAAGATATTTTTCCACAAGGAGTCTGATGGAGAATTTCCTTAAAATGATGTAATGTTTCATAATGTACCTAGAAACATTAAAGGGAAAAATCTACTCCATTTAGGGGAGAAAGTAATTTTATCTCTGTCCTTTGGCGGTCTGAATTATGTATATCCTAATAAATACACATATTTAGTTCCAATAGAAGGCATTGCTTTTACCTCAATATGCAACATTAAGCATTTGATTGCTATCTGTACCAGAAGCATAGTAGCAATTTGTGAAAAAATGTGTTCTTTGTAATTTTAAAGCATCTTAAAAATTCCTCTAACAGAAACATTGATGATTTTTGTTCTAGAAGTGGAGGAAGATATTTCCCACATTAAATGCTTCCTTAAAATAACATCTTGATCTTTTCCACTATATATTTGACCCACAGCAAAAGGTTGACATTTGAATTAGGAGACAGGAACTTTTCAACAAAAGAGAAATGCACTAGTTTTCCTGCTTTCAAGCAGAAATACAAGAAAAAGCCCAACAAAACTCAACCCAGTTCAGCTTTCCCTCTTTAGCAAAATGCAGAAAGGAACAAGACAATCAAAAGGAATTTCAATATGATTGCAAGGCATGCCTTTGGAATCACACTAAACTAATACACACTCTTTAATTTTCCTTTACCTAAAAAGTAGACAAACTTGAAGATAAAATGTAGTTTTCATCTCCATTTGATACAACAGCCTCCTTTACTATTACTTGTATACCTGACATCAGTTTGTCTACTGACAGGATATCAAACCTCTCCATCTGGTCACCCCTTGTTAACATCACCACAATCCTACTGCAATCCACCTCTCTATGTCCCAGAACAGCTACACTGAGATGGCTGTGGACCTTCCAGTCACATCCTCATTCATACCACTAATTAAAAGCCTCTTAAAACAAACCCTAACTCACATCTTCTTGAGCAAAAAAAAAAGAGTCTATCATGTGCTCCTTTGTTGCTCAGATCATATTAGAGTTTCCATCTTACACTTCACAAAATACAATAATTTTCTCAGAAGACATTGCTGTGCATAACAGGGTTCAGGACCACATTATTTACCCCAGTCTAAAAGGTAATGTTTTTATTTATTAAGTCCTTAAAAACAAAGTTCTAACCTCTTGAAACATTTATCTGACCTTTCAAGAAAACTATTTGGGTTAAAAAATATTATTTACTCTAAATGTCGTTCATGAGGTTTCTTTCATGATGTCTGAGGTAGTTTCCAAAATGCCTCTTTGTCTTGTATGTTATGTACTGACAACCTCTCTATGGGCTAAATCAAAGCGCTTTTGTTGCTACTTAAGATATCCATTATCACAAAAATTATTTCTCTCTTCACAGCCTCTACAAATGTGCCACCTATTCTCACAGAGAGTCTCAGACATGGTTCATTCTCTGGTATTCATCATTTTCCCCATTTCCTTCCTCCCTATCTTGTTTCAATAAGAAATAAGCTTTCGCTGTTTCTTATCTTCCCCAGATGGAACAAAAAAAGCACAACTCCAATTTCCATTGGTTTTCTCTACCAGTCTTTTCTTTTAGAGACTCTGCTGGCTTTCTATGGATGTCTAATTTCTCACAGAATTAACTATCCATACAGTAAAAGACAATTGTATATGGCTATTATATATTTTAAAAGCCTGGGGAAACATTCATTAACAAATATTTCTGACATTTTGTACGTTGAAAAGAATTGTATTACACCTTGAGTCTTCCTGGTCAACATACATGTACAAATATAAGGTCTTTTATTTAAGGAAAGGCCTCTTAATATCTCTGTGTTCTAAATACTTCCCTGAGGAAGCTCATAAAGAAAGCTCTTTTTATGTATCAATTCTTTAAATTCAACTGGCTAATTTCTTCTCTTTAAATTACAATCTAAACTGCAATTATAGACTGAAAAGAACAGAAAGAGCATTTAAAAAAAGGGTTATCAGTTTCTGGCTAGCTGTATTTGAAGCATTTAAAATTCAAACATAAATCATTCACAAATGAACATCTAAGAAGACCTTTATCACAATATACAGAACAGTTCAGCATTGCCATAAGTCATGTAGAAATGGAAAGAGATAAGCAAAAGACTCTGACAGACAGCTGTAACAGAAAGATTAAAAATGCTC
The DNA here is from genome assembly GCA_013397955.1 of Grantiella picta. Taxonomy (NCBI): domain Eukaryota; kingdom Metazoa; phylum Chordata; class Aves; order Passeriformes; family Meliphagidae; genus Grantiella; species Grantiella picta. The sequence goes on from VZRM01015740.1 coordinate 394,193, forward strand.
ATCAAATATAAAGTTCAAGTGGAGTACAGACTTTGCTACAACAAATCTGCTCTTGTAGAAGTCTGCATTTTGCTTATATCTAGAATCAGAGAATATTATTGCCTACTTCTTTGGGATATTTTTTCATTTTATTTTTAATGTTTTCCAGAGTCTGAGATGCTTTGTGATTAATTTGAGAGGTAACTCAAAATGTCTTTTTTTATCTATGGGAATTCTAATCATTTGGTTCTTACCTATTTTAAAGGTTACTTCTCACTATGTGTTTTTGTCGGTAAATAAAGATGAGTTCTGAATGTTCAAAAGACTTCTCTCCTGTAGCATGCTATGAGGGAAGAGCTTGGAAAAAAGGGAGAACTTTTGTTCATTATGAAAGAAACTTTATTCTAAACTTCATATATGTCATAGAAATTCCTCAGGATCACTCTAAGTATAAAGGTTTGAGGGAGTTTGAAATGTTCTGTTTATTTCTGCTCAGTCTTCCTGAGCATGGTATGATACAGTTTTATTAAAATACAGAAATATTACTTTTTTAGGAGAAAGTCTGTAATAGGCAGATGGAAAGTCATTGCCATATACATTTTACAATACTGTTACATAAAGTATTTGGTTTGAGTTCTGAAAAATCTTCCAACACATTCTTACAGTACACATAATTGAGTGTGAGAGACAAAGAAAGAGATCCTACAGCTTTCAGTATTTTTCAGCTTTTCAGAAATTCAGAAGTTCAACACATCATGCAGTGGCATTTGCATGGAGTTCAAATGATTAAAATAAAGACCATAACAGGAAGTGGTGTTTTCTTCATTATAATGGCAAAATTAGTCACACAGCGGAAGTGATCACTTTGGGCATTTTCAATAACTATGCATTTTGTGTTTCTCTACATATAATACATTGTACAAGTACTTAGGGGTTTATGTGGGTTTATATCTCCTGTGGAGTACATCATACACCTGTATGTTATGCATATACTTTAATTATGCATAAATACTGATATATAATTTTAATAATCCAGCAATTTTTTCCTTTCAGTTAGATTACATACTGTCCTTTTCTAAAGACAGAAAACTCCATTCTCATCTTGTTCTTTATTCTCTGCCTATTCCTGCCTTCACTTTGAATTCTAGGTGTAATCTCTGTAGTCTCTTCATGCTATGCTAATTTGAAGTCTGAGCTCCAGTGGCACTTTTCGTCTACCATCTGTAGTCTTCTGTCATCTGGGGCAGCTCCTCAGTTTTACCATGTCCCTGAAAGCCATGTGTGATCATCACCTAGGATGAGATCCAACAACAGATTGACACCTACATTCAGTTGAATCTGCATGACACATCTATCTTGGAATTCTAATCCACTAAAATAAACACTGAATATGGAGTCTAGAGAGTTACTGTCTTAATCAACCACTACTTTAGGGTAATCTGAATGACTGCCTAGGCTCAGCTGATTGTATTCCTCATGACCTTTCACTGGTTGTCCTACTGGTGATCTATAAAACATCTTTGGTATCCTGGTTGGCTCCTCTTCAGGAAGTGGTGGCATAGGTTTTATGACCTCTCTGCCAGGTCTGTGTATTTATGCTGGGTAACAACAAATTGCATCAAATAGTACCACAAGATTGTGCTTGGAGAACTGAACCATGATAGCTCCTAGTTAAAAGGAGTTTACAAGTCTTTTAAACTTCCACACATGACAAGTAAACAATAGATGTTTTAATTCAGAGTTTATCATGCTCTTTTATCAACATCTCCAATTTAATAGGGGGTCCAAACTATCCTTCCACTTCCATATTCTACTAACAAATCCCTTGGTTCCCTAATGTGTTAAAAAATATTAGTTGGAAAATAGAACAGTAACAGTAGGAAAAAAGAAGAGGGTAAGACACTTCTTGACTTTGGGACAAGAGACAGGAAATCAGATAAAATTCTGTGAAGGTTTATGTTGCATTGCTAGATAAAGCACATCCTAACCTGAAAACTATTGCTTAATTATAAATAGATGTTTTATTCTGAATTTGTTTTTAATTACTTTGTTGCTGGCATATTTGAAAATATACTGATATAGTTTTGAAATAAGGTCAAGATAATTTAAACTAGATATATTACAATAGTTTAAATAGTAATTAAAGCAATTAAAAATGCAACTAATATTTGCAATATCATATATATTATCATATAAAGCTCTTTTTGTGAACAGGAAAGTTGGATAAGTTTCCACAAATATTCTTACAGTAAAGTTGATTCAGTATTCTATATCTGTAGAGAATAAAGTAGCAGATGGATCTCCATCTCTCAAATGTTTTCTGTTCACTCTTCATTTTCCTCTTGTAGCTTTCATCCATTTTATTTTTGGTCTACAGAGAAAGTCTAAAAACAATCTAATTCTTCTAAATTCCAGATCTCTTTATGTGATAAATTAATAATCTGAATCATTCTTGAGACAGCCTAATGTTGCCTGAATCTCTGTATTAACTTGTCACTGGGCTCAGTACTGAGGAACTTCATTTTTAGTGTAATTTAGGTGAGGACAGATTACTGTTGAGGGAAAAGCAGCCCAGGGCTCCCAAACTGCTCTTGTGCAGGCCAGATCACCACAAGAGCTGTATCTTCCGAGAAAGCACACAACTTAGAGTGGCCATATCAGTGCCAGGGTCCACCTTCTGCTTATTTGCACTTCCAATCAGAACAAGCTCAAATTTTAAAGTTGTAGCAAAGAAATTCCTTTCCTTTAGCTATATATGTTGATGGATTTTTATCATTCCTTCTTGGAAAATGTTAGAATTATTGCTAGCTATGCTGGCTACAATTGTCAAATCTTCCTTTTTTCCTCTCTTCCAGTGCAGTTTTGCTTTTCTAACTGTGTATTCTTTTGGTCAGGCTCACCCAATATTTTGACAACCTTTATGTAACTACATATCATAAAGACAGAGATAAACAAATACTATTGAATATCTTCATATTGTTCTGCCTTAAGGTGTTTTCTTTCAGAGATTTCCTCTTACAGAGAAAGCAAAATTAAATTGTTTTAATGCATAAGAAAAGTACTCAAAAAGCAAGCACTAAGCAACTGGAGAAATTATAGACACATTGGAAGTACAGCTGGTTATAAAACAAAATTAAATCCCTTTCACTTATACTACAGATATGCTAACAAGTATTAATTACATAAGTATTGTAGTCTTTCTGTTGAATTACACAGAAATGCTTGCAGTATGTGCTGCTGATGCAGAATTTCAAACATTTTGTATATTATAACAGCCAAATGGGATTAAAAAGGAACAGTTCAGCAGTGAGACCGCAATGATCAATGGACTATTGTTACATAACAAAAACTTCTGTAAAAAAAGCAAGAGGAAAAGTGTTCACTTTTCTGCATCACAGGCTCAAATTTACCAAATATTTCCCTGGGCAATCTCTTTGATCATTCATCTCATGCTCTTCCTCTCACCTAATTTGTAGGGCTACAGGAGGAAGAGAAGCTACAAAAATAATGTCCAACTAAACTAAGATCCAGTTTAAGAAATCTGAGGACATTCCAAGGTGAAAGGTAAAATGGTTGAAGCAAAAACTGGTTCAGTTTCTGGCTCTAGAATTAACTTAGTGTGCAATCGTGAGTAAATATGTTGCTACTCCTTCAACTTGATTGCAACATCTTTTTAAAAGAAAATGTAACTTTACTTTCACAGCACTGAAGTCTTAGAACAGTGTTGTAAAAAAGTCAGAATAAGAGAAAATTGTATGCAATATGAATACATTACTTTAACATCATATTAATAGTAAGTTTGTGTGTGTATATATATATATCCTCTAATAAGAAAATTATGCAGAGAAATATTTCGTGTTCAGCTCTAGAACTGGTAGAAGCACCCCTATGGTGTATGGTGCAGGAGTAAGGTTCTGATTTGCTCGTACGATTAAAGACAGTACAATCCCAGATGGTGAACTACAAAGTTGATTAATTTCTCTCCAGACTACAAGGTGTGAAAATTTTACCCCTCTCATAGCTGGGACTAGAGGCTTCTATTTTCTTTATTTGCTTACATGTACAAACCTTTTAAAAATGTATAATCTTGTCCTGGGCATTTTAAAACCAAATGAGTTCAGCTGTACAGGCCAAATAATTGTACAAAGCCAATTATTACATGTATTTTTGCATAGCAATGCATGTGTAGATAGGGAATATTCAAGAACCATCTGGACACAATACTGTGCCATGTGGTCCACGATAACCCTGCTTGAGCAGGAAGGTTGGACCAGATGACCCAGTGTGGTTCCTTCCAACCTGACCCATTCTGTGACTCTGTGATTTCAAACAGCTACATTTCACCAACCAGTAAGTTTTTCCACAAACCAGTAATTCAGTATATGCTCATTAGTGATTACCTAGACTCTAACAGTTGTAGATGGGCTCCTTTTTTCAAAGTTATGGCAAGAAAAATGGGTTCATGTGGAAGAAAGAAATTTAGAGAGGAACCCAACATAGCTGGAACATCCGGAAAATAAACCACAAGGCTTGGAAAAATACTAACTATGACATTTCTGTCTGCACAAGTTTGTTGATAACTGACCTGCAGTCTTATTCATTGTAGTACATTGACTATTCAGAGTCATAGATTTTCATAAGAAAAAAAAAAGCCTTGGAATTTTGGAGCCTTGGAAAGCCTATCACTTGGAATCGGAAAATAAAAAGCAACCAACATATACTAAAAGATTATGGAGATAAACTTTTTATAAGGACATGCGTGACAGGACATGAGGGAATGCTTTCTAATTGAAAAAGAGTAGGTTTTGATTAGATAATAGATATTATCTATTAACAGATATTTTTGACTAGGAGTGTGGTGAGGAACTGGAACAGATTCTCCAGAGAAGTTTTGGGTGCCCTATACCTCAAAATGTTCAAGGCCAGGTTTGATGGGACATTGAGCAACTTGGTCTAGTGGAAGGTGTCCTTGCCCATGCCAAGGGCATTAGAAAAGATAATTTTTAAGGTCCCTTCCAACCCATTCCATTATTTTTTGATTCTATGCTAATATAAGTTTCTAGTAAGAGTAGTAAATAAAATTTTCTCGTGCTAGGTTTCCAAATAATTTCTCCTTCTTCTTTTTGTTCAAAGAGAATTCTTCCTTTTCCTTCCTGGTCATCCCAATCATAACATGCGCATTCTCAACAAGGGTAAAATACTCAAATCTTATTTTGCTCCTTGTTGCAACCCCTTCTAAGCCTTTCTTGTCTAAACACTAGTAGATAAGATGACTTCAGGGAATAAAAAGATGTGTTCTGTTTTCTCTTCACATTCTAAAAATTATTTCTTTGGTTTTTAGTTAGAAATTTTGTTATAGTTTCTTCTCAGTCATTTCACTATAGTAACAATAAGGAATATGCCTTTCTTCCATCATGGACAAGTCCTGTGCCAAGATGTTGATTCTGAATTTTGAAGGAAGTATAAAGAAAAGGGAAGAAGCACAAAATATTGGAGAAAAGAAATTTTAGGTGAGTAAATAGATCAAAAACCAAAAACAGTTTGAGTAAAAGATGGCAAAAGCTAGAAAAATACAAGTATGAGAAGACAGAGAAAAATTAAAATAAGATGAGGGAAAGAAAAAAGTTATAGAGGTAAAATAAAGGAGATGTACTCATTTCTCAAAGTTATGAAAGCTTCAAAACTTCAAAACTACACAAGAAAGGGGGAATGAAACAAAACAGGGGATGAATAAAATAAATGTTATTCAAGGCTTATGAGAACATGAAAGCAAGACTTGGAAGTACAAGAACAAAGTATTCCATCAAGTATAAAATGCAATACAGAAAACAGCCAATTCTGCACTGAAGTATTTATGTAAACAGCTATACTGAAGAACAAAGAACAGAAGAAGTGACGTTATACAAAGGCCACGATAACAGAGTCATATTACTTTAAAAGTATGATGATTATTTAACATAGGATTTTTTTTCTCTGATGTTTTATTTCCTATCAGTATGTGACCATGGTAAGGTATATTTCTTCGTGTTTGTAGAATCATACAATATGCTGAGTTGGAAAGCACTCATTAGGATCATTGAGTCCAACTCCTGGTCCTGCACAGAACACCTCAAGAATCACAGCATGTACCTGGGAGATTACTAGGTCATACTTCCTCAATTTTTTTTTTTTTTTTTTTTTTTGAATCTTGAAAGCATAGTTAGAATTAAATGCTCTTTTGGCACATAGTTTTCATGCTGATCTTGTATGTATGACTAAAATATACATTGAGTTTCAAAGAAAAGAACAACAAAGAAAAGATTACTGTAGCCCAAATTCGCCAAGGACTTGCAGAAAATTCATATGCCTGTATTAGAAAGTGTAATCTTCAAAATCCGTTCCTAACTTCTTAGTCACTAAAGGATAAAGGGCTTCTTTTAAACACATAAGTCCCAAATGTTCAGAGGGAGCTCAAATGCTTTGAACAGCCCCACACTGCCAGTGTTGCTGCCCTTTCTTGTTGCCATCTTGAGCACTGTCTGAGTCCTCAGGGAAGTCACCATCTGCCTTTCAGGTAGGAAAACCTGCTGAGCACACCCACACACCAGCAAACATAGATCAACAGTTACCAGTGGGAGAATATTTTCCACAGAAATATCACTCCCTGTTTTACTGCCAATCCCGGTGCTCAGAAATCTCCACAGAGATTTCTTCTCTCTCTTCTGACCCTTCTTTCCTCCATCCTTAGTTAATCTCTCTGTGTTCCACAGGCTATAAATAAAACTTTAGTTTTTTCTTTAGAAGGAAAACACCACATCAGCTATTTTCTCCTTAATAATACTTCTACTAGTCCACAGGTGTCCAAAGTCTCCTTTTCCTCTTTCAGTGATTTTACTGAGATATTTCTAGATAAACAAAGATCAATTGTACTCACATTAGACTTTGCCCCTGTTGTTTCCATTTTAGATCTTTATCTCTACAGAGGGCTCTTATGCCTGAAATCTCACGTAGTATTTGTTATCATAGGTCATTTATACCACCTCATCTAGCCTTTTCCCTACATATATAACTTGGCTTGTTTTAAGCCTGAGACTACACTCACTCAAAAATACATCTGTGGTTATGGGGGGTACCCACACTGTGTATGGAGCTCCAGTTGGTGGACTGAGTTCTCAGGAAAGATGTCCAAAACTAGAGGACTAACATGCCCAAATGGCAGTTTTCAACCAAAAGTAAAACTGAATAATTTTATTCAACCAAGAAAAAACTGAAGAAGAGAGAAAGAGAGAAAGGGAGAAGGGGAGAGAGAGAGAGGAAGGAAGGAAGGAAGGAAGGAAGGAAGGAAGGAAGGAAGGAAGGAAGGAAGGAAGGAAAATAAGATGTCAAATTCAAATCAATATGTAACTCCAGATCTGAGATGATTGCTTAAACACATATTTGCACTTAAGCCACTACAGACATGCAGTAAAAGATATTTAATTATCTCAATTCTATTTAATATGTAAGATAGAGTTGCATATTTTTTTTGCATACAATAAATAAGGCAAAACTTACTGTCTTCAAACTGACACATTTTAGGGGATCGGAACAAAGCCTTAAAATTTTGTTCTAAATTACAAAAATTCCTGACAATTTTAAAATGTCATTGTTTTCAAATACAATATCAAACCACATCTGCATTAGACAATACTTTAGAAATATTGTTATTTGCTTGGTATTTTAAAACTCTGTTAGTATTTCCAGTATTTTAAATATGTGAAAGTGATTCTGTATCAATCAACACAGATAAAACTACTTTCAGGATTTGACAATTTCACTCTCTGCAAAGAAAACTGTTATTTAAGGTCGTCTGAATAGAAACCTGCTGGGTTTTTGTATTACATTTGTTTGTCCCGCTGTTTCATCCAGCTGTATATTTGGGAAGTTCATTTTAGCAGTATTGCAAAGAGATCTTTTGACAGAAAAAAAAACACCTCAAGAAGAGCTGGGAAAATAAAACTAGGAACATTGCAAGAGTAGCCATACCATTTCATAGTCATGATGCCTGCGACAAAAGCTCTGTCCTAACTGTTTTCTTCAGTTTTACTTTTTACTTTTTTTTCTTCAGTTTTACAATTTTACTTCACATAAAAGGACATAGGATGTCAGGAGAAAATCTAGTACTTTCTAAATGGAATCCAATGGCTCAACAATAAAAGAATTTTTAATCAATACCAGGTCTATTTCATGTTTTAATCCCAAAATAATTTCAGTCAATTCCCACTACAGGGTTAGAATACTCCTTAATCAAAATAAACACATAAGCAGTTTAGAAACATGGTGGCTGGCTCCCATGACACCAAGGGAGATGTATGTGATGGGGAAGCAGAGCCAGAACAGACTGTACAGAAAGCACTGCTGAAATCAGAATACTGACTTGCATTCCCCATGGCACAGCAGGGAGAACATCATTGCTGAACAGACTTGCTATTAATTTTGTTGCCTACATGGGTCATGGCTGCTAAATTAACTGTCTTTAGTGATATATTAAGTTCTCTAAGTTCGTGACAGATTTCATTCCTCATCTGTTCTGAAGCTGGCAGCAGCCATATCCACTTCTTCTGCAAATCACACTGAAGCTATAGACTTTGTGTGTATGACAGTGACTTTAAGCAGCATTATGGCTGACATACAGCATTCTAAATTATTTAAAAAGTAAAAAATCAGCATCTGTAAGTGACTTATAACACTTCATGAGAGTGTTGATTGTGGCAGTTTAAAATACTCTTGTTGTATCTTAATGGACCAACTCAAAGTATCCTCAAATCGTTATAACATTTCACAGAACCCCAGAATCGCAAAATGGGTGAGGTTGGAAGTGACCATAGTCGGTCATCTGGTTCAATCTTCCTGTTTAAGCATGATCATCCCAGAGTACATGGCACAGGATTGTGTCCAGAAGGCTTTTTAATGTCTCCAGTGAGGGAGACTTCACAGTTTATCTGGGTAGCCTATTCCACTGCACAGTCACCCACACAGTAAAGTTTTTCTTTATATTTAGATGTAAGTTCCTGTGCATCAGCTTTTGTCTATTGCCTCTTGTCCCGTTGTTTGGCACCATCAAGAAGAACCTGGATCTCTCCTCTCAGCACCCTCCTTCAGATACTTACAGATATTGATGATGTCCCTCTCAATCATCTCTTCTCAAAGCTGAACCGGCCCAGCTCCCTCAGCCTTTCCAAGTAAAAGAGATGCTCCAGTTCCTTAATAATTTTTGTTACCCTCCTCTAGTTCCACTCCAGGAGCTCCATGTGTCTCTTGTACTGAGGAGCCCAGAACTGGACACAGCACTCCAAGTGTGGCTACTAGAGCTTGGTGACCCCATATATCTAAAGCAAAGAAAAACACTTCTTTTTCTTTGTATTACCTCAATAAACCTTCTCCCTCCCCAGAAAATTGCATACTTACACACACACATAGAGACAAACAAACAAACACATCTAATGTCCTTAAGCTGGTTTCCTCAACCCATTACCATCTATTTACATGGGAAAACAATTAGTCTTTTCAATGCCTTCTCAGGAAAAATATCCTGATCTCAAGCAACAACCACATTTCCAGATGATATATAGTTTTACACACCCACGTTTTTGGTTTAAGGTTTTCATGGTCTAGGTAGCAAAATTTTAGACCAAAAAAAGGTGGGTTTATCTATTTATTTGGGATAGAATGCTAATACTTTTAATAAAAGAAGTTACTACACATTAAATACAACCAATGGGAAATGATAACAATTTTCACAAGGAACAATTGACATAAACCTGTTTTCTCCACCTTTTCTTGTACAGTGTTTGAGTTTGCGTATGAAAAAAGGGCTAGATAGTCAATGGGCTAAGAAACAGTGCATTCAGGTTTTCTTCTTTCTAGCTCAACTCCCAGGTCATCCCCAGGCTCCAGAAAATGTCTCTGAGGAACCTACAACATGCCAGGATTTGGTGATGTTTTCCTTAAGCAAAGTGTGAAATATTTACTCTGTCATAATATAAGGGGACTTGCTGAGAATTCAGCTTTATTAATTAGTTGAGAAAACACGAGGAAAAAAGAGTGGGTGTTTCTTACCACAGACAGTGCAAACACATGGGATCATTTAATTATGACTAATAACATTGGTTCAAACATTGGGGTCATATAAACTGTATTCTGGCACTGCAGACAAGATATATACATTGCAAACACATCAGCTAACATGATTATGGAACCCAATATGTTTCAGTGATGATGTATCATTCTCTAAAAATATAAAACTCACCTTTATGAAAACAAAATAATTACTCTTTAATTCTGGAAGCTCAGAAACAACTGAAAGTTCATTTTAATGCAATAGCTTGAATTTTAAAAATATTGAAAATTACTAAATATTATTCATCTATTTCAGCTTCCAAGTTAGAGTGAAAAAGTAGTGCTGGAGATTTTTCCTCCTAATGTTATTAGGTATCAGCAATTTTTAAATGTCAGAAAACTGACCAGATTTTATCCTTGATTTCAAAATTTTAAAGAATAAATAAGGATAAAATAGATGTCAAAGATCAACAGTTTCAAAGGAAGTTTCCTAAAAAGATTCTTAAATTCAAATCTAGACAGAAATTACATTGACCTGATTATTAGCAGTGATTTTTACTCAGCTTAATGCAGTGCTTAGAACACTTGGGGGAAAAAAAAGGAAGAAAAAGATTACTATAGTTCTGCAGTTTTCATGCATAAATAAAGATACAATTACTAAATTTTAATTCACAATGGAAGTATGGATTTCTGGGCTATTTTAATCATATTCAAAGGAACTCTATTTATATAATTATATTGATGTAAAAAAAAAAAAAAACTAGAAAAAAGTTTAGTGGAATAACTAAGAAGAGAGATCTCCATACAAAATTTGAATTTATAGTCCCTTTATGCTTGATAATATTTAAAAAGCAGTGAAGAGAATGTGGAGTGTATCTAATTTACATCTCAACATCTCTAGAAATTTGATAAAAGCAGAAGCTTTTATTCTCTGTTTCACTGTACAGAGTGAAAGCCTCCTACAAAGACCTGCTTTAAACACTATACTGTCTGATGGAATACACATTTCTTTCGTGCCAGGAATTCCCTCCAACTGATTTCAAAGCTGGTCCATTCCAAATGTGACAGGGATGCTAATAGATTTGCAATTGGTTCATGAATAAAAATCAAAGTCATACCTTAGGTGCTATGAAATTGTTGTTTAAATAACACATTTTCTATACCAGAACCTCTACATAAAATAAAAAATGAAGCAAAATTTAAAATGTCCGCCACTACAATAAGGAATGTTCTTTACAGTGCAATGCTAAGAACTCCATTCTTATCAAAATAATCACATTCTATTTTCTGCATACTAAATACAGAGTGAAGCATCTTACTAAAAGAAAACAAGAAAGAGAGCAATAATTCTAAGATAGTTTAATTGCTAATAATTTAAATTGAATTCAAAATCCTTCTAGGGAGAGTTATAATCAGATTAACAAAGTATCATTTAGTGCCAGAGTTTAATTTCTTACATTTTCAGAAAAGGTTGGGCAGCTTTGTGTACATCAATAACGTGTAAAGAAAGATCACCATGAAAATACTGATCCTGAATAGGATGTATTCACAAACATTTGGAAAGGTAAATATGTACATATTTACCTTAACCTTTGGAAACACATACATATATATCATACATAATTTGAAAAAAACATTTTTCCTGCCTTAGAATAGATGTGAGACTGCATGTATTATCTTTGCTAACTCTATTGTGTATAGTTAGTGCATGGGCATCTTATGAAGAGAAAAAAATGTGTCTGCTGCTTCAAAAAATACTACCATCCTAGAAGTTGGGACACAGTACAGCAAATTCTTAATTTCTATCTGCAAGCAGAATTAATTCTTATTGCCATTTTAGCTGGAAAGAGATTTAGCATAAATTATGCAGAGCGTTGTAAATAGTAACAAGGGGAGAAAAGACCAGTGAAACAGTTGTTTAGTGTTGGAGTGTTGGAATTTTATCACTGAGATCAGGTAGTCAGGAGCAAAAGTGATTTATAACACCTGAGATGAGCTGTGGTCACCTTGACTGTATTTGACAGAGTAGATTAGTTAAAGCCAATGGTCAATGCACATTTAAATCTATGTAATCAGATTGGTTCTGAGAAGAAGGAAATTGCTTGGATTGAAATGCAGATCCCTCAGGCTCATATAAATGTAGAATAATTTAGGTTGAAAGCAAACTCTAAGATCATTGAATAAAACCATTAATCCAACCCTGTTAAGTCCAGAATTACACCATGCCCCAGTGTTGCATCTACACATCTTTTTAATACCAGCAAGGTATGGTGACTCCACCACTTCCCTGGGCAGCCTCTTGCAATACTTGACAGCCTTTCCATGAAGAATTTTTTCCTAATATCAAATCTAAACCTCCCCTGGTATAAGTTGAGGGCATTTCCTCTTGATATGTCACTAGTTACTTGAGGAAAGAGACCACCCCTCCCACCTGACTACAACTTCCTTTCAGGTAGTTGTAGAGAGCAATAAGGTCTCCTGAGCCTCCTTTTCCCCAGGCTAAACAACTCCTCAGCTGCTCATAAGTATGAAATATTCCGGCCTGCTAAATCTGACATTTCTGTGTTATCTTGAAATAGTGGAGAAAATTCTGCTGTCATTTAAATTGTTTGTCAACCTGAACACATCCTTAATAATGTTTATTAATAAAGTAGTTTATTCAGAAATGACACCCTGAGGACACTAGCTGTAGCTAGAATTTATAATATACTCACTTACTGTAGGTTATTAATTCCTGAGACTTGGCTCTTTGATATATTTACAGTGTAAATAGCAGCACCACTGAAGAACTTGAGAAAAACATGGTTTTCTTTTAGAAGAAAATCTGTAACAAAATTCATGAGAACTTCATCAGTCCTAGGGTGAAACTCAGAATAAAACCAAAAAGATGAGGACCAGAATAAAAACAAAAACAGTAAGAAATCATCAGTTAGAGCACTGATTTAGAAAGTGAGGCATACATGGGCTAGTTTTCAAATTCATTGGTTAATGTAAAACATGTACCAGTGCCTTGAACCTGTGCCTTCTACTATCCAACTGCATTCTCCCTAGCAGTGGGCTTCTCACATCTTGCTGATAAGGTGTTGGGTTTTTTTACACTATTAATATCAAATGGAAATAAATGATGAATATCATAATTTTTCATTAAATCTATTTCTGATTTGTTTGGCTTTTCTTTTTTTGTTTTTTTTTTTTTTTTTTTAGTAACTGACCATACAGTATCTGTCTCTTACAGTGGAGAATGAACTGGTTTGATTTTTTTGGGTGTCTGTTTCATATATGATTATATTGGTCAAGAAGAGAATATAAAAAGCCTCCTTTTATTACAATACCGGCATTTAGATGAAACAGACCTAAAAATGTCCCTGGAGAGTTTAAATTCAAAATAAAATGAAAGAAAGTCAATATACTTGTTATCCAGCTACTGTAGAATATCAATCATTACTAACCATTGAAATAAACTTAAACACTTTGATGTTGTTTTTCTTGTCCTGAAGATAGTCATGGTCTATTTTGTTCACTTTATTCTACTAGTTCAGTGATAACAGCAGATTCTACAGACATCAAATGAATTCACAGGAAAGTAGAATAAAGACAAAATGCAGTGACTTCCAAGCAATTGCAGCTAAACATGAAAGAAAATGAATGACACATCAAAGCATCACCTTCAAAGACACTCCCAGGTGGCTCCTTTTAGAATATGTGTTACAGAAATCGTACAATAAGGTGTTTGAACTTTTCTATTCAATAAATTTTTTAAGAATTCTTATCAGAGAAAAAAAAAAAGACATCATTGAAGGACAGCTAAAAAACCAAAGTCAATGTATTCCAAATATGTTTGATAAAAGGGTGAATAATAGAAGAAATATTTTGTCTCCAGCTTTTTCAAGGGAAGGTACTGTGAAAGGGAAATAAAAGTGATACTAGAATTGAATACCAACATTTCAGAGACACAGTGTTTTGACTTTAAAAAATAATTTTAGATAGCAGAGTATGGTTTTTGCTTGACTTAATTCTTGAAGCCACATGAGTGTCACATTGATAAAATTAATAGTTACAGTACAGTAGTTGGTGGGAGATAAAATTCCAGAGGCAAAATTCACAAATAAGCATGACACAAATCACAGTGGAGTCCAACAGATGATCAGATGATTTTTTGTGATGTCTGGAATAATCTGTGTAAAAGCAAGCTATGCAAATATCTGTATTGACAGACAGGAGGCCTGCAGTGTGATTACAATGGGCAGCTGTGGGCTGAACTTGAGATAAATTTACAGTTTTCCACTAAAATTAGATAAATCAAAGAAGATTAAATGTTTAAGTGAAACTTAGAAATATGTAGATTCACTTTTTTAAAAAACCTGAATTTACAACTATTAGAAACCTAAAATGAAAATAGCCATCTATTTTATGATGTTAGCTTCCACTTCTAAAACCCTTGTCCTGATAGAAAGGAATAGGAATTAATTGTGGTAGACAGAACCACCATCCCTACCTTCCCTCTTTGTACATACAATCTCTAATTACTGCAAATTTAAGTCTCACTGACTTTCCAAACAACCTGAAGGCAAACAAGTCACTTGAAAATCTGGGACTTCAGCCTCATAGCACTGAGATACTTCTCAAATTTTTGTATTCGAATTTTCATTGTATGCTGAGAGTAAAGACTTTTGTTGCAATAGTTTAAAGAGATTCAGAGTAATTAGGACGTTATATAACTTCTGGCTTTCATTTTTCCATCAGAACTTACCTTTATTTTTATGATACAGTGTTCAAAATAAAAATGATATACTGAAATAAAATAGAATAAATTTGAATATTTTATTTTGTAAATTCACATAATATAGGATTTTGGTCCTCATCAGAACCAAAATAAAGAGATATTAAAAAAGACTATGCTCAGCTTTCAAATTGGAACCTCTTCCACAAAGAAACTAATTTGATTTTTTTTTTTTATTATCATGTTCTTATATTTTATGATTGGAGTTTGCAATTATTCTTTATAAAACAATCAGAAAAGCTAAAGTGAAATCTCTCTTAGCATCCCAGGCAAGTTTCCATTAAACAATTTCAATTTTCCTTATGGGAAAGGTAAAATCTTATTTTAAAAACACATTTTGTTAACCATTTTAGTTGAATTTTCACAGCAGTAATTGTTATTCTAAATATTTAAAGGTTCTTTCCAGGGGGACCACTTTTCCCTAAACTTAATGACAGATGGGGATTGTAATGTATTTGTCAGCATAAATGTTTCTGTAACAGCCTTATTACACTCACAGAACTTGGTAAGCTCAATGTAGTTGCTGAAATTAACTTAAACATTTGCTATTTTTTGTGTACATTTCATGAACATCTTAATAGCAGAGGTCATATACAGCAACATCAAAAAAGGTAAATGTGTTTTAAAGTTTCAGGCACACAAGGAAGTATTATGTCTGTGGCATATGGCTGTAGGCCATGATTTTCTTATCGTGCCTATGTAAATCAAGATTAACTTTGCTTAATTACTGGAAAGCACTATCCAAAACAACTGCTGAGAAAAACAGTAAGGAAGTGTTCAGGATGGTGCAGTATGATTTTTTCTGGTTTCAGATAGGATAGACAGTTTTCCAGGTACACACAGAAGTCTACATACAGCTATAAACAATATTAATGTCAAAGCAACTCAGGACACACTCATAGAAGTCGATGAGCTAAAGTGAGAAGAAAATTAAAAATCAAATTAATTTTTGTTGAAAAATCTTGAGACAGGAAATGATCCTAAGAACTCTAGAACTAAATGGGCAATGATTTTATTCATTAAAAGTCAAAAATTTTGAAGCCTAAAGGGAGGTCTTCATATTGCAAGTAAGACACAAAATCAAACACTTTTCTGAAAGAGAACTTGGGGATGAAAATTTGGGAAGGGATTCTCATTCGTTAAAAGCTGATATAACTGAATCTCTTCTGAAATAAATGTTCTTTTTTCAGTCTGCTCCTTTCATGCTAAATTCTCAAGAAAAGGTG
This sequence comes from Grantiella picta, assembly GCA_013397955.1. Lineage (NCBI taxonomy): Eukaryota > Metazoa > Chordata > Aves > Passeriformes > Meliphagidae > Grantiella > Grantiella picta. Next base: position 410,255 of record VZRM01015740.1, read on the forward strand.
AATGCCCCCTGCATGTCTCTTAGGTGAAACTTTACAAAATTCCGACATCACGTTCAAGTTCTGAGAAATGTAATTTGCATCTCTCTCTGCCAGCATGTGCAGATCTGTTCATCCATTTCAATGAGATTCTCTCTCCTTAAATCTCTCATCATGATTTTTGGTACATGTGAAGTCAAGTTCAATTCAAACCAATTCACTGTCAAGTTATCCCTCTCACCCTAGATTCAGTGCTCAAGTTCATTGATTTATCATCTGAACTCTCAACACATGACATCTCTGGGGAAAGGACTATAGGAACAGAAACATTTTCAAATAATTTCTAATTTTTCTATTTTTTAAATTTAATTTCTAATTTTTCTTACAATTTGACCTTCTAATGTATGGTGTGATATGTGATTAATATCAACAAGATGAAAAGATCACAAAAAATGTGAGTTTTCAGATTAACAATGCAGAAGACATTTTCTTCAAGGGGAACTCAAAGGGCCACTGTCATATTCTGTTTACTTTTTGGTTTATGCATTAGATACACAGCAATTCATTAGGAATTCACTGTTTATAAGCTCTCACAACAATATGAGACATTTGTTTCTGCATAAAATGATGGATTTTCCTCTGTATAAAAGTTCCTAATAAAAAAAAATTGCACATATATAATTTCTTTTATCCTCAAAGCCTTAACATTATAACACCCTTTGCATGAAGGGACACTTAAATTGTAATAAAGTGTAACAAGTTTACAAGGGTGTATTAAATGATTGAGTTCTTCTAGATTGTGTCTGTAGTTTTTAAGATACTTCAAATAGAATTAAAAACTTATCAGAAAGTCTCAGAACACTGATTTCCGGAAATGCTAATGTATTTTGAAGAGCCTATTTGTCAAGTCAAAGTCACTCTTATCAGTGCTAAGTGTGAATATGCCAGCATTCAAGTGCATGAATGTAAAACAGTAGATGAGCCTTTCTCTACAGTCTGTTAAAATGAAATGTCATCAATTCAGCATAATCAATAAGAAATCATACTGTGTGACGATCAGGAAAGGGAATCCACTTAAAAAATACAAGATTATTTTTTTTCTTTGTTATCTAGCCGTACTTCATTCATTCTTTGGTTGGATGAGATTAGCATGCTGGATCACACATTCAATTTAAAAAAAAAAAAAGTAACACTATTGACAACCTGCACCAGTATGTCAGAAAAAGTTTCAGAAACACTTTTCTGAAGTTATGGAAGTTTATGGTTTTATGGAAAGAACTGTCCTCAACACTGTTAAGACTGCAGGAAATGACCAGGTCGCTGGCCTGTTGGTACACTTATGGAATTGACGCGAAAACCTTGTCTTGGCTTGAGAAGTGGCATGACATGGCAGCCAAGAGTGTGAGCAGTGGACAAGAGGTAGGGATAGTGCCAAGCAGATGGTGGCATTCCCGTGGGTGGCTACAGGAGCCAAGCATCACATGGACCTGGGGGTAGGGGGGGATTACTGGGGACCCACAACTAATTCTATATAATGGCAATTTTACCTAAGTATTTGTATAAAAACCATCAAAACTGGGTATAGGTATGGTAAAATGGGCACTAACAGGGAAAAAGTAAATTATTTACCTGGGAGGATGTTGGGGCAGAGAACGTAAGGTGTATGTGTGGCAAAAAGAGGGGGTCAAGTGGCAAGGAAAGAGGTAGTAAAGCATGGAACTCCTGTGACACAACACAGGGGTTCCCATCAAGCAGTTTTGTGCTTGTTCAGTGTTGCTGAAGCATGGCAATAATTCACACCTGTTTCTCTGGTATAGGATAAAAGTTGGTGTGCTTCTAGTCAGGAGGGCTGGGGTGGAAGCAGGGTGGAATGGAAGCTGTCCTTCTGTTGGGGAACACCAGCTGGGTACATCAAGTATCCCAGTGCCACTCTGCTGGTGCTCATTCCAGGCCTGACAGCATTCATAACATGCAATGTTATATCTGGGTATCACAACAAAACACTGCTAAACTCTGAAACATGGAGTATTTGGATACATCATTCATTTAAACGAGAACATTTCAGAAATATTTCATTTAATTATGATAGTTCTTATGTTTTTGGTAAGTAATTTTTTAAACTTTTATTTTATGTTAGTTTAATTATGGCAAGGCTTAGATAACTCTGAAATATGACATCCATAAGATTTCTTCAGAGAATATCAACGAACTAAGAGTGGAAGTTGTTTTTCCTTGGTTTGGAAAAATACCAATACTACAAAAATTCATTACTAAAAAAATAATCTTCCTTTGCTTGAAAGGAAATAATGTGACATAGATAAAAGTTGTCAGGGTTTTTTTTTTTTCTTTAATTCAAATCAGACAATTTACATAGCTCAAATAAATTAATCAAGGGAGCTGTGCTGGAATGCTGGGATTTGGATGAGTTTTTATTTTTATCTTTTTTTGTAAAAGATGGTAAAGTTATCTGGAATATGTATCTCTTACAGTAAAATACTTCAAACCTGGATGGTAAATAAGTGTCTCAGAAGATGTATTAGAGAATTAAAATTATATGAAGAAAAAAAAAGTCGACTGAGAAGAGAAAGCCTGTCTGAGTGGTCAGTAATAGTTCCCAAAAGACAATCTAGATTCAGTGTTTTAAAGAATTCAAGAACAAATAGGATCAGTTTATTCAACCATATAAATTAGGAAAAAATGAATAAATACATGAGGGGGGAAAGGCAATTTTTTGACGGGGAAAATATTAAAAGCAATGTAGGCGTTATTCAAAACAGCTATACTTCTGGTTTTCCCTCATGTATTCCTAATAACAGAGATGTTCCCATAAGTCTTACTGAAAAATTAAAAGCTAATACACACAAGTAGGAGCTCACACTGGAAAAGAAGTTGCATAAGAGTGGGGACGTTTTTATTGAAAGAATTAGGCAATTAAAACCACAAAGTTGTCAAAGAACATTTATAAAACATGAGCCATGTCAGTTTCTAGAAGTATAACATTCAAAGAAAGGAAGTACATTCTGTGAACACAAGAAATAATGGAACTCAGCAACATCAAAACTCAAGAACTTAGACTGAAGAAATATGAAAATATTGAGGGAAAATAAATGGAAGAATTTATAAAAAGTGACAGGATCATAAATATGTGGGGTTTTTCAGATCTACAATGGATAACCTAATAATACATTGAAGTAAATATAACAAATCTTTGAAGTAAATATAACATCTTTTCATTTTGAGTCATTTGATGCAATGTTATATGGAAAAATCTTTATTTGATGTACAGATGGCACTTAGCACAAGCTTTTATATATATATATTTTTTTTAGTTTTTCAATTGGTTAAAGTTGAAATGTTAATAGTCTTACTGCAAGAAAAAATAATGAACCGTGATCAGAGTAACTGTGAAAGTCATAAGGAATATCTTGTGACTGATTGCATTTAATATTTCCTAATGACGTTGGTAAAACAAGCTGGAATGTGTTTAAGAAATCAGATAAAATTTGTAAGATAAAATCAATGAAGTGTGTGAGCAGTATTTAATACTGAATGTTTGGATAACCTTGAAGACAGAACAATGGAAATTAAGTGAAACTTATCAATATAACACGTAAAAGTTGGACAGTAATGAGTCTCTGTAGTACTCTTTCCCAGCACATATACTAATGAGCGAAATGCTTGCCTAATTTCTGAGTAGAGAAAGTTTCATTTTTAGGCTTTACCCACAGTTTTGTAGGACTGAGCTAAATAATCTAGGAAATCAGCCTATTTCTTTGTTAAGGTCTAAGACACAAGAATTTTTCACTTCAGTGAATACTGTAGTTTGATTACAAACAACCATTTAATTTGGTTTAAATTTCACACTTTATAATTAAATTATATGTTGTCCTCTTCCTGACAAAGAACTTTTTCCTATATCCTGTCATGTTTATCTGATTTCTAAAGAAAATTATTCCAATCTTTGCATATCAAAGCTTTTACAGCTTTACTATTTTCATCATCTTTCCTAATTACTCAATATCTCGTTTACCCTCCAGTCCTCCAACTTTGATATTACTATCAAACAAATGGTAAAACATGAATCACCTTTCATTAGCTCATATTTACATTCACTTTCATAGTCTTCTGACAAACTTTGATTTCTCTACATGATGGGAAGTTTAGGTATTGCAAGCCTGGGCAAAAAAACAAAAAAAGCCCCAATCTAACCTTAACCCTAACCCTAATCCTAACACTACCACTAATCAAACCCAACCTAACTTTTTTCTACAAAGTTGCTAGACTTGATATGTTGTGACAGGATTTATCTGAAAAAAACAAAAAGAGAAATTGAGAAAGAATTTGATTGTGGGTTGTCTTTTTTTTTTTTTTGGTCAGTTGAATGCTATTATACCGAATAAGGTATCAGGTAGCTTTATACCTAATGATAAGGTAAAACAAATCAATCTGAAAATAATGTACTAAGTAAATTAAATGCACCAATTGGGTCAGATTTATTGCCACCAAGAAAAGCAATCCTGTATGCATGTTTTTGGGATTCATTTCCAACCTAGACACCTGCTAGAAAGAGCCTTTGTAAACATTTGCAGACTTTTTCTTCCAGAACCTAATTGTCTCTTTCCCTTAATGATGTTTTCTTAAAATTACTGTTGCAAACAACAGTGACAGCATGTGATCAGCACTTTACACTCTCATCATCACAGCTTTTCAACAGTTTTATATAAGTTAAAAGCCTATTCCTTCCTATTTTAAGTTCAGTGATAGATATGAAGATCAGTCACTCTTTTTTCTCTTCTGACAATTCTTACAAATGAAGCCAAAATGGAACACGTTAAAGTATTGTTGTCTTCATAACTGCCAAGAAATTTTAGAATCTACAATGAAAAAATTTACCACGTTTTGTCTTTCTAGGCCAGGCACTTTCCATATTACTATAACTCAAGTGTATATGTTGGGTTAATTTGCCTGGCTAATGCCTGTCCAGCTGCTCTCTCACTCACATTCCTTAATAGGACAGTAGGTCAAATGAAGCAAAGATAAAGACAGAGAGATCACTTAACGTCTAATGTCAAAACAAAAACTTGGGGAAAATCAACGTAATTTACTGCTGATTAAAATACATTCATATGGAGAGAAACAAAAGCAGAAACTAGAAGAGATTCTCCCTACTCCTTCGCATACTCAACTCGACCAATTCATGCCTGACTCCTCTCTGAACCTGTCTGACAGGTTCATGAGGAACTGTGGAGTTATGATTGCTCCATAACAGCTCCTCTCTGCTGCTACTTCTCTCACTTCCCCAACATGGACTCTGTCCACAAACTGCAGTCCTTCAGGAAAACCTTGCTCCAGTGTGGTCTCTCCAAGGGCTGCACGGCAACCTCTGCTACAGCACATGGACCTCCTCCTCACCCTCTTCCTTTCCTCACCTTGGGGTCTGCAGGGCTGTTTCTCATATTTTTTCCTCACACTTCGCATTGCTTCATGGTTTTCTTAACGTATCTCAAATACTTTTCCCCAGATGTATCACCACTCCAGCTGTGGGGCTTAGCTCACCTTGGGGTATGTCGATTGGAGCCAGCTGGAGCTGGTACCACACAGGGGTGACCCTACATCCTACATGCTTGGAATGGCACATTTAAAAATGAAAGTTTAATTGTTAAAATAGTTATTTGTGTTTACACCTTTAAGGAAAATATAGCATCCTTAATCTCATTAAGAATAGATTGCATTCCAGGTCTTTTCTATAACCATTGGAATACAGTTAAGGATTTCTGAGGAGTTTAGGCCTTCTAGGGAGTTTGTTATTCTGTTACATCTTTACATTTCAGGCATCCATCTTCACTTTCATGACAGCTTTTGAAATATTCAGGTCCTAATTTTTCATGCTTACTTAAATACAGCTCAGTTTTGCAAATGAATGTGTAAACATAAGGACAATGATGAAAAATTATTCCACACAGTGACACTTTTGCAACAGTTCGGCTAAAGAAGAAAGAAACAAAAAACCTTATCAAACTTAGGGGTCTGGTAAGTAATGAGGTACATTGTATAGAGGAACATGTCTAGAAACACATGGAAACATGTGTGTTTCTGTTTTCTATGTCTTTCCATGACTGTTAAGCACGCACCAAACAGAGACTGACATCAGTCAATTCATCCTTATGAGATGGGGTTGAACAGAAACAGAAATATCAGTTCAGATCTCATCTATAACGACAGAATACTAGTTTGCAATTTGATGTTACCAAAAGAAGGAGCACTTAGCTCCTAGAGAATATCTGTCTACAGGCTGAGTAGGCATTGTCAAAAATGTCATTAATAGATAATCTGCCCAGTATTCTTAGCAGAAATACAAGGACTAAACAGTTGCTGAACTGATGCTGAATTATTTTGGTTATTAACAGAGGTTTGAGCTGCACAGTTAACATACCTGTAAAAATCTTGATTTTGGCAATTCAAGGATAAAAATATCCAAAATTCGACCTGTATGATGGCCTCTTACCATAAAGACTCTTCTTATTCACCATCAATTGCATTATTACAACTTCACAATCCTTTATTGAATCTGACAGCTCTCCCAAACCCTCTAGTTTCATATCTGTGTATCTTACCTTTATTATAAATACACATAGATATAAATATATAATTATGATATATAAATACCCAGTTCCCCTTTATCTGTTACTTGTGCCCGTCTCCCAGAAAGCATACATTAGCCCTAATATTGATAATGGAATATATAAATTATAACATTTGAAATCCATGGTATTGTAGGTGAGTGATTAACACTTCCCAAAATAAAACTCACGTAACTTCTCCCCTGCGTACAGAAAGAAATTGCAACAATTTGGTTAAATCAATTTTTAAATTGATTTAAACCAGTGAAATCCCTTGTGCAGATGTTTTTAAATTGGCTTAAGGGTAGCTAATATTGGTGTATCTTATTCATTTTGATCTAGAATTTAATCCTATTAAATTGGCTAAAATATTTTGTATACACTGGAGCCTCAAGTCTAGCAGTCTGAATTTAATTTCTAGCTGCAGGGTCAATGGTCCTCAATGAAGTTAGGACCTGTAATGACACAGCAATTTTAGAAATTACTTCTGAGGGCCCACCAATCATCTACAGAAAAGAAACAGAATTTTGCAATAAATACTAATACTTAGCATTCTGAAGATTTTATATTAAGGGATATTTTTTTTTTCCAATTCTGAGCAATCAATGATGGTGATAACAGGCAACAAATTTTGAGAAAATGATGGCAAAATTAAATATATGCCATGAATTTTTTGCTTTCTTTATTCCATTTCCAGCTTAAATTTGCCTGCTTACTAGTGATGGGCCCATGAGTTTTGGCTCAATACTGAGAATGAAAATATGCATGACCATCTGTTGGAAATGGTTCCAGTTCATCAAAATTTCTAGTCTCCATTATGTGCAAGACAAAAGTACCTTTGCTTGTCTTGGGTGCAGAACCCAAGAAATTACAGATGAGATAGAAAAAAAAAAAAAGAAAAAGAACTTTTCTAATTCCCTCTTTACAGAGAAAAGGAAATTATTATCAACTCATAGAAATAAGTATTCTTTCTAAACTTTTATGGTTCATCCACGTTTCCAGCTGCTTCAAATTTTTACTGCATTCAGTCAAAGACACGACTATATACAGACTATTTTCGAGACTTCAGTAATGCAGGCTGGTACCAGAATGGAAAGAAATACCTCAAGTAAGAGAGAGGATAAGAAAGTATGGGCAAATAATGAAAATCTGTCTGTTATTTCAAACATTGACACTCCTTCTCATTATCAATTTCAGTTTGACAAAAATTGCTAGTTACTCCTCAGCACTGATACATTTGCAGCTGCACAAATGCTGCTTCTTTCTCTGATTTTGGCTTCAGTGTGTTTCTGCTAGATTTGGATTGAGATGAATGTAAAACCCTGTCTGCCTGGCACAGACTCCTTTGCTTACAGTCCCAGCAGCTTTGTTTCATTCTTCTGGGTCAATGGAATTTAAAATATTTTTTAAAAAATATTTTCCTACTGTTACTCTGAAAGGCCTGTGCCAGTCAAGGTGCCTTTTGGATGCACAGAGATATGGTCCCAAACAACAGCAGTTGCTATGGGAACAGAGCATTGTGTTTTATGCAGAAATGGAGAGGAACTGAGAAGTGCAAATCTGGTACAGATTGGCCCAAACACTCATTGGCTCTAAGCTCAATGTTAGTTGCCCTAAATATACTGTGGTAAATCACATTTATACATCAAGGGATACAAAAGTTTTTATTTAACTGAGTTCTGTGTGCTTACATAAAAGAAGATTTATGGTCACTGGGAGGCTCATTAGCACTGATTTTCAAAGTCCCCACTTAGAATTAATATTGCCTCAGTATAGAAAATTATCCAGCACTTGTATAAAAAGCTAGCTGGAATGATTCCATGTATACTTAGCAGATTTGTATTATCTTTTGGAGGAGTCAGACAAAAAATCCAGCTTTCCTGCACAATTTCAACACTAACATTATTAAAAAATACTGAAAACCTATACTAATGCAGTAATGAGAGTGCTAACTCTGTTTAAAATTCTAAGGTTAAAAAGGGTCATTTGCAAATCAAGGAACTAGTCTGCTCAAGAAAGATCAAATAGCATTATATTTCCTTCAGTAAAACATAAAAGTTCTACAGTTACTTTCATGACTAACAAGGAAGCCTGTAATGTGTGTGTGCAACTTTCCAATGTGGCTGAAGCAGAAAGAGGGTTTTTTTTACTAGGGAGGGTTTTAAACAGATTCAGAAAGGATTTGGGGATTTACTTACTTGCAGGTTGTCCAAACAATCACCTCAGACTGTATTAGCTCAGTGGGGAATAAGGCCTTAAAAAAAATGTGTAACCTCTTGCTTGTGTTCATTTCTTTTAATACTATTATCTCCATGAGGGAAACCTTAAAAATCTTTGGAATCATCCAAATTGAACAGGTGAGGGAACCTGTTAGAACATTTAATTGACCTTATTATATATGCTTTCTTTTAATATTCCTAATTATATAATCTGGTGAAATTATTCCAGTTAGCTCCCATTCATTTGCCCTTAGACCTGCCAATCCATGAAAAACTTAACTGCTCCCTTTTAAGTTCAGCCATTTGTTCTCACTAATATTCTCTCGCATGTTGGATTTTTTGTCTTTTCTACACAACACGAATACAGTTGTCTCCTTCTCTGGACTTTTAAAATTTATGAAAATTCACTTTAAAGGTAAAGTTGCCTGAGCAGCTGTACCTTGAGCATTTCCTTCCTGCCCTGGCATAATAACACATGCTGACATTGTCTGGACAGGAATGCTTCCATAGGGATATGACATGCATGGACACATAACGGCAGGCAACTGTCATAAAATCCTGCTGCTTAGCAGTCGTGAGCTTTAGCTGGGGCTACTTAGTGCGTGTCAGCCTGACAGTGTGTGCAGAACCAGCTGGCAGGGATGGGGGAACTCATCAGACCACTGGCAGCTTCACTGATTATAATACCAACTCCTTGGCCTTAGAGTGCTTTAGGTATTTATACACATCACTGTTGAGTGGCAAACATGTTAGTATAAATTTATTAATTAATACACAAGCTATTAGCCTTCTACAAGCTTGAGTGCTTAACTGGAGTGGTGTCAAAAGAGTCCTTCTTTCGTTTTCCATTTAGCTGGTTATTCTAAAGTCATGCAGACAGCACTGAAACATTCCATTCTACAGTTTCTTTGTAATAAATATCAGTTTTAAACCATGTATTTTTTGGAAGTGATTGGATCTTGAAATGGATATTGCCAGAATAATAAATAGGAAATTTGACAGTGTAGTAGTCTACTTTGAGCTTCTATCAATATTCCTGAAAAAGTGACAAAAAAATAACATCCATTGTTAAGACTTTTTCTAGGTCCCCTGTTGCTCAGTGACAGACTGAAGTGATGTTTTTAGGCAAAGAGGCCACTTTGAAACTGAATTTGCTTGTTTAGTCAGCAGTATCATTTAATGGTTCCGTATTGATAAAGACTGGGGAAATCACAATGGTGTTAGATTGTTAAAATTTCAGACAATACAAGACCTAGAATTAACTAGATGATAAACCAGCAAAGTGAAAAAGTTATTTCCATCTACAGAAACTCTTGGTCTTTAGCTGGGAGGCTGAGGTAATCCACACTACAGTCAGACCTTGCTAACAGCTATGCGAAAGGGAGCATGTTTTTTTGTCATTCAGAAAAAATCCAAACACTGCAAGTGGTGCTGGTGATGAGAGAAAAAGTGCTTCTCTCCTCCCTCATTAGATCCCTAGCAGATAATGCACTTTTCTGGGCAGAAATGTCCTTAGCTCAAGCAATGGTTTCATACACAGTTTAAACTGAAACGTGCCAACTCTACCACCAAAAAAAGCAAACCTTATGCTCTGAGCTGTTTATCCCAGTGTTTGTTGCCCCCACTATTGTCCTAGCTCCATAAACTCCACAGTCACCTAGCAAACTAGAAATAATCTAACCTGAAATTATTCCCTTTTTTCTTTCCTCTGGAGTGAATGACAGAGAAATATATGGATAGCTAAACATGTGCACACTCATTTGTATCAACTCAAATCAAGTCAAACAGTCTTGGCAGAAATAGTCATCTATTACATTTGTAAGGTGTAACGGATATATTTAATAAAAACCACAAGAAAGGGAGAAAATAAAAACTAAATCAAAAATTTTCAAAGCTGGGAAATGTACTTTAAAATGAAGATTTAAAACTAATACTTATTAAAATTATATTTCATAGCACTTGCCTTTAGTAGATCTATTATATAATTTAAATTTAAATTTAAATTATATTTACTATTTTATCAAAGTATATGTTCATTTTGGTTCAAATGTTCTTGTTAATTTTTTTTTAAAGAACAGGCAGAAAAAAAAATCCATTTTCTATTCTAAAGAACCATTTTAAAATTCCTTTTTCAGTCTTCTGGCTTTGCAGAGAGACCAGCCTTTTAACTCCAATGAGTATGATGCAGTACAAAACCACTGCTTTTTGAGCATGAGCAAGCCTCAAGGTGCTCAAACTTAGTTATCGCAGTTTTTCCAAATACAATGTTCAAATTCTTGGGCACCATAAGTAATTGGCCACCCAACTGGACTAGTGAAAAAAAAAGATTGCCTGTGGCATCTAGCATCTCCAGTCAATGGATTTATTTTACTAATTAGTCTGTAAAGAAATTTTGACTATGTTTACTGTACAATTAAATTGTAAAGAAATAGTAAAATAGATTGTGTAAAGTAAAGCAGGAAAAGTAAATCTTGATGAATCTATTTATCTCAAGTGGTTTACTATGGAGTTATGCTCCCCTTTGAAATTCTCATATTTAAAATTCAAGAGACAGATTCTATTAGTACCTGAAGCAGTAGTAGGTAGGTTAGTCTCTCATCTCAACACAATAATTAAAATTCAAATCTACTATTAATATCCAATTATTATCCAGAATCTGTGATACTGTAACTATACTTTAAAATTAGGATGTCTGCCACACGGTATTTTATAGACACATGAAACCCCTAGAGACATTTTCTTGCAGGCCCCAAATTGAATTGAATAGAAGCTTAGTGATGCAAACAATGTAAAACTAGGTTAAATAATTTTAGTATTTTAGCAAGCATCTTTAATGTTCTCTTACTATTTCACTAAGTTCAATAATGTACATTATGCATAAAGAAAATTATTCAGACAAACAAATTAGACTTTAGGTTAAAATACTGGTCATAGCAAAGGTTCTATTTTTGTAGATGAGGCCTCAATACATTTAAACTAGAGAGACATTTACTGGTTATGGGAATGCTGAATCAAGTAAATGACTGACACTAGAATGGGATTGTCATGGCCATTTAAAAGCTTTTATAAAATAATTGCCTGGGTGTGCTTAATTTCAAAAGTGTCCTAATATAATTTCCACTGAGAATGCGGCAAACCTTTTTTTTTTAAATAATAATCCAGCATTTGCCTTTCCCTAAAAGTGATGCCATTAAAAAATCAGTCTGATTAATGCTATTATGCATTTTATAATATCTGCCATGGTTTAGCCTCAGACAGAATCTCAAGTCACTTGCAGCCACTCACTCCCCCCGCCACCAGCAGGATGGGGGAGAGAATCAGGAAGGTAAAAATGAAAAAACTCGTGGTTTGGATAACGATGGTTTCATAGGGAAAGCAAAAGTTGCATGCACGAGCGAAACAAATCAAGGAATTCACCACTTCCCATGAGCAGGCAGGTGTTCAGTCATCCCCAGGAAAACAGGGCTCCATCACACGCAGCAGGGACTTAGGAAGACAAAACCCATCACTCTGAACATCCCTTAGCAGAGTTCACATGTAATTCATCATTTGCTGGAGTATCTTCATATGACCGTCTTCAGTGTCAAGGCAGATTGTAAATACATGGGACTGTGGATGTTCCTAGTTCCCAGTTGAAGAAGAATGGATTATCTTCCTTTGCATCTCCATTTACTAATTGTTTTTTTCCCATAGTTTATAAATATAGATTTATACAGTTAAAATTTTCACATGGTATATGACTGTTTCATATCACTGTCTAACTTGTTTTAACGTTTCTTTACTTCAGGGGATGTCTTTGTGAATCCAAAATTCATGGGCAAATCATATATTTTGTTTAAACTAGACCAATGTTAATTTAAGTCCATCTGATACAAATTTTGTCACACAATAATAATTCCCTAGTAGTCATAATCATTGGCAGCAGAATAAATGACCAATATATGATTGTTTGCTACCATTGGTATTTACGAGATAGGATTTAAATTTCTAATTGCATTCCTTAAAAGCTTGAAATAAATTGGATTCTCCACCTTTGAATTATAATTAGATTAACAGGATTGTGTCTTTTAAAGAAAGAAAAGAGCAAAAGACAAGCAAAGGAAGCTGGTAGACTTTTAAATCTAAATCATCCACTGGAAGAAATGATATATTGTACCACAAAAATAAATGTCAGGTGACATGATCAAAAATTAATGTCTTCTGCAGAAAAGCTTATTTCCTTTGGTATGTGCCTTTGTTACAGTGGATGAATTAAAAGTAAAGCCAGACGAAACTTCACAGAAAAAGCACTTCTGTCAAGACTTGAGAAAAACCTGTTTGTAATGAGTCTCTAGAGTTAGATATCATATAAAAAGAGATCAGGGCAAACTGACCTTACAAACCATCCACCTGTCTCTCCTGTTACATATTGGCTTCTACTAAACAAAAATAACAACCAAAAATCTTGAAAGGTTTCCTCTTCTATCCTTTCTCTTCACTCAGAAGAAAAGACAAAAGAATTATTTGCTGCCATTTAGATAAAGGTGACATAGCAGACATTTTACTGTTGTTTTTCAGAAAAAGGATGACAGCAAAGGGATCCTTTTGCTCATGGAGTGATAAAATACTAAGAATATTGGATATGAGAAATCAATGTCATGAAGTGTGCTAAAATGTGATCTAAAAGAATGGACATAGAAGCTTACTTTTTTTTTTTTTTTTTACATTTGTGAGTATGGCAATATCTTAGTTCTTTTTAAATGGCTGATGATACTGAGAGAAAAAGATTAAGTGAGAGAGTCAGTTCCTTCTGCTTGAAATACTTTATGCAGGATGACAATGTACTAGCACTTATATATATCTGCATGTAATTAAAATCCCTCCTCAGAGAAAAAAAATATTGTGAAAATTTCTAAAATGATTGTAGGTCCTTGGTTCTCAAAACCAAAGAGTGCCACATTCTGTTTAAGTGTAATTCCCTCTTCAAAGCATAACCCCTGTTATGAGCTCTGCACAATAAAGGATATCAACAATGAACAGCACAACATAATTATTGCTTTAAATATGTGTGTTGGAACATTAGGAACCTTGTGGAAGACTGTCCAATCTCATTAGCCATTCATCTTAAATGGTGTACGTGCAAGTTATTCTGCTTTTATTGTGCTACTCTTATGGGACAATCTCAAAAACATAAATGTCCCATCCAGAGTACTTGCAAACCTTCTTAAACGGAAATTTATGAGAAGTGGGTAGTGAGTTTTATCTCAAACTATTTTTCCAGTCTCACAGAGTTAGTGTAAGTGAGCTTTTATGGTTTTTTTTGTTTGTAATGAATATCAAAATATTTGATCTAAACAGGTCTATGCTGAAGATTTTTCAAACAGAAGCTGTTTTCATATATTTTTCTTTTATTGTTCCAAGGAAAGGATAATGTCTAGACAATTGTAACATATTGAAAAAACGTCAGGGCTTGCTGTACAACTGTCAACCCCATTTCTTCTAAACAAAGAAAGGTCGGACATATCTAGAGAAGAATAAGGATTAGAATGTATCTAAATCAGAAAAGGATAAAAAAAAATTCCAAAAAGAAATTATTAAAAAATCTTCTTAGAAGAGATAACTTCAGTGAAACCAGGCAAAACAGTGTTAACCTACTTTTGCAGGATCTTAATATTCAATATCTAAATGTTAATTAAAAAAAAACCCTTTGGTTTTCTGTTTTTCCCACCGTACATAGTTGAAATTTATATTCATGGAATAAATAAAGGAAACATGTTATGTGTGTTTCTAGTATGGGGAATTGTTTATACTCAGTTAAAATTCTTGTTTGTTTTAATATTGCTTTGAGAAAATACTGGAAATAGAAAATTGAAAAAATAAGGACTTGTATGAAACCCAGGAGCTTGTATTCAAAAATGCATCATAAAATTTGTAGAAATATATAAATAAAAATAAAAACATTGGCTGAAATTTACTGCAAATTGATTTCAATTTCTTTTAAGCTAAACATTAAAGTGTTTTCTTAGAGGTCAGATTCATAGAATCAGAGAATGATTTGGGTTGAAAGTGACCTTAAATACCATCTAGTTACATGTACATGTAAAAAAAAAAAAAAAAGTTGATTTGCCAAAAGGCAGAAAGACAGATTAGATATCACTGAATCATATTTTACTTGAACCATTGGAGCATCCAGCTATGATGTAGCAATCTACCAAGGAATTCATTAAATAGGGAATTTTGGATTTTCACTAAAAAGGTGTTGGCATGTTCTTCACCTATTATACTCTTTACCTAGAGAGAAGAATAAAAAAGGAAAAGGTATTTTAAGCCTTTCTGCTTCCTCCAGAGTCCTCTGTCCCTGTAGTGGCAACACCTAAAACTCTAAGTCAGGACAATGCTGAAGATTCAGTAAACTTTGTGGAGATATTTAACTGCCGCCCTGAGGTCTTTAGATATGCAGTTGCTCTGTCACTGACCAGAACTCACCAGCTTCCAGTTACATATCAAGCTCCCTTTTTCCTATAGCAAAAACACAGATGAGTTTCTGTTAATTTTGTTTACATTTTGAGAATACTTCTCCAGTTGCATTGTAAGGTCAGGTGGTTGGTTTCTTTCCTGATGTCTTCTTACATTTCCTCACACAAATAATGAATACAGGTTGTTTTGGACATGAAACATTTTGGTAGCTATAGCTAAATCTAGGTTCAAATAAAAAATATACTTTTTCCACAGGTGACTGTTTTGGATAAATGCTACATGTTGAAAACACAATAAAATTTGTTCTCAATATATTGAATTTAAGAGTCCAAGGAATGTGTTCTCTTTCCAAGTTCATAATTAAACTTCCTGATCTTAGAGTGACTGCAAGCTAGAAATGAGTCGCTTTGCATTGCAGTTGACTCTAGGTGAAAAATGTTTTCTGACATTACTGACTCAGTTATGTAAATGGATGTTTCCAGAGAAATAAATTAAACTATAATTGGGAAAAAAAGAGGAAAAAAAATTAAAAAGGCAAAAAACAAAAGACAAAACAAAAAATAATCAAACAAAAACAAAACAAAAAACCCACAACAAAACAAAAAACTAACAAACGAAACTCACAAAAACACAACAACAAAAAGAAAACAAACCTCAAGAAAACTATTTAAATTACATTAAGTCTGTCTCATGTTTAGACAGGGCCAGGCTGATATAGATAACTCAGTCTAAAACATGTTCTTTCCATCATAGCTGTAATATTAACACTCATACAACAGCAAAACCAAATCACTATGATCATGAGGGAACTTTAAATTTATTTATAAACTATTTGTGTGTTCATAAATATTCTGTATACCAGGAATATGTTCCTTAGATATGTGATCAGATGCTTTTAAGGCATCGAACTTGGAAGTTACAGTAAATATTGTTCCCCAGTAATTTATTTCTGAAGAATTCTCCAGCCTTTGCTTTTGTCAGGATCATAATCCTGAGCCCAAAAATAATATAAAGGGCTGTCAGCCAGTTTCAAAAAATAAAAAAAAAAAATTTTGATTATGCTTCTGCTTACTGTCATAACTCTGTATTTATTATTAACTACACTTGAGGACGCATTGCAAATTTATTTAGTAGATTTTGTTCAAAATAGCTATGCTAGCTGAATAGTGTGAAAGAGTAGATCTGACTTGAGATATTGCTTTTCTCCCTACGTTGAAGATTAATGCCTCCAAAAAGATGAAGGCAGGAGGATAAAAGTGTGATATTGTCAAAGATTATTCTACTAGTGGCAATCATTATCACTGGATGAAAACAAATAAGTCATTTTCATTATCATGTGTCCTGAAAGGCAGCAGTATTCACTGTGAAAGAAAATAATCAAAGAGGGGAAATTAAAGGCTTTGAAAAGTTAACATTGATTTCAGAGTGCACCTGGACTTCTATTTCCACTGTTTTGTCTTCAAACATCAGCTCATATTCTGAGATGTTTTGATAGCAGACAATACAGAATTTAATGCAAAATAGACCAGACTTAACCCAATCAAGGGCTTTTCTTATGAGAACAAAAGCTTTTTATAACTTTCCTTTTCACTCTTAGTTTTCCTGCTTGTAGTATGTAAATTCACATGATTGGTGTCATCTGGGCTCTGGTAACAATTAATTTTCCCAGGCAGTAGAAAAAAATACAGAAATTAAAAGTTGAAACGAAAACCTTCCCTCCTCTCATTGCCAGTGTCCAAAACTAATGAAAGATATATAATGTTTTTAGCTCCACATAGCAACTGAAAATAATGTATATAAGAAAGAAAACCAATTAAATGGCAAAAGAGGTAGGATTGTATTGTTTGATGTATAGTGTTTTGCACTGCAGTGTTAAAAATAGGGATATGAGCTTTTGGTACCTACGGTACATTAAATCAGCCATTGCAAAACTGATTAGATCCTCTTTCAACTCACACCTACCTGTTAAGTAACTGATCTTGGATGCTGCTCTTTTACCATTCATTTATAAACTCACGTACTGCCTCTACAGACAATTCTTTTTATATTGATCTGATTGTTCTATTAAAATTGTTGTCTGACTTAGTGTCTTACATCTTTATGTCAAATTTTAACTTCCATGCTGGCTCTGCATATATCCCCCTAACACTTCCCGAATTCTGCCTAGCCCAATTTAAAAGTCCAATCTCCCCACTTGCATTTTCTTTCTGCTGGTTGAAAGCTTCCTTGTGCTAAAATAGACAACTCAGGTTTATTCTTCTGTTTCAATTCTAGCATAAGATTTGTATACATCTGTTGGCCACTAGAAATCCCTTCCTGAGTTTTTTTTCAGAACCTCTTTCTTCTGTTATTCACATTATCTGTATTTTCTGAAATAAAAAAATGTCTTTTCCAGTGCTCATAACGAAAGTTGTGCAGTCAGAGTGAGAGAGTGACAATCAATTAATATCTGAAACTCTGTTATTCATATGGTTAATGTAGCAATGCAATTTTCAGATCTCCATATGGCTTCCTTTGTTCCCCTGCCTTGGATGCTATTGGTTCATTTTAAAATATGCACTCTGCTGTACCTGAAAACCTATTGGTGTGTTCCCCCGTCGATTCTCCCCCTCCATCTTCAGGGACTGGCTCCAGGGGAGAAAAATCCTGCCTATTCTCTTTCCCTTATTAGCCAGTGTCTGCGTCAGAGAGAGGTCTTCCATCTCTGTGCTGCTAGCACCTGCTACCTGCCCTGTCTCCTTTCCCCCTTCTCCTTCCCTGCACCCCTTTTCCCCATACCCCAAATAAACCTCCCTAGCAGAACAGAGATGGAGTCTAGCTCCTTCTTTTACCCCACTACATTTCCTGTTAGAATTTCTGTGGCCGGAGACCCATGCCACGCTAAGCGCACCCCGGGGGCCGCCCGGCCCAGACTTGGTGTAGATACACGCCGGGGAGACCTCGTTTTGTGAGGACGCCGCTTCCTGCCATCCCCCCACAGAGAGAAACATCAGGTTAATTCTCTGAGTGACTAGTATGAACACCAGGTTATGGATGATTATCTGAACTCTTACTATGAACTTTTGAGACTTACCCTTCATTAACTACATCAGTCTGGTGTATGTAATTCCTTGATCAAAAGAAGTTTGTGTTTCTCAATCAGGGGACAGCTAATATTTTAAAGCCTACAATTACTATATATATATTCTTGAAAAATCCAGGGAAATAGAGAATAAGTAGGGTTTTGTGAGCCCTCAAACGAACATTAAACATGATATCAGATTCAATATAAAAGTTTGAAAATTGTAACAGATATTTCGAGTGAACCTTTAAAATTTCCAAATTACTTTGTTGGCCTGACAATGAATATGCACAAGAGCTTAATTGATTTCTTGGGAGATTTTGATGTTCTGCTTCATTCTCTCTTTATGACCAAACACCAGCCAGGACTAGGATAAGAAGGAATTAACTAGGTATAAAGGATAGACAAAGGGACAATAATAATCCTGAGATTTTTTAGGCTAAACATATGGGAGTTTAATACGCTGTTTAAAACCTACCAAAAGTTTTAGCTAAACTTTCACTATATTTGATCTTGCTATTAATTAGTAAACCTCTCGGCATTTCTGCATTCAGTTAAAATCAACATTTGTTAATATGCAAAGATTCCTGTCCATCATACATGTCAAATATAAAAGTCAATCTGAATCAGACCTACTGAATAATATCTAGACTTAGATGCCATTTCAAACTTTTGCCTTTGGAATTGCTTTTGCCTAAAACAATACAATATTTTGCTTTTTAACACAACTTGTGATTAAGAATCTACTTTTTAGTTGTATGTCTGAAATTCCTCCTTACTTTTAATATTACTTCTTTACTTATTAGTAGTCCTTTTAGGTAGAGAAACCCTTTTGTTTTTCGTTTGTTTGTTTGTTTGTTTGTTTTGAGAGGTGGCTTAGAGGCACAGCTAGAGGTATGTGCCTTCATTTCCTGTTCACTTTTCCCACAGTGACAAGTGGACTCTGTTTTAATAGAGGTGTAAAATGTTCTCTACTAGTTCCTAAAAAATTGTTTATCATAGAACTTTAGCAGCTGTAATCTTTTATAGCCCTGTTGACTCAACAAATTTTACTCTGGATGAAGAGATAAAGATCTTCAAGTTCTGCCACTTCATTTTTTATAAGTTTTATTTTCTGCCCTTAACAATAAGTTATGCCACAGAACTATGTAACATCAACTTCTTGAAAGAAGATTGAGCAAGGAAAATTGAACATTGAAATTACATCTCAGTGTCACAGGTGCTTTCAAATAGCTTCAAGTCAGAATCAACAGCTTCATTGTGTTGGGCTTTTTACAAACACATTAAAACATTATAAGCCCTCTTCCAAAAAGCTATTTCATGAGGATGGATTTCCTCTTAAAATTTGTCCTTCAGGTTTTAGGTAAATGTTAGCATTTTTAAGTATTGTAATGATGCAATATTGTCCTTGGAGGCTTTAGTCTCCAAGTAGACTTCTAAAGGCCTTGGTATACCTCAGTCTGGAATACCTGCAGAGTATAAACTACAATATGTCTGATAAAATCCATGTTGAGCTATAACCTGCTTCCACACAAACTGTGTGAGGTATTACACAGGAAGTTGTGAATTTTAAGATGACCATACATATCTTCTCCCATGAAAACTTTTTGTCAACTAGTGCCAACCTTCAAAGTTCATTGTGATGTACAATAGCCTTCTTATTGAACATATAATTAAAAACAAAAATGAGGCAATCTGTTGCTGTAAACTACTTACATTGGCAGACTGAAAGCCACTGGCCACTGAACAAAATCTACTACTGTTCACAGTGATAATCTTATCCAAATCTAATAACACTCTGTACCCATCTTGGCTAGTTTGGAGTAGAGGTAATTTTTTCATAGTAGCCTCTATGATTCTATGTTTGAATTTGCAACAAAAACAGTGTTAATAACAGCAATATTTTAGTAATTGCCAAACAACAGCACTTGCAGAACATCAAGGCCTTTTCTCATTCTCACAACATCCCACCAGGGCAGTGCTGGGTGTGCACATGAAATTGGGAGGCGACACAGCTGGGACAGCTGACCCCAAATGAGCAAAGGGTTAACCCATATCTTATGGAGCCATGCTCTGCATATGGAGCTGAAGTATGAGTCGCTGGAAGAAGACATCTCAAAGCTCTCATTTTTCTGCGGTAAACCATTCTCTTGATTTGTAAAAGAGTTCTCTACACATTTAAAGTCATGATCTTTCCACATGCAAGAGAAATGCAGTTTGAAATTTGTCCCTCTCAGCTTTTTTGTCATCTCATGTTCATCCTTCTACATATTTTCCTGCTATTTTTTTCTCTCTTTAAAATAGTGTTATTCAGCAGCAGAAAATTAGAATCATTGACTGTCCACTCAATCTTCCCCCAGTAAAACCATATGGTGCAGCAGGCTGCAAGACGGTCATCTCACAGGCTACCATGAGTTATATGAATTTACAAGGCAATTTTGATCATGAAAAACAAGAAAAATTGGCCCACAGAGCTAATACCTGCAACAAAGAAATAACTTCTAAGATCAGAATTTTTTTTTTCCCATTAAGAACATAAAAAGAGTTCTGCTGAAAAGAATGTTTTTGAAACTAAATTACTTTGGGAATATTTTTTTTAGTTTGTTTCTACAGAAAATATTATTGTTTCACTTGAATCTAGGCATATTTATCCACAAATTTTATTCTGAAATTTCGAATAGACAAACTTGGAAACATTGGAACTTGCAGAAGCTGAGGTATATTGCCTTTTCCTTTGTCTTCAAAATGTCATTTATTGTGGCAAGTCCCCTCATAGAACAGAAAAACTTTGCAGTTCCCAGTTAATTCTAAAGATCATCCTGACTATCCAAAAGTTGAAAACTTTGTTTCTTTTGTATACAGAGACCTAGGAAGGAAGTCTTTGTGGCCCTAAGGACAGAGAAGAACACCACAAGAATATTATATCCTATTGTCTAAAGATGATATGATATGATTGATATATGATATATGATTGATATATAAACCCAGGTGTTATGAAATTGCCTGTTTAAAAGATAACGTTGTTGCACTGATGACAGCTTATTTATGCCCATCATGTATCATACGTCTTGGATAATAAGTTTTGAAGAGAACTAATATGGCATATGCCATAGCAGATCAGATCATCGTCTCATCTGAATTCCTGTGACACAATAAATACCTGCTCTAAGATAATAAAAAGTGAAACTAAGCTAAATAGTCTGGAACAAATTGTTTAAATACAATAACACCATGGCAAAACAGATGTTTTTAAACAAAGACATTATCTTTAAACAAATACATTACCTTTCTCTCGCCTGAAATAACAAACAAGATTTGATTTAGAATATCTTTAAAAAAACCCAAAACATGTTTTGGGGCTTGCTGCAATAATCAGAATTTGCAAGAAGGAAAACTTTGTAGGGGCTAGAGATGACTTAAGTTTTTTTGTTTTTTTTTTTTTTAAATAAATATGATATTTCAGCAAGTAAGGGGAGCTTTTAATTTACACATTCACACTATATCAAAATGTTTTTCAGCATGAGACAGGTACACAAACTCAAAATAATACAAGTCCTTCTTCCATAGCAGAGTAGTAGTTTTAAATAAAAAATAAAGGAAAATACAATTTTATGGGTTTTAATATAATTAATCCCATTACAGATATTTTCAATTTTCTCAAAAGTCAGGTAAGCAATTTAGGTTACAGCTTCTGAAATAAAAAAAAATCTTTATTTTACAGATGACATTTGTAGGACATATGGTGCAGCTGACATTTCTTTTTCTAAAATTACTTGCTAATATTTTCAGAGGGATGAATTACTTTTCCACATCTCAACCATTACAACTGCACAGAGAGATAGATATGTTTGCTTCTGTTGTGCTTTTCAAGGAATATGTGTGTCATGAATTTTTTATGTACAATACCATGCTGTCTGAAAGAAGGCTAAAATTACTGGAGTCTTTGAACTGATAAAGTGTTATAGCACCACAACAAGAAGTCATTCTTTATAGTTAAAGTATACTCTGAGGTAAATACCATCATTAATTTGCTGTAGGTGAAATGATTGTGCAATGTTTCCACACAAAACTACAAAAAAAAAAAAAAATCCCATTTTACTATTCATTGTTGCAATTTCATGCTATAACTCGGCTGTGATGCACAATGTGGAGTCTTCCGATTTTTAAAAAACTCTATCAAAACTACGAATCAAATGAAGGGTCTGTTCTCAAGAGTACAGTTTAGGTATATAAAATCTCAAATGTCTTAATACTTACTTTCAGTATCTACACATTTTCTGAGAAATATTGAGTGAGTGAATTGCTGTCTCATACTTCTAAGTACTTCTTCAATATATTCACGTTAGTGGATGCAATAAAGGTGAAAGTTCTGCTGCTTCATCTAAAAATTTAATACTTCCATCACTTGTGGGGATTTTTCCTTATGGGAGCATTGGGGTTTATGAACAGAGTCCTTTTTATGAAGAAAACGTGTAAAGATCTCTGAACACCTGTGGGTCTACTACAAAAGTATACTGGGTCAAAAAAAAAAAAATTAGTTACAGAAACCTGGAACTTTCTTGCCCTTTGCTGTTACTGTCCAGATAATCCAGGTATTTTGCCTACTTCACCTCCTCTGATATGAATTTTACTTATTCAGAGTAAAGGTAGATATGTAAATGTATCTTTGGTGAAAGCTCCAGGTACACTTAGGTATAACTAGATATATCTCTCAGGAAAAGTCTTCCAATTTACAGGGTTGGGGTTTTTTTTGTTTTTATAAATGTAGGTTTTGAAACTGCAACTCTTAAACCGAGGCATTAAAAATTGAAGTTAGACAATGACAATTAATTGACAAGCCAGCCCATACCAGGTGTTATTTGTCTACAGATTAAATTCAGTTTCTTATTATCACTCCAACATTTCAAAGGGATCTATGTGTCTGGGATACCAAACTTTATACTCAAGGATTACAACACCTGTGACCTTCAGAGCTACTTGACCTTCAAAGCTACTTCACCTCCGGACTGAAGATATCAGTAAGAAAGTCATCACCTCAGTGCTTGAGATTAAAATCTCATTTCTGGCATCATGATTGATTAAAATGCAGGGGTAAAATCTTTAGGTCTGTATGTGATAATACTGGAAATGTGACTATTATAATATATGTGTGATGTATCTGGCTGCGGGATGATGGCAAGGCACGGCAGCCCCCTGAAACGAGGTCCCTGGGGCGCGTATCTCCACCAAGTTTGGGACTAGCGGCTCCTGGGGTGCGCTCAGCATGGCGTGGGTCTTCGATCACAGAAATTCTGCAGGAAATGTAGTGGAACGAAAGAACAAACTGGACCCATCTCCATTCTGCCAGGGAAGTTTATTTTGGGGTCCTTAGGTGGGGTGCGGGGATGGGAAAGGGGGAGGAGAGCGGGGGATGGGAGGAAGGGCTGACAGCTCAGAGATGAGACCCCAAACTGACGCAGGCATCAGCTTATAAGGGAAAGGAAGGGGGTGGGACTGGCTCCCCCGGAGCCAGTCCTGGGGGGTCTGAAGGCAAGACGGGCAAAGGGAGCACACCAATGGATTTCAGGTACAGCAGGATGCATATTTCAAAAAGAACCAATAACATACAGGGCAGAGGAACAAAGGAAAGCCACATGGAGATCTGAAAATTATGTTGCTACATATGTGTATATATATAGTCCACCTTTTCCATTTGGCACATCTCTTTTCATCCAGATTTGTTCTTCTTCATCTTGGTCAGCAATGTCAAAAATTCCAGCAAATGGGATCCTTAGGAATTATTGCAGCATAGAAAAATGTGGTTTACAGCATCACAACATGCAAGAAAGTAGGTAGTAATATGATGTTCTGGAGGACTAAACCAAGTGCTGCCTGTGTTCCTTGCCCTGGGAGCATTTTCCTTATCTCCCGCACCATTCCGCTAAGGAATAATACAAAACCCACACATAAATGGTAGTGAATGACACACAAGACATGACACGATTAAACTTCATCGCTGTTGTCAAAAGTGTATAGAAAGTAACTTTTTCTGTCTCTCAGATAATGCCTATTGTCCTGCTTGTAAGCTGAACAAATGATCAACAGGGGATTACAGTAACCGAGGAAGAGCAAAGAACCTGTACCTTGGTGTTTTCAGCAAGAGAACAAAAGAAATGGAAGGGAGGGATCTGTAACAGTGTCATAAGATACAATAAATTCTTCACTATCACCACCACAATGCTGTCAAAGAAAATTTCAGGTTTCCTTTCCACAATGCAGTGTAGTATTCGACACTCTTTTTTTCAATGTATTCAGTTCTGCATTATTATCAGTTAGAAACCCTGCTGCTTCATGGCTGATGTTTGTATTTTATAAATTAACAAATAATTATTTGTTGTTGATCTTCTCTTCATTTACCCAAATTCACAGTCTCTATTTAAATAATTTTGTTGAATCACATTTTTGCTAAGTTTAGAAAACGTTTGGACCTTATGTTCTTTTTGTTTTGCCTACTAGATTGTGAGAAAAGCTGTTCTTTGAAGGGCAACACAAAGAAAACAGACTTTAGATGCAGTGGGTGCTGTTCTTTACAATTTTTTAATATTAAGGAGACCCATTTATAGATAACAAGTAGTTGTTGAAAACTAAATACAACCAATTGATGTTTACAGTATTTCGTTGTAGCCTAGATGAAGAAGTTGTGCTTGATGTCTACATTTACTTAATTCCTGAAGAAAGTATCAATGGAGGTTTCAGTGTAAAGAACATATTATCATTTTGTGTATTTTTTTTTTTCTTCTGCCTACCTATTTACTAAAAGCAAGTTAAAATTCCTCAGTCTGAAACATTCAGAAATCTTACTCTATTCAATTTTCATCCATTTAGGAATGCATGTACTTTTGTTAATTTTAACATGTTTCTATCTAAAGACGTACCTGTTTTGACAAACATGACCGTTCCCCATGCTTAAGTGTATTCTCCCTCTTCTTTCTCAACATGGGCTCTTCTTGATAAATTTACTAAATAGATCATATTCTTCCATCATCCTTTACTCGCCTTTTAGTTCATCTAAAATTGTGATACATCATGTTCAGCAGGTCAAAATTTCATTAAGAGCAGGAATAAGTGAACTTTTATAAGATTTTTTCACATATTAGGGGAAGTATTGGCTTAAGTGCATACTTTCAATTTGCTAATGTTTTCTTATTGACTGACTATCAGAAGAGTGTTGGCTGATTCACAGATAATGCGTGTTTACACCTCATATTGGGAAAAAACAGCAATTAAAAAAACCTGATGTTTCAGTCCTCTAGAACTGAATCAAATTATATTCTTCCTTGACTTAAAACGAAACCTTAAAAATTGCAAGTGTTTTTGCCAAATCATTAACACCCATTATCAAAAGTGTGGTATGTAAGTACAAGTGAGATGATTCATGGCAACACAATCCTTATATACATCAATATGGCCTCATAATTGATTTAGTTAATGGTACCATCTGCTCATTTCCAGTGTTTTCCTTCCAATTACGATGACACTTTATACATTTGATTTTTTAAGTTTAACTCTGTTTTCTGCCTTTTGCCCCACCATGTTCCGAATTATCTTTTTTGCTTTACATCCATTATTGTAATACTGTCCTTTTGCTTTTGAGGAAATTAAGTTTTGAGAGAGTTGGTTTGGTTCTCAGTACTTTCTTTCCAACTGATAAGTGATTCTCTTATGGTGACGATATGTCCTTTCTTAATGCAGAAACCATCTAGAACTCTCTTCAGTTATAAACCTATGAAGTGCCAGGCCTCAAGGAAAAGAAGTCAATAGTATGTATTTTCAATATCCTGACAAAAACCCTAGAAATTGAGGGTAAAAAAAAAAAGGAATAGAAACCCTCAGCCTATTTCACATAATTAGCATATGATCATAGATAGTATATCAACTTCAGTCAGAGCTGACAATAGTATCTGAACAGTAAATCATACAACTGGGAATATCTCAGTGAAAGGTTTTTCACCTCTTGGGATGAAGGGAAGGCATTCATTAGAAACTATCTCAATAAAATTTCAGTTACTTTCCAAGATGTTCTTCTTTAGCCCCTAATTCAAGGACAAACTATTAGAAGCAACCACAAGCAGTCATAGATTTACATGTCAAATACACTTTGATGAGTCCCACCTCTGTGCTGTTTTCTCATGAGCACCAATATGTCTGGGTATCTATTAAGCAGAAACTACTCACCAATCAACACCGTGTGCCTTAATTTCTTCAATAATACATCAGTACTCTAATGACAGTCAAGGTCTGTATAAATTACTGTATTCAATTTAAAACCTTGTTCTGGCATTTAATTACACATGTTTTTGTCCTTACTGTTATGTCACCCATGATACATACATATATATGTATGTACAAAAAACATTTACCTCCTGAATTCATAACAGTACTATTGGAATATCAGCATGCAACCACAGTGTTAAAATTTTTACAAGAAATAAAACCACATAAGGTTGTGCAGGGAGAATTTCTAGGGCTTAGTCTTTGAATAATTCTGGAGAAATTAATGTAATGCATAGACTATGCCAATTATGAACAAACATTGAGCAAAAAACCCTTTTTGCTTATATTGGGATATTACACTGTAATGGAGTTGATTAATTACAGTGTATAAAGTTATAAAAGCAATTTATCATGATATAATGACTATTCAGGTACATATAGCATATTTAAATGAATAAAATAGAACTAGAGCCATTACAGCAACACTGTTCATTTTAAGATACATAACTAAGCATATTTTAAGAAAGGCTTGGGAAAATAAATCACAAAAGTCGTCAAACTAAATGTAAAAAAAGATGGTATTCTGCAATTTCTTTTCACCAAGATTTATTCTTTGGAAGAAGAAAAGAAAGAATAACCTAATTAAGGAAGGGCACTAGCTTTTACTGGTAAACTTTAAGAAAGCTCTAAAGCTTGGGGACATACTGAATTTGAGGGACATAATTCAGGTGCATAGAGTTGGTCAGTTGGGTCAACTCTCCCATCTGTGTCCACCCCCAACTTCTCGTGCACCCCCAGCCCACTCACTGGGCGGTATGAGGGCCAGAAAAGGCCTTAACTTTGTGAGAGCACTACTCAGCAATAACAAAAATGTCCTTGTATTATCAACACTGTCTCAAGCACAAATCCAAACCACAGCCCCATACTGGCCACTACGAAGAAAATTAACTCTATCACAGGCAAAATCAGCCCACAAAGGCAGTCACTCACTGCTTACCAAGAGTAGACTAATGCCCAGCCAGTGCCTGAGCAGAACCTTCCTAAAATTCCTTCTTTTCATCTTTATTGCTGACATGACATCATAGGGTACAGAATATCTTTGCAATTATTTCAGGTCATTTACTGGCTTGGTTCTCTCCCAGCCTATTCACTGTGACAGGGCAGACTGAGGAACAGAATCATAGAATTATAGAATCTTTAAAATTGGAAAATACCTCCAAGATCATTGAGTCCAACCTTTGACCGAACACCATAGCACTAAGAGTCATGGCCTGTCATTTCTGGAACACTTCCATGGATGGTGACTCCACAACTTTCTCGGGCAGCCTGTTTCAATGCTTGACAACCCATTCAGTGAAGAAATCCTTCACAATGTCCAAACTGAACCTTTCCTGGCTTGAGGTAATTTCTTCTTGTCCTGTAAATGGCTGTCCAGATGAAGAGGCCAGCTCCCCCCTGGCTACAACCACTCTGATTTCATCTAATTCCCCTGCATTTACCAGTAGGGCTTGCTGCTTCATAATATTCTGAATCTGTCTGTCTGTACATTACTTCCCCTCTGTATTTAATTTTATTAGGAAATACTGACCACAATTTAATACGAACATATAGACTGGATGAGAATGGATCATTAATATTAGGATGTCATCTGCTGTCTACATTGAACTGATGACAAGACACAGGTTTTGGCTACAAATTTGTGATAATTGGTCCCAGAGTTTTAGTTTTTAATATAGCCTATGTGGCCCTTACTGCAGGTGATTAGCCAGAATATCTGACACAATCTGATAAACCAGATGGTAAAAGCAAACACGGAGACAGGGAGCAATTGAGAAAGTAACACAGGGCAAGAGAGTTCTGAAAGGAGATTAGGTGAGGTATTCATTAATTAGGGTAGAAGTGATTAGCAGAACATAATGATTAAGAGACATAATTTTGAAGGGCATATAGAAGGCAGATGCCCTGAAATTATTTGACAGAGTAATGGGCTGAAAAACAAAGGGCATGAACCAAAGCTAAGAAAAGACTGGTCAGCAAGGGACTTCAGGATGAATTGCTTCACACCAAAAGTAATTAATATGCATCACTACAAGCTATTATGTGGGAAAAACTAACCCTCAAATGCGAATATATCTAAGAGACAGATAGGTGGATGAACTGGATGGACTGATTCTGTATATTACCTCTGCCACGAGAATGGCAAAGGTAAAGCATTACTTAAATAAGTGGAATAATAAATGAAGTTGTTTCAATAACATTTACAGTATTAAACACTAAAGGAAAAAAAAAAAAAGAAGTTTAGTTGTATAGTTCTCAAAAAAACCCGAAAAACCAAAAAACAAGAAAACCGAACCATAAGGAAACAACAATGGATTAAAAAAAAAAAAATACTAAAAAGAACCTAAAATCACAGAACTTGTGTGACTCCAAAATATTTTAAGCTAAATTATTCTTCCTGGTTTTATTGGCTGTGTACAGCCTGTAGGGCCCTGCTGCTGCAGAGCAGCTGGTACCAGTTCATCACTCTGCTGCTGGAACTTTCACCTTAGGCAGTTGAATCTGTTCTCATAGAACAGTCAATTATAGGGCATGGAAATACCAGTACCCAGTTTTCCACTGGATAAAAACCTGCTGTATGTGAGAGCTGCATCCACAGCATGCAGCGACACAGCTGATGACTGACTCTGTGAATTCTCACTGCTCCCCTCTGTGCTTCCTGTGGCTCCTGAGAAGAGACAGCACTAGTAAGATGGCATTGGAAGTAGCTTATTCCTTTCTAAGCAGAGATGCACAAACACTAAATATAGCTCTCTTGGAGTTTAGTTCAGAAGTGTATCAGAACATCAGTTAACACATTTCAGAGTTTCAACTTTCCCTGGTAAAAACTGAAGTAACTTCAAGTTAAAGAGTCAAGCTATCTATGTGGATTTTTCTGTAGACTGAGCAATATATTGACTGAGATCGAAGCATTGGCCTTCATTTCCTTGCAGAAGAATTACTGAAAAGAGTAATTATTTCAGGTGTTTTACAAATAATATCTAAATAACATAATGTCCTGCAAATTTAAATTTCACATTGTTCTACTTTTCTTAAGCTTCCCTCCCCACTCAAAAGAAAACAAACCAAAACAGTCAGCATTGGATTTTGCATATTTAAAATTTCAAAATGCTTCTACAAGGTAAACAGTTGATTCTTTGCAATAAAATTAATGCAATTCATACAACTGTGACCTAAAATCCGGTTTTTATGGAAAACTTTGGGATTTGTATTTCCATAGAACATGTTTAACCAGAATTCAAGTGATCTAAAATTAACTGTAATAATTTTTCAAGTGAAATGGATATATAAATATTTCAAAATTGGCATTTTTAATAAGTTTAATGGAACTTGGATAATTTCCTCATTGCAGGTCTCTAAGTTATCTTTATGTAATAAGGGGTTGTAGATCATTCTATAAAAAGCTTTTGAAGAGATTTATATACTAAGAAACGAAAATGAGCCATTATCCTACTCAAATGATTGGCCTTTTTTACATTTAAGATCATCAGTCAGGATGATCTATGATTTTGAAACCTGAATCCTCTGCAAACTGATATGGAGTTTGGGCCAAGAGCAACAGAACTTAATTTGCAGTATAAATGCAGGAGAAAGTAAGCATGAAATTCAATTTACAAGGGTAATTTCTGCTATAAACTTCCTAGTTATCCTGTTCCCAAATAGCCTGAACCACAGGAGCATAACTGTCCTCAAAAGAGACCAGAGGATGTCAAGCTTATGCCTAAGAAACTCATCATAAACCAAGAATAGTCCTTGCCCAGATATCTCATACCAGCAGTAAATAGCTTAGATATATTCTGACATGAGAAAGAAGAGATTAGTGATACTGACCTTCTTTGTATGGATTTACAAAGGAAGAGTGATATCAGGGAGGTAGCAGCACATTGGGAAATTACTTACTTGGCAAGTGCTTTGTCTGGACATAGAGCTGTAAAAATAATTTTTAATAATCCCAAAGGCTAAAGCAGACAGGAAATGTGTTCATATATTCTCAGTTCCTTTACACGAAGTTCTTAAAAAGTCAAATTTCCTCCTATTTCTGAGCACTGTTTTGGCATCAAATTCTAAATATGATAGAATTTTATCACCAGAAAGTGATTATTACAGGCATAAGCAACCTTTGTCATTCCTATGACAGTTCACAGACTACTTACATAACAAAAGAGATTGTAGGTAAGTGAGGAAAGAGTTTGATCGCCTTTTTTAGAGTGGGAAGCACAGAGAAGTCTGAATTCTTGTTGTACCACAAATTCAGGGGGATGGCAGAAGGGGAGTGGGGAGGAGGAAACAAGAAAATAAGGAATTAATTAATATTTTTATTTCAATGTGATTACAGCAGTTCTAAGACAAAATAAGAATAATTCCTACTAAGTCTGACCATTGTTCCTGCTTTTACTCTGGTTCATTCTGTGACACACCAAGCAGACAGCATGGATATCAGGAAAGATTTCCAGCCCATTATGTTCTTCACAGGATGTTACCATGAGATGTTCTGTCCCCTACCAGCGTAGTTAAAAACTTCCCGGTCACTTCTCTGGAATCTGGCTGGTAAAGACTGAACAGAACAAAACAAGATTGACTGGATTTTCTTTACTAATAGAATAAAAATGACACAGACACTGAGCACATCCTTGAATTCACCTATTTCTTGTAACACTAACTTGGGCATAGCAATAGCCTCAGGCTGCACAGCCAGGAGAGCAAAGGAACTATTTGCCCCTGCCCCACACTAACATATTGGCGTATCACAGACTTTTCTTTCTCCAAAGGTCCTTCGCACATCAGAGAGCAGAGGACAGACCTGTAAAGGCATCTTGTTTTCTTTCCTCTACTGGTAATCCAGACTGTCCCTTTCCCAACATCCTTCTGCCCTTAAGTTTTTTGTATTTGTGTTTGGAAAGGACTAAGACAGCTTTCAGTTGCCTAAAGCAGACCACCCTGCCACACCTTAAAATTGTTTTTCCTTTAATATTTGTGGTAGTTTCACTCTGTAAATATTGCTCAGAAAGTACAAATCTCTTCTATAGCTGAGAGTCTATGTACTGGAAAAAATGTTAAAAAAAATGTAACAAAGAATTGTTTATCTAGATGGGAAGATACAGCATAAAGAAGGTGTCACATCATTTATTCCCATAACTATTTTATCTCCTTGCTTCCAATTACATTACTACTAATAATAATATTATTAAACAAGTTTAATTTCTTAATTCTTAGGCATTCATGTTCAAATATTTTAATTTTATTTTATATCAAAGGAGGTGCCTGCAGGAGTATAAAAGATTTTGTATCTACATTATGTGGATTCAGACTGATATTCATATTCAATTTGCAACAAGATTTGCTCATTCTAATACAAACAGAACCCTGGTTAAGTATATTTCAATAAAAAGACAAATCTCGCATTAATTAAAAAATAAATATAAGCATCTAAAGGTACATGCACAGGAACTTCACTATAATATGAAAAAAAAGAGGGGATATTAGACCACCACATAGAGACTGAGTCAGCTTATAAAATATGAATCTAGAAATTATGTATTGCATTACTGCCTTTCTCCAACTCACCAGCACAATGGAAAACCCTAGGGGAAGAAAATCTCTAACATGACTGCTGCAAGTACTGAACCCAGAGGTGGTTTAAGGCTGCTAATCACATCAGAATTTATTCCTAAATTCATTCAGGTTTCTTGGCTACACTGACCTTTCCCTGAGCTCCCTATGGTAAGAATTTTTTAAGGTTAACAATTTGCTGCATAACTGAGCTAATATAGCTTTGTTAGATAATCAGTAGAAAGAAACCACAAATATTTACATACATATATATGTAAAAATACACATACACACATATAGGTTCTATGGAAAAGAATATAAATCAGTGGAAAATAAAAATATTGCAGACTCAGGAAGTTAACAAAAAAACTACTCCTATGTTCCTCTACAGATATACATGCAATAATCAAACAAATACTATTTTCTTTAGCTAGGTTTCTTAATGAAAAAATATTAGCAATTTGAGTTTTAATACATCGGTCGCCCATACCCTAAATAATTTTCAAACTTATAGACAATATCAGAATTTGCCAAAAGGGTGGAGATCACAGACCTTAAAAGACTGTTTACAATTGGCAGACAACACCAGCAAAGGAAACCAAGTACCCTGATCCCGGCTTCTTGAATTGCCTCACAACCTGCAAATCTAATCAGCAGTAACCAATTCTGACCAGAAAATGCGGCAGCAGAGAGCAGCCAACAGGCCAGCCAAAGGCACAGGAAATAGCAGTGGCCCTGTTAAATTACATGAAGGACAGAAGACAGAACTATGGCATGGAGATCTGTCCCATTAGTTGTGCAGTGTTGGAAGGAATGAAGAAAAGATTTTATTATGAATATGGAAAAAATAAGAAAAAAATAATTAGGAAATTTCATAATTAGAAAATTAGGGAGAAAATAATTAGAAAAAAAACATTTTTAAATTAGAAAAAAATTAGAAAAAATTAGTCTTTTTGGGCTCAACTGCTTATAAAGTTTACTCAAACTCTTTAGCTTTTAGGTGTTTGTAGCCTTTAACATGTCCATTTTTAAAAACTCTGATTACCTTATTAGTAAGGTAGTTTGACATTAGTCACAGATTATGTACTTTGAAATTTCAGTTTTAAAATCTTTCTAGGATACAGTGGATTTAGAACAACATCAACAGAATCTGATTTCTATCAAAGTCTTAATCTAACATTAAACATGGGAATAAGAGGACTGATTTAGCCCTACAAATCCATCAGCAAATCCCAAAAAGAATTAAGCTTCTCAAAACGGCAATCCCAAACAACCAGCAGAAGAAGGACAGTTCAGGCTAAAGTCAGACATGTTCTGCCCGAATCTGCCTACAGTGGGCCAGGAGGAAACAATGGCTCTAAATCCTCCCTGAAGCTGAAGTGGCTGATGTCCTCTTCTACTTGGGACATGAAGCTCTTAACCTTCTTTATATATTAAATATATTCTTTCCAGGGGAAAAAAAAAAATTAAAAAGGATTTTCTCTCTCTATAGAAACAGAGGTGGTGCCTATCACCTATAAAACAAGTAAAAACAGCTCAAGGACTAAAAGTCTTTTCCCAAACTCAAGGAATTCCTAGATATGATCTTTAAAGTAAGTGCCTTAACCAGGAAACTACAGCTTATTTCCTTAGAAGCCTTTTCAGCTGAAGCTTTAAAGATATGTAGATAGAACTAAAGGTCATTGGAAAAAAAATTCCAAGAAAAAATAATCAAGAAATAAGAGGTCAAGTGGAAAGGTACATTGTAAATTCTGGAGTTAGAGCAGTCACTTGGAATAAACTATTAGTCAGTCCCTGCTCTCAGCATTGTATTCAAATTTTATTCAAGGAATTTTTCACATACAAATAATTCTGAAGAAGGGATTGAAAATCCACGGTCCTGAGAGTGGTAAGTTTATCATATACCTTCAAGTGGACATTCAAAGTGTTAGCAGCAAGAATGGGATTACTCCACGAGGCAGGACAACACAGGGGTGACACCAGAGCAGGCAACACCTTCATTGACCCAGGTGCCATTCCACAGAACTCAAGTAGGGCATTGATGACAGGGACCACCAACAGCCCCAAATATATGTAGTGGAAGATCCAGAATCCCTTTAGGGGTTCAAGGCTCAAGGAACACACCTAGGAGATGGGCCAGGAAGAAGACATATCCAAAGCATAGCTCAGGAAGGGATTAAGGCTCCCGTGTTAAATTGAAATGGAGAGCAGTGGCCTTGAGTATTGAAATATTCTGATCTAGCTATCATAGGACTCGGACTCAGATGCCATATCACTGTGTGGCCAGATGAGGGAAGAGAATTACAGTGGATATGTCTCTATTTGCATGTAGCCAACACACATTTCTATCAGATTTACCACAGAGTTCAGAATATTGAATTGAGTTGGCTATTGAGGTACTACTTACTGTGTTGGTTACATTGTACTCTCAAATTAAAAACAAAACAACAAAAAAACCAACTACAAAAGTGAGACTAAAGAACAACATTTCACATTCAATTTTCTTCAGTTACCAAAACAACAGAGAACAATGATGATGCTGATTTCCGTTGATAGGGATTTTGTGGCAATTCTGTCATTACTGCAATTAATTTCACAGTGAACATTGTATTCAGCCCATGTAATCCTCCCACTGAGCAGCTTGATCTCCCAGCTTGGTCTAATTAGACAAAAGTTTCAGGA
Organism: Grantiella picta; assembly: GCA_013397955.1. Lineage (NCBI taxonomy): Eukaryota > Metazoa > Chordata > Aves > Passeriformes > Meliphagidae > Grantiella > Grantiella picta. The sequence goes on from VZRM01015740.1 coordinate 445,129, forward strand.
TTATATTGGGGTCAGACAGAAGGGGTTTGCAGAGAATGAGGTCAAAAAATTACACATAGTGGTTAGCAGTGGAAGTCAAGGAATGATTGTGCCTTGAACTAGGAAAGAACATGGCCTTTTGGGATGCTAAAGGAATAACTAAACAAACCTTTTAGCTCTTGCCAAGTCTACAAAAACTGGGCAAGAAAAAAATCAAACAAAGTAAAAATTATAAACAGTCTACTTGACTTTAGGAAAGTGTAATCCCACTTCTTGTTACAGCTGAAATAAAATGTTTTTGGCAAAATCACATTTTTAATAACGTAGTCTAGTCACTAGGCACTGAAACTCCATTCCAAAGCGGAGTTTATTCTGCTGGAGATATACAAAGCTATTTTTCTTAACTACTCAAGCCACTCCACCTACCACAAGCCTGCTTCTGCTCTATTGAAGTCAATAAAAAGATTGCTATTGATTTCCACAAGCATGGGATCAGATGTAATGCCAAGATCATCCAGGAGGCAGAAAAAGTCGAATATTGAAATAGCATGATGAATACCTGCCATTTTTAGCTCTGCCTTTCTACATAAGCTGCTGCTAAATTTGGCCAGAGTCAGGAACACTCCTGTCATGATTTCTTCCAGACAAGCTTAGTATATGAGGGGAAATATCTCCCTCCTGCTCTGTTGCAGTGAAATATTAGTCTAGGAGCTGAAGAAAAGTGCCCAGGCATCAAATTCCAACACCACTTCCTATTGAGACACTGCTGAAGAGACCTTCCTTGTTTGAACAGCTTTTGTGATCAATGCCTTTAGTTTGTGCTAGTTTCTAAGAAATCTCGTACTGCTGCATTGGAACGCAGTGATTAACATCTGTTCATTGCCAGAATTTCACAGATACTTCAGCTCATGTTTTGAAATTAATAATTAACCAAAACAATGAAAATATGGCCCTTGTTTTAACCAAGGTGAAGAACAGTGTGGGATAGATACCTCCATGAGAGTGGAACAAACTCCCTCGTAGAGCACCTTGCTGTCTCCGAACTATAAATCTAAAGGAATACCAATTTAGAGCTACATGTGATGGAGAAAGCTGATGTGAAGCTAAAGGAGAACAAAGAATAACAAGGAGAAGGGAGCAAAGGTTGCAAATCAGTATCAGCATAAACAGCAGAGAATGCTATATAAAATACATCAATATAGTGACATATCTAATTTTTTATATTATGTTCATAATTCTTTTTCATCATAGAAAGGTTTAGATCAAATGGTAGTCAGGCCTTACTGCATTAGGGGCTCCACAAAGATACTTTCACAAGAAAAAGTCCCCTGGGAGTTTGCAGTTAAAACAGGAATTGTCACTGATATTTGTGTAATCTTATTTGGATCTGCATCTCCAGCTGACGTAAAACAACAGCAAAAAGTAGTGTAAGTCAACGATTATTTCACATGCCTGAAAAAGAAATCACTGATTTTTTAATCTCACAAATGAGGTGGCAGAAATGAATAAGTATGTCAACAGTTAATTTAAATTTCAATAGGGCCAAAACCATGCTGAATTAAATTTGTTGTATAGATGCACTAGTCAGTTTTTCAGGTACAATAAGGTTTTTCCAAAGCAAAGAATAATAATCTAAGGCCCAGTGTTGCTACTTGAACCTACTCTACTGTTTGTCACTCAGTCACAAAATGTTCTCATACTCATTCTACCTCCATCCCGCTGATATCTTCAAACATTTTGCAACTGCACATTCCTGTGTGGAGGTTCTTCATTTGCTTTTGTTCGCCACAGTAATAGAAAAGAGACAAAGGGGGAAGTAACAATCTTCTATGATAAAACCCTGACTGGAAGACACTGTAGGCATAAGTAATAATTGCAATACATACCAAACGTGCAATTACTGTTGCAGGTTAATTTTTTTAAGACGTCAGTAAATTTCCATGAACAAATCACACAGAATATTCTGAGTTGCAAAAGGCCCACAGGGATTATCAGGTACAACCCTTAAGTAAATGGCCCATACGGGGATCAAACCCACAATCATGGCATTGTTAGCACTATGCTCCAACAAACTGAGCTAATCTCAAATATTTGCTAATGAACTGGAGGATCTATAAAGAACCTTCACTTTTCTGTTGTTCTGAGCTATTTTTACATCATGGATTTGATTGAACACTAACAGCTGTGTTGTTAAAGTACTGGGTATGTATATCTACACTGTTGATAGTGAAGTCTGATCTATTTCTAAGATCATGAAAGAATGTAGAAGCACCTCACAGAGAAAATCTTCCTGACATTTAAATGTCACTTGGCAGCTACACTATTAATGAAAAGCTCTTTCATACTGTCCTCTAGGTTTTTGTTAAAAGAAATTCCCAGAAATCTTACATGCTTATCTATTTTCCCCTCAAATTTGGAGAGAAATCCCTACCAACATTGTCTCTCTAGTTTATACCATCCTATGGAATGAAATAAAATTAAGAATACTTTTTTTTTAATATATCTGTATAATGCTTTTCATATAAAACAATTGCTAGCAATTACCAAACAGGAAAAGTACCACTGGAAAGTGGTGATAAGCATTAACTGCTCAAACAGCAGTGTGTGTCCATGACTTTTTATCTTTGCTTTTATTTGGTTAATGCTTATAAATTGAGCCCCTAATTTATCTTCAGCTGAGCTTGAAAAAGCAGAGTTAGAGTTCAAGTTTTATTGCTTACTCTTGGGGTTATAAGCTTTAAAGTAAATTTCCTTCCCAAGATATTATCGCTTATCGTTACCTACCAGGACATCCTTTATCCTACTTTTTCTGGATCAAAAAGAGAGATAAGAGTGTAATACATCTTTGCAGAAACTAACTGAATCCTCTCTCAAGCAGAGTTTATCAACATTTAACCTAGTATACACAGCTAATATGTTTGTATTTTAGCTAAAGATGACTTAGAAAAATATATAAATGCAAGAACCCTTAAGTTCTTTATCCTGTGGAACTACACACTGTATCTGCATATCCTGCAGTATGCTGACTTCAGCTTTGACATTATGCTGAGACAGTGGCTTGAATTTACAGACCTGTTTAGAATTTCCTTCCAGAACTCTCCAGAGATATATTGCAATTTCTTATATCACAAATTAAACCTGTAGAGTCAATAATTCTTCTTAAATATTTCTAACACATCAATTATTAATTTTACTGTTCTATTCAGTAGCTTCCCACTGATGGCTTTATAGCTGTATGTTGTGGTGGAGGGGATAGAGGAAGTGAAGAGGTATATAACACAAAGAAAAATCATTAGAAACATTTAAGTTGGAAATCCTTGTCTCTCTCATACCTTTCATTTTAAATATTGTCACCTCATCTTCAGAAAGGTAAATCTTTGATAAGAAACTGAATGCAGGCTAAGGTAAAATATTTTAATAAATAGTGGGAAAGTTAAAGTTCTGACTGCTAGTTTGCAATAAATGAAAACTATTTCTAACATCAGAGAAGGGACTCACCACATGAAACTCCTGGTCACTGAGGAGTGTCTCACAAAATGTGACTAGGACATTGCACTCTGTAGACAGCATTTCTGAGTAGTCTTTTTGGTATTAAAAGCTTTACCCACAAACTCAATGTATTTATTTTCCCCTTCCTTGCTTATCCAGAAAGTGAAATAATGGTCCTTGATCATTGTGCCCTAACCCACAGGAACCCACTGTGTTCCAACAGTGGACTGGGATTCTTGTGTGAATATTTGTATTCCTAAATCATATCCAATTTTTTTATTTGGCTTAAATGAAAAAAAAAAACCCAAAACATAGAAATACTATAAACCAAGGGACTGTGGTTTGGTTTTGTACTTTTTTTTCCCAAGAGTGGGCCTTAATAAAAATTAAGGGCCAAATACTACACATTTGCAATCTCTCTAACACTGAAGAGAACTTAATAGGTCCATTCATCGAACCATTTGTTTTTCATTTTAATGTAACTTTTTTTTTTCTACTGGAAAAATACTTTTTTTTAAAAAATTGCGCTTTGAAAATTAAAAACAAATAAAAATAATTTTTTTAAAAAAGGAGAATATTTGGAGGTTTTTTTGATCCCAAAGAGAAAAACATGCTGAAATTCTTTCCTTTTCAAAGAAAATATGTGTAATTTCACTGCTGGTCTTCAAAATATGGTAACATCTTATTTTGTCTGTAAAAGAAACAAAATATTAGAATAGAACTTGAAAATGAAAGCAAAATCACTTTACTTAAAGTCTCTTCAGGGAAGTAAATATAATTAATCACTAGATATGTGCAGGGAATGTAGACACAGGTCAAGATTAAGAATGACATAGCCCTAAAACCAGAACGGAAGACACGTGTCTAATTTATGTCAAAGGCCCAACACAACAACTTCGAATGTATGTGAGACGACAAAAATAATACATACAGAGAGCTCAAGGTTCTTTATGATGTTTCTTAATATAAATTGGGGAGGAGTAGACAGATGTGCAGTGTATTGAAACTTGCCAGTGCCACACCTCCTAGAAGACCCTTAGTTAGAAATGTTCTAAACCATCTTTTTACATGGTTGTCCTAAAAACCAGTACATTCAAAACATTCAGTGAAAAGCTGATATTGAGGATGAAGTTTCTCTGCTCTGGCAGCTGTTAATGGAAGAATACTTTTTATTTTCCTTTTCTGCCTTCTACAGACATTTTTACCCACCAAGGTGGATGTGCTGGTAATTATTTGTACTGGTTCCAACTCAGCTGACAGAGAGGCAGCACTTATCAGTTTGCACACTATAAATGTTTGTCAAACCTATGAAAAACAACTAAGGCACTAACATAGTTTTGACAAACTCCCAAAAATACCTCTGCCTTCTCCACAGTCATTTTGTACATCTTACAAATAGAAGGCCAAAACCTGATACACCTGAAGTGTTGGTCAAAACCTGAAACAACCGAACTATCTCCCTCATTGCTTCTATCTAAATACTTTGTACTTGAAAAAACTATGGTTTGGACTTTTTGCTAAATATGAATGATTTTCTCTTATTATTGTTGAGCTTTTAAATAAATACAATAGATTACTAATAGCTTACTAAATATAATCTGCCTTAATGTACAAAAAAATTTTATCCTATATTTGATAGTATTTCAGATATGAAAAAATTAATTAATTTCTATTTTTATATTGCAAACACCCATCTGGGAAAAAAAGGCAAAATGGATATAAAGTAGCAGGTCTCTTTTCCATTTTTTTCCATAGAGCAAATTGCAATATTCTTAATTTCAAAGTACACTTACTATGTGGAGGAGACAAATCTTTCTAAATTATAAAATTCCTGTGTGCAGCACTGAGCTCTGCTCTGACAGCTTCCCAATACAGATTTGAGAAGGTGCTGATATCCTATATGTAGGCAAGGGACTACAGTAAATTTAACTTTCTCTTGAAAAAATTTTGCTCATCAGTAATGATTTGAGTCCTGTGGTACCATAGACAATGACATTTTATAATCCTAATCATAATTCTTTGAAAATCCATCCTAAAAGCAAAAAGGTGTTGATTATACCTTTTTCTTCTGCCAGTGCTGATTATATTCTTTTAAAGGTATTAGGCTACAGTTTTCTGCAATACCCACAGCACACCATAGTTCAAGTACAAAATAATACTTGCCTCTACTATAGTTCAAGTATAAAATAATATCAGTGTGTCAAAACATGCGATAATATACTGAAGGATTTTACTTTTCAAGACGACATAGAGTGAATAAGCCTGTACACTTTTCTTGTACAGAGTCAGTTTTTGTTTTTGCAAGCAGGCTGTCAAGTTATCTCCCCAAAACTATTATTTTTATTTCCTTCCATCTCAGCTTCACATGAGTGTTCTTTCTTTGTCTCACACACATTCACATCTCTGCTTTCCTACCACTTCCCCACCTGTATCTGACTGCACATTCATTTATGGCAATTTTGATAAATAATAGTGACAGGCTGTTCAACATCATCTGCAAGGAGCACAAGATATAGGACACTTTTTTCCCCCAGTAAAATAATTAACAATATAACGGTTTTATCTTTAAAATCCCCAATTCCCAGACATTGAAAAGAGTTAGGGAAGATTAAATATCAGTTTTAATTAATTTTCACTTTATGAAAATGCTCAGACTTAAAAATATGCAGAACTCGGTTGGCCTCTGTAAGGGAATACATGAAAGCCTGGTCCTTCTCCTGAAGATCTCAGTCTCAATTAAAACTTAATATTTAAAGACAATTAATGATTAAGGTGTCTGCCAAAAGGCTCCCTAAGAATCACTTAATATTTAAATCCACCTAAATACCCAGAATAGAAGGACTGGTTGAAAACTGCCACATGCAGCCACTCTATTCCTGTCCCTTTAGCTCCAGCCAATCAAATACATACATGTCAGCCCAGCTCTCCCCACGCCACCCCCCTACACAGCTTGTTGCCTATTTCTTTAGGAATTAATATTGCATTAAAATAAAGGTTAGCACCATAGGGTGTTAATGGCATTGTATTTCTATTCACAACACTAAGTGTAATTTGAATCATCAGTAGAAGAAACAGAAGGAATGACCTTTCTTGAAATGTGCTGCAGGAAGAGAAATGTCAATAAAAAGCAAACAGTGTTTTGCATATCCCCTTATAAACAGCCAATTGCTGTCTATGCAGTTAAGAGAGTAGGCTTTTTCTGAGCCATCAGCTTGGCACAAGGGATCACTTGACAACGTGGGAGTGAAATAAGAGCAGCACACATCCCAGTGTCCTGCTGCTCAGCTTCAGCAATCAAATATACATGAAGCTCTTTGCTCCAAAATGGCAACAAGTTTGGGACCAGCAGATCAGAGAAATCAATGACTTAATCTTGTGTTATCCTGTTCTCTTTAAAATTCCAAGAACATCAAGCAAACAAATACATGACCATAATACAAATGCTGTAAAAGGACCATAACACCAAAAACATTCAAGATTCGAACAAAAAAACAGTATTAAATGTGAATATTTTTGTACAAATATATTGCTTCTGAATAAGACATCAGAGCTTCTTGTTCTCCTAAAACTGCTCTAAAGTAAATGTGAATATTTTTGTACAAATATATTGCTTCTGAATAAGGCATCAGAGCTTCTTGTTCTCTTAAAACTGCTATAAAGCTTGGGGAAAGCCCTTCTAAATTATTTTCAAACTACCCAAAATTTCTGTAATTTTCTATAGTGAATTTGATCCCAGTCACTTTGTGTGACAGAAACAAAAAAACAACAAAACAACCAACAAAAAACACCAAGGAAACCCAACTATTTAGAAAGCCAAAAAAAGACACCACCAAATAAACATGAACCTCCAAGCATAAATATGATAGGCAAAGTCAATTATTTAAGAACATAAACATTCTGCAATAGAGAATGCTTTTTGAAAGCAGTTGCTTCTGAAAACAGTTTTCAAAGTTGCACTACAGATCAATCTCTCTCCCATGCAGTTCATACATCTGCAGGAAAGAACTCCAACTAGATCCACCCCAAGCATTTTAAATCTGTGTTCTTTATCCTTTTTGTTTTCTCTTTAGCCTCTACAAAAATTTACCACAATCTGAAAAGAAGTGGAGAATAGTGACTACACATGTTGGAGAGATAAAAACACGTCATGAGACAGTTATTCGACAAAATGTGAGTTAAATACTGTCATCACTTTCCAGTCTTCTTAACCAACATGTCAATAAGCCTCAGGATTCTCCTCTGCACTTTGCTTCAGCCATGTTAATCCATGACATGCTCAATATGGACTGGCCCCACCTTCTGAATTCCTACCAGAACTGGAGCTCATGGGTCATCAGTCTAAGCATTTAACATAGCATGAGTTTACATCAGGACAACAAAAGTCTCTGTAACATCTGGGGGACAGCAATTAGGGAACTTGGAAGAATAAATCACTTCTATTTCTACAAACATAATCAGTTTAACCCTCATTCTGGATATCTTGCTCCCCTTGCACTCTTGCTGTGCTCAGGGAGCACATTTCACGTGAACCAAACCACTTAAAAAAAACCCCGTTGTTTGTGTGGCTATATACTAAAAAAAGGACAGATTTCTGGAGGAATTGAGGATAAAGATACATTGTAATTTTTACTTTCCCCCCACAAAAGTGATTATCAGTAGTGCTTACAGGAGAAAAGAATTACCTGGCTGGAATCCACTTAAAAAGAGCAATTCTGAATTACCCTCTGGGGAACAACTTGATCAGTTCTGTTCATAATTTCAGGATAGTTTTAATTCATTTTAAAAGTTCATCTGGAAAAAAAAATTAAGACAAAAATAATACCCAGAGGTAAAAAAATGAAAAAAAAGGGGGTGGTGGAGGAAGAAGATATAAAAGCAGACTACTAATGGAACTCTCATTGAAGCCTTAATTAAGAGGAGGCACTTGATCACTCTATAATCACTGCCTTGAATTAAATGTCTCAAGTGCAATAACTAAAATATAATGGGACCATTCAAAGCAATAGAATGGAAGAACCTACTGTTTTTCTGGCTTATTCTTGTTTCCTCTAGATCTCCTTTTATAAGTATGATTAAAAATGCATATATCTATTGCTTGGAGGTAACCTCTTCCCATGAGTTCAATCAGGAGAACAGAAGTGACAACTGCTAAGGTGCTTCTTGGATTAAGAATGTCCTACGGGTTCAACATTTGTATAGGCAGAGTAACAAGATCTCCGAAGCTTTGAATAATTAGCCTTTCTGCAAGGAAAATGAGACCCCTTTCCTTCACATCAGGGTAACCTTGAAGAAAGTTTGTTGAAGTTAAGTTTCCACTAATTAAAAAGAAGGAGATATAAGGGAGATGAAAGAGGAAAAAAGGACATTTTATAATGCAACATTGTAAAGGCACAATAGGAAAAAAAGGAGAAGTTGTTATGCAGTATACAGATGAAATGAAACAGCGATATAATATATCAAAAAACGGATTAAAAAATAAAATGTTCTTAATTTAAATTTTTATTGCCAATCAAGTTAAGATACCCTTGTATGCAGGGGACATAAAATCTACATGTTTAAGCAAGTTTTCAATTCCTTCTTCTGAGTTCATATTCTTGTAGCAAATTTAGTACTAGGGTTTGGGACTTTTTTTTATTTTTGACAAGCACAGAAGCAATACCTGGGTGGATTATTAAGGAAACAAAAACAATGTAGAAAGATATTTCATTAGCAGTATACCTTGCTGTAAATTAAAGGCCTGCAGGCAAGCACATACGTCACATCAGGTATGCGACAGAGAGACTTATTAAATTCCCAAAACATGTTTCTGACGAGAACTGAGGCAAAAGCCAGAAAATTGAATGCAGGAAGTTCTAATATATTCAAAATATCACTCAATTTCTAAAATCCTTATTATATATATGGCATGAAAAATAAATAATAGGGAATAGATTTATGTACTAGCAAAAAAACCCAAAAGAAGTGAAGAAAAAAAAAAGAAAAAAAAAGAAAATTATGAGGAAAAGAAGATCTTGCTTCCAGTGTGGTAGTGGGACTCTGGTTTTGCTGTACTGTAGGTTTTATTTAACCTGAATTTGCTACATCCTGCTGCTTTTAGAAAGAGAAAACTATTTGTTTCCAACTGGGTATCTTTCAGCAGGCTGATTCTTTACTTTTTACAAGCATAAAAACCAACCAAACAGAAAGTGCTACCTTTAGAGTCATAAATGTCAGCATGAAAAAGAGAACACAATCAATTAAAAAAAACAATAAAAGAGAGAAATACAAATTCTCAAGGATCTTACCAGATTTCTTCTAGCCAAAGTGAGGGATTATATTCCCTGTGTATTTAAGGAAAGTTAAAGGACTTGATGGATTTGCAGGTCTTTCTGATGATAGAGATCCAGTTGAAACTTAAGTCTCTATGTTGTGTCCTCATTTTAGGTTCCTGGGGTTATAGTGCCCAAGAAAGTGCTGCCTGTAATAGCTGAAACCTAGAAGAAAGCTGCAGCTCTCTGAGTGCCTGCATAGTCCATGGCCCAGGTGAGAAGAAGGTCACCTAGTTCTTTCTGGAAAGATTTTTCCCCATTGTTAGCAAGGTTACCCAAGAAATCATCTCCCAGAACCCACAACAGAGCTGAAAACCCTGCAGAAGCTGAGGTCTGCTCTGCAGCTCCTGGGTTAATATCTGAATACCTTTCACTGAACTTATGCCATGCTGAACTCAAATACAATGTGACAAATGGGCAAAGAAATTCATACTGTAATTACACCAGTTAAGCAATTTTTATAATTGCTTATAGCTCTATGATTGTTTATTTATTCCTCTGCCAGCTTAGAAGTATTAACAGTTTAAATGAGATGTAAGTGAAAGTTGAATCAATTACTGACAAAACTTGCTAAAAATGACACAGAAGTCAGACATGCTAACAACTATGCATTAATTATCTTCATAGGTCTGGGTAGCAATTAATACATTACACATTATTTAAATTGGAAAGCAATACGTGGCATCACTGGACCTGAAGAGCATCTCTAAACAAGGGGCAGCCATGGGCCTGAATATCAACTTATGGGACTGTGCCTTATTTAGCACATTTTTAATGTCACATGTTGTTTACACTGAATTCCAAAAATTGGAATTAAAAAACACCAAAAATTTGAATTTCATGGACTGATTTTTTTGCTGTGATGGCTCCACATGAGCTTATAAAAATAGAAGGGTCTTAAGTGGGATATAGGCAGTAAAGTAACAGAATGTTCAATTCATCAGCCTGAATTTATTATTAGGGTAGAAATCCATCAACTGAACCATGAGGGCAAAATATTTCATATCTCTAAGGTATATAAGAGTCAAGTGCAAACCCTGGCAAAGATACTGCAATAAGAACTGTACAGGGGTTATTCAGAACTAAAACAGGGCAATATGACACCTTTTCTGACCCATCCTCTAATACACATGGGGACAAGATTTCAACTTGGATTTTTATTTATGTTTATTTTTATATTATCAGGTATAAGTGGAAATAAGGGATCACTTTGCAGCCTGCCAGTGGAGGAAAAAGCATGTAATTTTCTTTCAAAAATGCTAATCATTGTCAAAGCCTTGCTGACTTCCCAAAAGAGTAATATACATTTGCCTTTGGTTTCAGCTGGCACTCAGCACCTTAAAGAGCTGTGTCCTTAACCAAAACTATTGGCAGATTTAATTTTTTCCTTTACATCACATACATGGAAGAGCTAAAGGCACAATGTGATATGTGGGTTTCATTTTGGAGAAAGTTTTCTTTGTGGAATTCTTGAAACAAAAAGCTCTAGTTCTTTTCTAACACTTTATTATTCCTTTATGATAGTGGCACAGATGCTGTTTCTGGAAAATACATTTTCTCACAGGCAAGAAATCAGTAGATTGGCAGGGATGCCTCGTTCTTGTGTTGGCTGGGTTCAAGAAGCAAAGTGTTTAATGTGGATTCTACTTATGTTTTTTGGAACAGCTGCTTCTAAAAAATAACACAAAGGTTGATGAAAGTGAGTTAGCTTACTTGTGAGGGCCATAAAAAATTTCTTTGAAACAATCCACAACATATCAATTCTCAGAGGGCTGTTTGCACTGGCAGAACACAAAATCTCAGCTTCACAAAATTATTTTCTAAGATAAAAAAAAAAAGACACAAACTCTTCAGATTTCAATAACATTATAAAGTTAGAAAGGCCCAATATACAACATATTTTTAATACAGGTAATTTTTTTCTTAGCTATAAAGTGATATGTATCATATACAATAGCATAATTGTTTCTTTCAAGAAAAGTGCTGTCACTCAAAACAATGTGCTGAATTTCTTAACATTTACCACAAATTAAATTAATAAAAACTACTCTAATTTCACCTAAATTCAAGTGTTAACTAGTTAAGCAGGTAATGAAATGGAACGGCGATTTATCGAGATGCTTTTTGGGAGAGGATTGTTTTATATTGGTCTCAAATATACATTTCCCTCACATTTCCTTTCCTTTTTGTGGGCTTTGGTGGGTTTGTAAAGGAAAGGAGCTGTGACACAGTCTGACCTCTGACTGAGATTCTGGAGAGCACAGGATAGAAACTGCAACCTATGCAAATATGCATTGGTATGACTCAAGCTTTTCTTCTTATTGCAGCAGGTAAGGCCAGTGCAGAATATGAGACCAGCTAGATAGCTGGGAAGATCCACCATCCTTGCTGGTTGTTACCAAAGGTGATACCTGTAAAGGAAATGTGGAGTTGCTCCTGCACTGTAAACCAAGAAGTGATGGAGGAGATGCAAACTCTTCAATTGTTATGGAAGAAAGAACATCTGTGCATAAGCAAAATGTAAATAGCCCAAACCTTTAGTGTTTGATTCCGTAATCCAAAGCCAAAAAATTCTGTTTTCACATTTTTATCTCTCTTCTATCATAGAAGAAATTAATAATTTTAACTTTCAAGTAATCTTTATAATGACTAAATTAATATTTTGTTAGACCTTATGGATTCACTCTCTGAGAAACTATACAGCAAGCAAAATATTTTGTGTGTCCCAAAATATTACTTCTTTACAAAAAAGAGAAAAAAAAAGTCACATTCCATTTCAACCTTAAAATTATTTCAGGTTGCTATTGGCCTCTAAAGGCTCTTTGTTCCTCTTCTCTTTTAGAGACTCTTCGTACTTCTTGTAGAAAGCTAAACATAAACTCATCAGCAAAACGCAAATGCTGTTTCATGTATTAGAGATGACTGAAACTGACTGATTTTTTAAAAAATTCTTGACTTAAAGTTCTAAAGTAAACTTTAAAAGAATGTTGTATCCCTCCAGCTCAGTGCAGTTTGAATCTCAGTCACCATTTTCCTTTGATAGTCTTTGTAAGTTGCAGGCACAGCCTCAAGCAAAGACAACTGAAAAAAGGAAGGTTGTAAGGATGTATTCTTCATGCCAATAAGCAAAGGAAAAATTTAAACTCAAGTGCCTGCCATGCAAGAAATATAATAATAATGACAAATATAATAATTAAAAATATAAAAATTAAAATACAAGGTAATTTAATAAATTATATATTACTCTAGTTTCATAAGTTATATAATGTAATTTTTATATTCTGTACTGCATAGAGAAATAAATGCTATTTAATTTTCTTATAAGTATGATGCAAGTTTTAACCAATGCTGTATCATGATCCCATTTAGTGAAGCACTTCAGGGATTTTTTCCCCCTCACAGAAAACTGCAGAGGCTTCCTACTCAAAATCTGACCCAATCCAGCCTTGTTTAATTTGTAAATACTGAACAATGAGAGGTAGTTGCCTATCTCAGAGAAGGATTAGCAAATAGGAAAACAAAAATCCTGTGTTAAGGTATTGTTATGATTGAACCCCTTGAAGTGATAAAAATAGGGAAATGCTAAAGATTTGAAGTCCCAAGGGCAACTTTTACTCAAATGTGTTATATGTACATAGCAATGTGTTTTCTACTTAAAATCATAATAGGAAGGAAAAGCTTTAAGATCTTTTCTTCTCTTGTGGGCAAGAAGACCTCCTAAAATGATTAAGACTTATATTTCAGATTGTGCACAAAAATGACAGAACATAACATTTTAAAAGCCTGATTCACATTTCACTGATGCTTTGTAAGACTTATCCAGCCAACTAAAAAACATACTGATGGTACTGACAGCTCTTCATAAATTTCAAAGGCATCTGTTCACTGATGGGGTCTGTAGTCTTACAAAAGAGAAATCTGAAGGGATGCCAACTGGAAAATATTCCCTTGAGCCTTAGAAATGCTTAAGGTTTGGCTTGAACTTTAAGTTAGTTTCCTTCCTTTCCTTCCTTCCTTCCTTCCTTCCTTCCTTCCTTCCTTCCTTCCTTCCTTCCTTCCTTCCTNTTTTCTCTCACATTCCTCCATTTTTATTACCAATTTCATTTTGGTCCATTTGTTGTGTTCCATTAAAAATTATAATAACCACTCAGCTTTGCATTTCTGGCACTGGAGAACCCACAGCTGCAAACCTCTGCAAAATACTCAAAGACATGGAAAACTGGGGCTTGATAAAGCTGGTTTTAGGTTTAACAGAGTTCACAGAAATGGTCTCTGATGTGTAATTGGTCCCATATATAGTAAATTTGGATGTAATGAGAAGCTGCAGACCAATGAAGAAAGCAAAAATTTATAAATGTATGTTAAAAAACATATAAAAATATATAAGGTAGATCCCAGAGTAGGAAAAAGAAAACATCCACATAAATATCATATTCCTCCTGGCAAAAGACTTGCATGCTGACAATTAGCTGCTAATGTTGGCATTCATCACTGGCACCAGAGTGAAGCCACTCAGAGGAGCAGGGGAAGGGGGAACATAACTGCAAGAAATAGGGTAGGTTCACATAACTTATTTTAAACCATATGATTATACTTTCTTTTCCTATGAGAAACAGATTTGGACTAATAATGTTTAGACTCCTAAGATATTAGTTGCATTAGCAATTAATTCTTGTGTTTATTTATACATAAGGTGTGATTTCTCTGACTAGGAACAAGATTTGAATGTTACATGAAAAAATTGTATAAAATTTAGGGGTAAATATTTGTAATATTTTTTAATGTCAGCTTGACAGAAAATAGATAAAAATAAAAAAAAAGACACCAAAGGACCTAATTTAAAGGATTAATTCCTGGTTTTGAATGGGTTAAATGATGTTTGCCATCTGAAGTAAATGAGGAAGTAGTGACTAGGCTGAATTGTGATTGCCAGCTGATCTCTCCAGTTTTTTTTGGGTTTTTTTGGTTTTGCAGAATGTTTGAATAATAAGGACGTGAACATCAGAAATATTTAGGAATGAATGTATTTTCAGTAATTACTATGTTAGCATTTATGCAGCAAAAGAGAAATATATTCCTCCGTCTTCTCTATGTAGAGATAAGAATGCCTTATCTCCACATTTTGTCTCACAACCCTGTCAGCTCTAACATTATCCATCTCTGAGAATGCGGGTCTGTGAACAGAGATCCCCTTCCCTGTGCAGACTTGTACAGAAATCATAGGAGGACTCAACCTTCCACTACTTTTAAAGGATCAAATCTGCCCTTGAGGAAATCCTGAGGTATTCTGGGAAGGTATGTGTCCTGATTTTAGCTGAGAAGAAGTTAATTTTCTCCCTGGTACCTGCTAAAGTGCTGCGTTATTTATTTAGCATATATAGAGGGAGAATAATGCAGATGACACACTGATGTTTTGGTGGTTGCTCAGTGGTGCTTACTCTAAATAAAGCGTTTTTCACTGTCTCATGCTCTGCCACTGAGCAGGTGCACAAGAAGCTGAAGGAAAGCACAGCCAGGCTAGCTGGCCTGCACTGGCCAGAAGGATATTCCACACCACAGAATGTCATGCTTGGTCTATACACTGGAGAGAGTTGACCAGGAGCTACTGATGCTGTTTCAGGGATGAACTAGGTATTGGTTAGTGGGAGGTGAGCACTTGTGTATAACTTGTTTTTGTTGGGGTTTACTCCTCTCTCCTTCTCTCCTTTTCATTACAGCTATTATTAGTAGTGGTAATATGTTTTATTTTGGTTTAATTATTAAACTGGTTTTATCTCAGCTTATGATGTTTTACATTTTCTTTACAATTCTCCACCCTCCACTGGAGAACCAGGGGGATCTGATAAGTGGGTGGCTTAGGAATCCTTATTTGCCAGCTGGGTTTAAACAGTATGCAATAGCAGATTTTGCTTTGGTTTTGTTTTATGGTTTGGTTTGGTTTGGTTTGGTTTGGTTTGGTTTGGTTTGGTTTGGTTTGGTTTGGTTTGGTTTGGTTTGGTTTGGTTTGGTTTGGTGAGCAAACACATTTATTGGTTTGCTGTCCTTTCCTCAAATCCAAAATAACTGCTTCACAAATGTATTTGGAATCCTGTGTGCAGCCTTTTTCACTCAGCAAAATCAGCTGTAAAGCCAAACCAGTGTGTAAGTAAGGACATAAATGTCTCTGTAGAGATTGGACAGATCAAAGACTTACACAGGAGAAGTCCCATGTTTTATTTTCCAATTTTGTCTTTCCAAGTAAATATTGTGTGCGCTGAGGAATTTCTTTCCATGACGTTCACGTGCCTGACACTGCATAGGAAATAGTGAATGAATTTTTGGTTTTGCTTTTCTTGGCTTGTTCAGATTTGCTTTACCTTTTTTGCTTGACCAGTCAAAAGATGTGATCATCCCACTGTATTCAGGACTGGTAAAGTCTCTTTAGCATTGCTTGCTGTTCTGGGGCACACAATTTAGGAAGGATGTGAAGGTCCTTGAATGCATGCAGTGGAGAGCAACAAAGCCGGTGAAAGGGCTGAAAGTCAGGAACTGTGAGGAGTGGCTAGGGACTTTAGGCTTGTCTAATTTGGAGAAAAGGGGCTCAAGGAAGACTTCATTTCTCTCTGCAGCTTCTTGAGGAGAGGAACTGGGGAGGGAGGTGCTCAGATCTTCTTCCTGGGATACAGTGGTAGTATACATGGGAATGGTTCTTTACTACTTTTGGAGGGTGGTCAAACACTGGAACAGGCTTCCTAGAACAGTGGTTGATGCCCCAAGTCCTAGAATTACATTTCCATCCCAATAATTGTATTACTGTTCTCAGCCTCTGGTAGCCTGTGATCATAAAGTTAGTATTTTATAATGAGCTGATTTTTCAATTTTTTACTGACTTCTGAAACAGAACATTCAAGGATCAATAGAAAGTTAAGCCTTATAGTTGCTTCCTGATAGGTTAGCATTGTGGGGCTGAGAAGATGGCATATATCATTAGTGACAGATTCAGTTACAGGTTTGTATCACTGGCAGAGTGATGTAACCCTCATTACAAAAGAACATTGTTTAATTGATCCATTTGCTCCCAGCAGTCCTGTGGCTTTTTTTCCCTTACAACATAAAGGCCAAATTGCAGTTCAGCTTCAATCAAGTGAAAACATTTTATTGCAGAAGGAATAAAAAATACTCTCTCCACAATTTAATTACCATGGTTTGAATATGAGAAAATCATTAGACAATTAATGTTACAAAAGCTGCCAGAGGACATTTTAAATAATAGTTAAATTAGTGCAGAGAGACCATGAAAAACCTTTTTTTTTAATATACTGGCCCCCAACCTTTTCTTAGTTCTCAAATAATTCTTTAATTTTGCCGAAGTTAATATGAATACACTTCATAGAATTTAAACAAAATGCCTGTAGGTTCTAAACGGCTTTAAATAGGCAATCATTTTAGGGAGGGAGCTAATAACTTCTTCCTTCACCACAGGGAATCTTGTGGGAGAAAAACAAAACATTTTTATTTACAAAAGGCAAATGTAAAGAAACAAAAAGTACTCAAAGTGCATCCCCTGTAACTGACCAGAAGCCAAACTGAGAACAAGTTATTCCAAAGGTCTAATTTGGTATTGGCAAGAATAAAGTGGTTTCTGCTGTGGCTTATTTCTCACCACTTATGTTTCAAGTAACAGAATCTTTTGGCTTAAAGACTGAATCTCTTTAAGCACTTATTTTTTGCATCAAGCTCTACCCTACTGCCTCTCCTCAGAACAATAAAAATCCTGGAGCCTTCCCTTGCTAGAAAGTAATTAATTTCCTCTCCTCTGCAAATCATGCCAAATCTAGCACCAAACAGAATATATAAGAATTTATTGAAGAGCTTGTTTACAGTTCTGTACCTTCCATTTTTAAGAAACCAAACTTCCTGACCTCTGCAATGTCTGTATCTTTAGTAACTGCTCTTAATATTATTTGGCACACCAGGAGACCACTGAGAAAAAACACAATATTTTTTTCTTTGCCTTCCTTTTCCTTTTTTCCTTTTTTCCTTTTTTCCTTTTTTCCTTTTTTCCTTTTTTCCTTTTTTTCTTCTTTCCTTTCTTTTCTTTTTTCCTTTTTTTTTCCTTTTCTCCTTTTTTCCTTTTTTTCCTTTTTTCCTTTTTTCTTTTTTTCTTTTTTTCTTTTTTCCCTTTTTCCCTTTTTTCTTTTTTCCCTTTTTTTCCTTTTTTCCTTTTCTTTCCTTTTTTCCTTTTTTCCTTTTTTTCCTTTTTTCCTTTTTTCTTTTTCCTTTTTTTCTTCTCTTTTTTCCTTTTTTTCTTCTTTTTTCCTTTTTTCTTCTTTTTTTCTTTTTTCCTTTTTTCTTTTTTCCTTTTTTTTCTTTTATTTTCCTTTATTTTCCTTTTTTTTCCTTCTTTTTTCCTTTTTTCCCCTTCTTTTTTTTTTCTTCTTTTTTTTCTTCTTTTTTTTCCTTCTTTTTTCCTTCTTTTTTTTCCTTTTTTTCCTTCTTTTTTTTTCCTTTTTTTTCTTCTTTTTTTTTCCTTCCTTTTTTTTCTTCTTTTTTTTTCCTTCTTTTTTCTCCTTCTTTTTTTTTCTTCTTTTTTCCCAATTTTTTTGTTAGACACCTGTCTGAATCAAGACATGAAAGTACAGAATTGTGTTTTACTGGTGTGGTATTGAATGGCACTAAATGCAAATTACAGAGATGACATTTCCCTGTTTCAGCAACCTGCCAAGAATAAATACTCATGTTTTCAAAGTGCGTCCTATTCTTAGTGCTCATTTAAGATGACTGCTTGTCTGCCTTTGCAAATGCCTGAATAAGTGTACAGTTAAACCAAAACATGGCAGAAAAGTATGGCAATGTTTTCCTGCTTAAATGAAAAAAATAATGGTAATGAATTCTGCATAAAATGTAGTATTCATAGACATTTAGATGCATGTTTTAAAAACTGAGCTTCATTTAGAAGTGGCTCTGGTAACTTTAGAAAGCTATAGATCTGCTGATGCTAAAAGACTTTTTCTGAAGGACCTATAGGATTTTAAAACAGCATGTTTTAAAAGAATACTTCCTATATTACTGTATTTTTATATGTTTATATAATTTTGGTATATTTATATAATACCTGATGAAAAACATCCAACAATTTAGAATCAAGATAGTAAATTCATGAAAAAAGCCTCAATAACAAGCAATTTGAAGTACAAGACAAATTCAAAACCATATAGAAACTTGTCAGACTTAATTCACAGTTAAAAAAATTAAATAATAATAATAAGTCATGAAACATGAAGACCATTACCTTAGATTTTTTCCTGTTGACTCCATAAAAAGATCAAGAAATCAACATGAGATTACAATTCTGTGTTTTTTCCTTGCCTTTACTGAGACTTTGACTTTTTAAACACAGATGCATCCACATTCAACAGTATTAATTTTTAAAAGGAAACATACAGAAACAAACAAAATATTTAACTCTTATTTATGAGAAGAAGAATCCCCATGATCCCCACATAATGCTTGCATAGTTTTTAATTAATTTCTGTCCAGATCTTTAGGAAAGGGTGTGTGTGCACATATGTACATTTCCAGATCTGATGTGGATGAAATTTTAAAATATTGACCAGTGCTACTCTAATAAGAGTTAATATAAAAGTTTAATTGTTTTTTCTAGTAATTTGCATCGTGTGTGTCACAGAAAGAGATCAGAAGTCATAGGAATATTTAACATGTGTATTATAAGTAACTTGCAATAAAAGCTAACCCTGCAAACAATGTTTTTCTGATTCAAAATACCACAATGGAAATTAGTCCAGAAATGAGCCTTCACCTTGCATAGGAGCCACAAAGACTGGCAAGTATTTTCAGACTGAAATTTTACTTGGACTTAGTAATATGCACTTTTTTTTTTAGTTAGTTCAAAATATGTTGATGCCGTTTACTGCCTGTTCTACTTAAGAGCTTTAGGATGGTGAAGGATAAATCTTCTTTTCCCTTGCTCTGTAAAGGCTTTGCTGAGGAAAAGCTATCTAGGACTTACACAGAAAACTAATTAATATTTCAACATTGGGTTCTTCAAAGGAAAGAACTGCATAAAAAGTGCATTATTCATTGCTGATTTTCCTGGCATGATGTCACTTGAGGTTCCCAAAGTAGGAAACACAGAGAGATAAAGAGAATACAGTTAAAGACAAAGTAGCACTCCACTAATAATTATGTTTGCATGTTTTGTCCCTTTAAAGAATACTGTTTTACTTTTCCTATTTTATGGAAAATCTGGTTCAACTCAACACATTAGTTTCAAATCACTCTCTAAATGTGCGCTGGCTTGTGTGTGGGATTAATATGCTTTCCCACCAATGGTGGATTTTTCTTCATGTGTGATTTTTTTTCTTTATCTATTCTTGGTTTCAGTACTTTCTCTTCTATAAAACCACACCTTTCACTTTTATGATAGAGAAGGCAATATAAAAAAAGTGATTTGCCCAAAGTACAGGCATTTTGATTTATTTTATATAGATTATTATGATTCTTTTTGTGTTCAATACATAGCTTGGACCAACTAATTTTTATCAGGTATTAATATCAAAATATGCGAACAGATGCCAGACTGGTCTGAGAACAGGAAATCACGTGTAGTATATTTAAACAGATCTGTTTCATTAGGTCCTCTGGTCTTCTTCTGGAAGTAGAAAAAATGTAATTTTTTCACTAACAGTCTAGTTTTACAAATGTAGTAGATTTGATTACTCAATATCTCTACAAAATGCCTTTAGACATAGCTACTACATATGCCTAATTAACCCTCACATTCACAGAAGTTATTGATATTTTCAACTCCTCACTTTTTTATTTGTTTGGATTTTTTTTCAAACATCTTAACTAGTCCAAGTGAAACAAAAAGGGCAAGTAAATTCTGGTATCACTGAAGAACAGTGCATAACAAACCTTATTCTTCAGGCCACAGTTAACAAGTTTTTGTGTTATTTTTCCATTTTTAGAAAGTAATACTTGAGGTTTGCTTATGTCTTAACTGCTTCTCCCTCAGCCTTAGAGCATTACCCTTTAAGAGTAAGCATGGGGTTTTTTGCTGATTAAAGTTAGAATATTCTGTAAAGAAATGTCATCCTCTCAGGAGTTCCACACTAGTTTCTTTACACTTCAGCTTACGGGAAGTCACTTGTTACAAAATCTAGCATGAAGGTGGAATTCCAATGGCTGCAGATAGGTGCCCTTAGACGCAAGCTGATTGTTATTTCAGTGATTTTCAACAAAATAGAAAGATATGGGAATCCTTGAATTTGGGTCGTAAATGCAAACTCATTGGGTAATGTAGTTGAAAGATGAGATCTTCCTACTGGCACAAATATTACATATGGAATAAACAAAATTTATTGAACATTTTCCTAGTGCATTTTTGAGATTGTACAATGCTCTAGTCCTAAGTTGTCGTTTAATATTTGAGGATTTAATATTTTGCAACAGTATTGTCAGACTTCTTAGATAGGAGAGCTATATACTCCTCCATATTACCAGAAGAGTACTGAAGAGAAAGAGAACTTTCTCAACATACAACCGTAAATTCACTGCAGACCATATTATTGCTTCACAGATGCCAATATAATTCCCCATTTTAAGCATTCATCTATTTTGGGTGAGTATTTAGCAAGCCTGAACACTATTTTATCCAAATTAAATTTAGTTGTGCTTTAGATGTACTCCTTTAGAGAGTGGGAAGATCACTTCTCATTATATTCTCAGACACAGTAAAGACATAAGTCCTTTTTATGGACTTTTTGTTTCAGAACTTACCTTAATTTATACAGCTTTAGTTTTATATAGCTTTAGACAGGGCTTTTGGGCTCCAACTCTGTTTTGTTTTGTATAGACATAATAACAGTGCAATGTTAAGCAGAGAACAGAAAATAAATCTGTAATACTGATATATATATATATATA